>MU270012.1:19886530-20262615 GCA_021432705.1 Caranx ignobilis
AAAACAGCTCAACTTTAAATTAGTTTGAATGTGTTGACAGACGGCCTGTGAAACCCATCTTCAGCATGTGGGTCTGTTTCTGCCTCAGTCTGTGTGTTTGCTTCCATTTTGTTAGGTGTATACACATTTTATGGCTTTGTGTTCCAATGATATACTGTATCTTAGCTCATCTTGGCCTGGTACCGTGAAGGGGAAACTGTGTATTAGAAGTGGAGTGGCAGCAGATTAGTGTGAGGTCAACAGCTCAGCAGTCTGCTGCTGAGAAGTGATCTCATCTGAGTATAGGCACAGTGTGCCAGCTTTTACTGTAGTGCTGACCTCAGGAAGGTAGTTAACTACACATTAAAGGCTGAAAAAACACACAGACGGACAAGATTGATCCTCAGTGTCCCCAAAGGAGGGAGAATCACCACACTAGATAGGCTTCTACCTTTGCCAGCTGTCTGGACAGAGTAACCTTTACTGTAAACCTTTAAATAAACTTTATGTAACGTGGAGGATCTTTACACATCTCTGCAACATAGGCTATAAGTCTGTCACGTATAAACTGACCTATATCCTGTGTAGTTTTCAATTTAAGATTTATACCTGTTAGTTTATAGATGTTGTGCTTCACAGTTGAGCAAGCTAGAGGATGAGACATCCACAGCTGTATCAATTGCCTTACTGTTTCCCTTGTGATTTCCACAGCTATGGAAAAGCTGCGTTTTGTCTGGAGGAGCTGATGATGACCAATCCTCACAATCACTTGTACTGTGAGCAGTACGCTGAGGTAGGTTGGGTGTCCGTCATCAAGCATGGGGGCAAACCGTGGAATAAATGTTAGCTCTCTGAATGGTGCCTCTCTGTAACACAGAGACTCAGCGACACACACTTAACGTCATTGGGAATATAGGCTCATGAAAGGAGATGTGTTTACATGGGGTTGTCATGTGTTGCTTATTCAGATGTCATGCTGTCATTGCATGAACTGCCCTTTAGCACAGCTTATTGGTCGTGTTTAATGCCTCCTAACACAGGTGAAGTACACTCAGGGGGGCCTGGAAAACTTGGAGCTGTCCAGAAAGTATTTTGCCCAGGCGCTGAGGCTGAACAACCGAAACATGAGGGCATTGTTTGGTCTGTACATGGTGAGTACTGCTTTGCATGGAGAGAAAGTGGGAAGAAAACGAAGAAAAAAAACAGTAGAACCTTTTTTGTAACCCTGTGGTTTGTCAAGGTTGAGGCTGCCCACTGAGTGTGTCAAGCAAGACTGTAGTGTGTGTGTGAGTGTGTTTTTGGGGGAGCGAAGAAGGGGCTCTCAGACAGGTCAGCTCATTGCTGACTCAGACGGTGAACTCCAGCATCGGAAAAGTCTGCCCCTCTGGAGCTCTTTATTTAAGTAATAATACCCCTTTGGTGAGACCATCTTTATGTTTATGACTTGAATAAATAAAGTAGGCATGGAGTAAAAAAAAAGAGAAAAGCACAAGAGACAGAGAGAGGGAGAAAGAGAGAGAGAGAGAGAGCAGAACAACTGCTGTAAGCATTTTGTCACTGGCAAATTATCCAGCCAGGTGCCAGTTGGATGTAGTCTTGGCTGAACAGCACTTTCATCTACATATTTGTTTAAACAGGATGTTGTCTGCTCACGCCAATGCATCATATGTAAGTGAGACCTGACATAAAAACACAAACAAAGCGGTGCAGGGAATAAAAGGTGGAGAGGGGAAGCAGGTCTAACACAGAGAGCCCCAGTGTTTTCCTTCATGCTGCACTGGTATTCCTCAGGTACTCCAAACACCTCATAGCAGCCCATACTTTGTGAAACCGCTCAGAGGTGTAAGCAGAGTACAGGAGGAACAGGGCAGGGTCAAACCGAGACATTTGCTTCTGTTAAATCTCACATGCGTCTGGAGACAGAGCAGGCCCTGTACGACTTCCTGACAAGTCATCTACTGACACTCTGCTCTTTAGTGGATATTTTGGGTGGGAGTTTATTCTTTATCAGGCACAGATCTGTCCAAGGAGTGTGTGTGTTTATGTGTGTGTTTTGCGGATTGTCAGCCCGTCTCAGTGGTTGAGCTCCTGACAGGTGCAAGGAGTTCACTGTAAGGTCATGAAACTTTCACCATCTCAGACCATCTCAGCCAGTCCCACAGAAGACCTGGTAGCACTGACCACAGTTGGGTTGTGGGTTAGTTACTCACAACACTTGTGTGGGGATTCCCCTCCATAATGGTGCACGCTGTTATTCGGGGATAGCCTGTCTGGGTTGACATCATCTAGACTGAGGTTTCTCTTGAGTTGAGAAAAAAAAAATAGAAATAAAGAAAATGCTTACTAAAAAATACAGAAGCCAAACCATTTTATAGAAAAAAACAGGGCCAGGTTGATTGGTATGTAGTTAAAGTTTCAGCACACTGGTAGGGAGGGCTTTGAAGTGCAGGCAGGGTAAGCCCTCTGGGGTTTGCTGTGTGGAGATGATGGCAGGAACATGGGAAAGACATGGGATTTGTGGTTCGGAGGGGAGCTGTCGGTGCAGGCAGAGACCGTGATTCACACGGCTCTGCTCTCAATGCGCGCCGGGTTTTCCTTTTTCGAAGACATACAAGGTCCTTTCATCACCAGGAATCAATGGTGTTGGAGAAATTAGGCCCTGTTAAGTGACAATTTACGTATGAAGCATTAAAACACTCACTTTTTCCCCCCATAAATGATTTCTCCTGTGTCATCAGGCCTAGGTCTGTTTTTTCTCTTCATTCTGCCACAATGACTAGTGGAGTGGTAGATGGTAAGAGTGGTTGCACATTCATCTCAATTATGCTTTTATTGCTGTTTCACCAAGTTTTGATATAAGAACACCCCTTCCCCTCTTCTCTCATTTTGTTTCTTCCTCTCGTTTTTTCCTCTAGTCTGCAAGTCACATCGCTGCCAGTCCTAAAGTTAGTGCCAAGGTGAAGAAGGACAATATGAAGTATGCTGCTTGGGCTGCCACTCAAATAAATAGGGCCTATAAGGTGAGTCACATATAGTTACTCATAAGGCTTAATATATGAGCATCTAGCTTTGTTACACAGTTTATTCTTGCCTTCATATCTTTGGTGTCTCTGTCCTCCACTGAGAAACATCTTTTTACTTTTTCCCACATCACCCTTCATTTCGTCAGACACTTGAAACCACCAGTCATAGGACTGCTCTGTTGTGTTTTAGCTTTCGTGGGATATTTGCACACAACATCCCAACGTCCAGAAATCCCCTTCATTTGCATAGTATGCAAACAGCATTCACCGCCAGCAAATGACCCCTGAATGCAACGCAATCCTGAAGGATGCCTTAGACTTGGAGTCTTGGAATAACAGCTCTGGTGTCTTTCTGGTGTGTCTGGGTACATTTACTATTAATGTGTTGACTTACGGCCACAATGTCTGCTAAGACTTTATCCCACACCCTGGCTTCAGAGATGATCCTCTTGCAAAACCACAATCTGATTCTTTGAGGACAACAATCACACCAGACTAACTTTAGGTATCTGTTTTGTCTCTGACCTGTTGCCAGAGAAAGTTTGAGAGTGTGGGCAAATGAGACAGATAAATGATAAAAATGTATGTGTGCCCGCATATTAGCATCTGCACAAATGCAAAGTAAAGAGGGGAAAAACTGAGGAGCGCCTCAGATGGTATCACTAAAATGGTTTATGCCGTTGTCATGGCAACCTAGGTATTAAAGCATATTTAAGAGAAAACTTATTTCCCATACGAGCCATATGTGTTGCTTATTTGGGCATCGACAGTTAAACGTGTAATAAGTGGTTCCTAGCTCAGCATGTGTGGGTCCTGTTGAGAGAGCGAGGTTCCCTGCTGAGCCTCTAAAGACCTCGTCTCACCACACTCGGCTCCCTGTGCCTCATAGACACATTTCACGTGTTGCGTGCGCTGTTGCAAGTGAGTGTGCATGTAAGAAACATCACTGTGAGCGGTTTTTCTCATTTGGAGTAAAGGAGAGCTCTAAACCTCTGCTTGCTCATTTAGGTTTGAGTTAAGGTGAAATAACTTATTCTTTTATCAGGTTTATACCTTAATATACAGAGATAGATGTCTTTAATAAACAGAGAAATGTAGAGGTGGGTTCAGCCAACAAAACTGGCCCATCAAATCTGTGCAGTACTCCTCACTTTGATCAGTACACTTGCTGACTGTACCTCGCTGTCCTATGAAGTCTTTGATCCCAACAGGAGACAAGATGGATATCTCAAAGTGAAAACCTTTGATCACAAGACAGGAAGCCTAAAGAAGGTGAAGGGTGGGGGGAGGCACAAAGTGGTAAAAATAAAAATCATATCTGGAGGAAACTTGGTACGGTCCAAATATCTGGAGGATAGAAATGAAACTGAGAGGCATCATGCTTTGAGAGGATGGCTGACATTTTGAAGGACAAGTGAAAGGGCTGCCGGCCAGATAACACCCTACCTATTCCCTGTGGACATATTACCCTAAATATACCAAGTTTTATTTGTTTATAAAACTTACTGCAAGTAAGACTTGTGACTAACAGATGAAACAGCATAGATGTCAGTTCAGTTGCCAGTGCTGTAGAAGCCCAGAGGAAAATAGTTTGTGCAGAGTTGTTATGATGACAGATGAAATTGTTGAGCTGCTGTAAAAGACCTGTGGACAAAGAAGTGTTGAGCAGTTAAAGTCGGTGAGGTTTTGATCCCCTTGTGATAATAATGAGACACTTCAGACAGTCACACCTTTGTCCTGTGTGGAATATGATGGGAGCTGCACTCCCCCACCACCCCGCCCCCCTTTATGCACTCATCTACAACCTCTTGTATTTGTTTAAGTTGCCTAGTAATAGTGAGGTTGTTGGGATTTCAACTCAGGTACGAGTGAGTGTGTGTGTACAGCATGCGTATGCAAGCTTGGCATCATGCACATGTGCACTTGTAGATGTGTGTTTTTTTTGGTTGCTGTGTGAGACGAGTTAAATGAAAAGGTGTGCGGTTGCCTCCTGTACCCCCCCCCCCATCTCACCTCCAGTTAAATGACTTCAGAGATCTTTACAGGGAGCGGCGGTGTGGGCCTCAGTCAGACAGCTGCAGGCTGCTGTGGGCCTGTGCTGGCTGATTGATGGCCCCTTTAAAGTGTTACTCGTGTCAGTCGTCCGCTTTTATTAGGCCCCAGTACCTGGTGATTGTCATACCTCAGTGTGAGAAAAAGGTGGGCAGGTGAGTGCAAGTGGGAGCAGACGTCAGTGAGAGGTCACAACTGACTAAGGGGGGGGGGGGTGTAATTACCACGGTGGGGTCAACTGACTTGTGAAAGACCTGGAGATGTGTGGGGTTGTAGGTGCAGGGGTCTTTTAAGAAGCTCTACATGACTTGCCCTCCTGCCCTGACTCTCTTAACAGATTCTCTGATTAGCTCCTCTGTCACGGACCACAGGCTCCCACTGCGTCATGACTCTATTATCAGATGCTCTAAATAGATGTGGAGCTGTCTGGTCTGCTCCTACTGTTGTAGAACAGGGCAAGAGTTAATGTGGTGGTCTCACCTTAGGCTGAGGAGATAATTGACTACTGGGCCCGGAGTAATGGCGCATTAGGCAGCAAGGCAATGAAATGCACTGATCATTATAGCTACCCCACCACACACACACACACACGCGCACGCGCACCCTAAATCTAGAAGAATGAGTCACCACTGGAAATTGCGTAGCCTATTGCACACCTTAGCCAGCTGCCCTCTCTTAAGCTTGAGTTGGGCAAAAGAGAAAGGGAAAAAAAAAATGTTTTGCCAGTCAACCTTTGGCTGAGCCAAAGGTTGAATGAATAAATGTGTTGCAGCATTAAATTCAGCACCTTGTTATAAATGTGGGATTGAGCATTGACTCCGTTAGAGTTTAAAAAGAGGTGTGGGTGTTCAGGTATTGAAATTGTGGTGTTTTGAGTGTGTGTGTGTGTGTGTGTGTGTGTGCATGCATGTGCATGCATGCCAGTGCCTCTGTCTGACCAAGTCCGCACTGTACACACCCTCTCTTGGGGCTCATCTCTCACCTTGGACATGAAGAATGTGCTCTGTTGTCCAGAGGTAGTGTTGCCATGTGGTTGAAACTGTATCCCCCTGCCTGTGTTTGACTTGGGGGGGGGGGGGTAATGGTGTTTTCATAATGATTTAATTCAAAGGACTCTGCGATGCTGTTCGCCTCCTGTTTGTCCTTTGCTGTCCAGCTGAGTTGAAGCCATTGATGACACATCCTCTACAGAGCAGCAGATATTATTCTACGTCGTGTACCTGGACGGGGAAACGCTGACCGATGCGCTGCAGCTATCTGTCAGCCTGAACAGCAAATTGTTCCAGGGATCTTACTTACACAGGTCTTAAATTGCAAGCAATGTATCAGTGTCTGCTGCTATCAGCCACTGTATCTTGTTTGTGATACTACCACTTTGTAGAAGACTCCAAAGTTTAAAGTGAAATTTTACACTGTTTTTTTTTGTCTCCTAGATTTTATGTTTGTATTTAGAGGCAATTAACAAATGCTGGCTTGATAAAATGCAAACCTTGGATAGTGGAGATGAAAGACATGGCATCAGCGCATTATGTTGGCATAAGGATTATATGCATGAGCACTGCTCAAGTACATGGCTGTGGGTTACAGCCTTGTTTGTTTGTTCCCCAGCGTAGCTTAATTTCCATCTCACTTGCACTAAAACTTGACCACAATGGAAAATAAGAAAAACTTGCATGTTGGAACTGCAGGCCATATCGTCTCATGTCATAATGAAGGCTGCATGTTGATATATGTCATGTAGTGTAGCTTTATATAATTCTGGAGGGATTTCATAACGATTCGTGTTGATCTAAAAATGTGGGTGAGATGAGGTCACATTAACTGACCCTTTATCATCTCCCTGGTCTCCTGCCCAAGGTTCAGGAAGTCGTGTTCCTCTTTGGTGTGTTTTCAGGGGATGCCACATCCTTTGCAAAAAGTTTAATTGGGTAGAAAAAGTGTGTGCCTGTATGTGCATGCGTGAGTAATCATGTATGTGCTTGTGGATTATAATTTGCGGCACTTCCTGTGACACCCTGTGGACACAGTGTTAATATTAGCGTGCAGTGTTATGTACTCCTGTACTAGAGGCAATGGAAGTGGACTAATGTGGGCTTTCCACACACACACACACACACACTAACTAAAATGGCAGTTACTTAACAAACCTTAATTTAGAGATAGCGTTTCACTTTGTATGACTTGTTGATCAATTCTGTCTAATTATCGTTGTCGCTTCAGTCGTTGCTGGGTACAGGACGGATGAGGGCATCGATGCCTCCATGAGGCTGTCTTCAACTGAGTTTGGCTCTGCATTACTTTAGTTGGCAGAAACTCTAATGAGCTGATGTTCTCTTTTCCTCTCCCCTGCTCTCTTTCTCTCTCTCACTGTCTCTCTGCCTTTCACCTTCCCTCTCTGACATGCAGCTGGCCGGTCGCGGGACTAAGGAGAACAAATGCTCCATGAAAGCTGTGGAGGAGATGCTGGAGTCCATGCAGATCACCATGTCCTAGGTTTCCCTCGTCCACACCTTTCTTCCTCCCTTCTGTTCACACACAGTCACTCGGAGCAACATGGCAGCTCAAATAAGCCTTTCAATGTGACCAGAACCAGATCTTTAACAAAATTTTCTTTTTCTCTTCAAGTTTGGTTCGATAATTGAGTGAACTTGACATGGACAATAGAAGATATGTCTTCCCTGCGAGCACAAAGTTTTCCCCCCACCCATTAGGTATTTACAACGGAAAAATCAGAATACTCCAACATCTTTAAACTAGTTCTGTATAGTATTAACCTAGCTGTCAGGTATATACTATCCCTCCCCATCCCCACTGTCTTTGAGTTTAACATTGAACTGATATCACAATAATGCATCCACATCAAGGCTATAACCATGTGACTAGAAAAGATAACAAACTGTACAGTAACCGATATTTATAAAGACAGTACGGAGATCCTACCTGTCTGCACTGAGGTCCTTTATTGTTTCCATACTATCTGTAAATGAATCATCTTTAATAAAAAAATGCTTTTCTTCTTTTGTCAAATGTATCAAAATGTTTATACAAGTAGGACTGATTTCTTTCTGAGTGTTTGTAGCCATGTAGGAGCTGAGCTAGCAGTTTGTGTCTCTGGTTTTCCATGTATCTTAATAGTCACGTTGTTCTCGGCAGCAACACTTATTGACACATTTGAACCTGTCATAACTACCCTGGAAAAGCATAAGAGACATTTGTCATTATGAAGGCAGCAGTGGCAACAACAGGGGCCTCTCCATTCCTAGTGATTCCAGCTGGGAAATCCTGCCTTTCAATTACCCTGGACAGCAGCTGAACCAACTTCAGCACAGTGAAGAACACCTCTGTCATTTCAGTTTAAAGAGCCTCGGAGAATGCTGCCAGTAATTAACACGCCACAAGTTGGAAGGAAAAAAGAAAATCTATTCATGAATCTGGGAACATGCATGACAGGCGGAGGAAGAAAGACATCTTAGTGCTGCGAGAGACGGCCCTGGTTTCCTCTGCCGTCAGAGCAGGACACTCAGTTCACTCAGTCCAGAAATTTCAGATCTGAATCGATCCAAATGATCATCCTAAGTTGTCGCTCACCCGTGCAGGGTCGGCTGTTACTTCTATTTCTTTTGTTTATTAAGTCATGGCAATTGTCTCGTAGTTTCACTCTTCGGCTGATGGAAAACTTGAGCGTTGAGTTTATGGTCCTTTTTGGACAGCCTTTAAATTGAGAGAGGTCACCAGCTCAAAGCCCACAGTGTGGAAAGCCGTTTTCTCAAGTTTTTAATACTTGCTGGCCTTGGTCAGTGGATGAATGTGCATTTGATTTGCCTCACCAATCTGGCGGAACCAATGAAAGCCAGGGGACGTTTGAGCATAAACTGACTTGAGTTATTTTTACAGGAAAAGGGCTGAGGCTAAATGAAGAGTTGAAGTTTGAAGAGTTGCAGGGTGAAAGCTGTTTGATTTCAAGGAGAGTGGTTTTTTTGTTGCTCCCATGTAAATATTGCTGTACTTGCAAAGGTCACTTATGAACTTGTAAAGGAAGAATAAAGGTTGTCAATCAGTTTGGTGAGTCATCAATATGAGATATTGCACTCCATTGCCAACCATACTGAGGCAATAGTGCCATCTGTAGACGGGATGAAGAACTCGTGTTTGGGTGAAACCTTTAACTGTCTGCAGCAATGAGTGAGCGCATGCATGCAGAGGCAGGTGACAACTGTCAAGGACTAAACTTAATCAATGTATAATGCTATATCTTGCCTGTCTGCAGCTCTGATTTGCTGAGCAAGAAAAAAAGTGAGCTATGTACCATTCATCAGTCATGATTTTCACAATTCTCTTTGTTGCAATCAGCTGTGCTTTCAAACATATCCTTGTAGAGTCAAGAAAAATAGCACCTTGGCCCTTTGCATGTAGTGCAGAGTCTTGGCATCGCTTCGCGCCTCCATGTTTTGCAACACCTCCAGCTGCTCAGTGTCACCCTTTGTCATAGTAAGTCCATACCTGGACAACAGAGCCAGAGCGAAACACAGCAAGGCCAGGAGGGAGCCATCTAACCCCACTAAGACGCTGGCTCAGCTTCATGTATGTAGGGGAGTTGCTGCCCATAATCCTGGATTCCCTGGGAGATTAGCCCCAGGAGAGGGTTTGCTTGTCCTCAGCAGCGGAGGCAAGGTGAGCTGAACAGGATGAGCCCCTGGATGATAAGCTTACACCAGGATAGGGTTGTGCCTGATCAGCCTATTTATCAAAAGCAAGGGTGATGTCAGTGATTTACAACTGTCCAAGACTTACACAGACATAAATTAAAATATTCCTCCAGTAGTACAAAAACACTGTCTATTTAGGTCTGTCCTCTTTGGAAATATTCATCTTTTTGATATTAAAAGAATTATAAGAGACATGTCAAATTACAACTGATTTCTTGTTGCACGTTGCCTCTGTTTACCATTTTCTGGACAAGATGACTGACAAATATTGTAGCAAGAGGCAAAAAAGTTTTCAACTTGGCCTTTAAAATAAGTAAAGTTTCCTGTGAAACCACACAACTGTCAAATAAGGATGATTTGCACACATGAATAGATGCTCCTGGAAGGCTGCTCTGCATATTTCAGGCTCTGTGGATGGCAATGTTGGTCTGTTAGTCCACCACTTTGGTCCAGACTGAAATATTACAGCAATTATCAGATGGATTGCCTTGAAATTTTGCACAGACATTTCTACTAGATTTTCTGATCACTTGAGTTTTACTACACAGTCTCCAGCAGGTTAGCTTCTTAAAGCAGTCACATGTCTTAATAACAACTGGATGAACTGCCATTGAACTTTGTACTCTGGATATCTATGGTGTCCAGAGGACGACCCATGAAGACTTTGATTATCCCCTGACTTTCCCTGTCACACCAGCAGAAGGTCAACACTCTCACTTAACCAATAAAATATGTCAAAATCTGTTGATGGATTGATGCAGAAATGTGTACAGACATTCATGGTCCTCATGGATCATAAAGATTTTGGCGACTCCCCCGACTTAAACGGACTGTGTTAAAGCACGTTAATCCAAAGCATCATAGGATCATTGCTGTGCACCAAGACAATATATGAGATGTGCACATGTAGACAGGAAGAGCCAGGGTTTAAACCACAAACCTAAGTGAGCTTCAGAGCCACCGGCCGACAGATGTGCTACCACTGCAGCAGACTCTTGTTATTTGAAATCAAGGAGAGTGCTACGTTGTGGAAAAGGCTGAAGTAGGAGGAAAAAGCGAGCTCAAAGTAGAGGTAGAAGAAGAGATGATTCAGTGAGAGCTGGGATTAGAGAGATGGTGAAGGAACAAGAAAGTGCAGCAAGACAGAGGATGGAACAGGCTGCTCTGTGATGCTCAGGATCGAAGTTGAATAAGTTTCCCAAGGTGAAGGAGTGAGTGGAAAAGGGGAACAAGGCTCCAGCTAGCTCATCCGTCACTCTGTCTGTTTCAGGGGGTAGATGCTGGGAGTGCTAAAGATGGATGAGGCATGCAGTGCTAAATCCTGCCCTGTCCAGTCACACAAACTCGCCTGGTGATGAAATAGTGTTTTGGCTACGAGCAGGGACAGCCTGACCCACTCCCTCTTTTCTGGGAACGGAGATGCAGGAGAATCAGAGAGTTGGATCGGTGAGGATGGATCAGTCAAATAACACCTGACATGTAGAGGAGAGTTGTGAACAGATACGCAACTGCTCCATTTGTCATGCCATTGGCCATCCAGAACTCACTTGACAAACACACAGTAATCTGCAAGTATGAGCACTTTGAAGCTTTTGATCCGTTTCAATTAGCTTTGAATATTAACACATGCACTCTGCAATAAATGCACATTCATTACTTTGGTGTTTTTTTCGCATAGACTTGCTTGGCTTGTCATGTCCTATTAACTGGGTTTTCATGATGGAATACATTTTGTGGAAAATAATGTTTGACAGGCATGCATTCATCAAGGTTCCTTTTTTGCCTTTTTGGATACAGTGCTGAGAGTTGACCACATTTCATTTATCCATTCAAAGCATCTAAACTGCTTTACTACATACTGATAAGGAGGTGGGATGTTTAAGTGGATAGGGGGAGATTTGCGTTGCACAATGAGATGCATGCACCATGACAGCCGTACAGTCACCTGGCAAACTGATGCTTTTCTTTCTGGTCGTTGCACAATGTTTCCTTGTTGTTTCTGTCTTATTTTTTCCCCCTACACAATTGCACCAGCATGAATGCAAACTTAATTTTTTCTCCAAGGGCACCGATGCTGGGAAATAATTTCCTCTCAAGGCAAGAGAACATCCCTGAGCAAAGACTGTGTGTGTGTGTGTGTGTGTGTGTGTGAGAGAGAGAGAGAGAGAGAGAGAGACAGAGAAAAGGAGAGAATATGTGGTTATGAAAGTGTGATTATAAAATGTTCAGACAATGTGCAGGCATGCCTTTGTGTCAGCTTGAGTTTGTGTGCGCCTGAGAGTGTGTGTGAGACTATGTGGTAATTTCAGCAATATGAAGAGCTTTTGCCCATGGAATTAAAACTATTGGCTTCAGGCAGTGCTTGTACTCCTAAGCCTCTTGACCAGGAGGCTCCAGACTGCTACGATCTCCTTCCAGAGGATATTCTGCGGCCTCCACAGGCCCTTCTGGTTGTTGCTCCGACTTCTCTGCTCTAGGCTCTCTGGCAGAGGCCTCGACCCGTGCACATGTTGAGGCTGCATCCTGTCTGCAGACTCTGTCACAGTGTAGCGCATGTGTCAAATCAGAGAGGGGCAAGTTGCTGGCTCCAAAAGACAGTTGTTCTTTCCAGCCCAGGCTTCCCAAACCGCAAATCCCCACTCAGAGCGTCTTCTCGGCCAGAATGCACGAGCTTACCCCACACAAGGCCCGGGGCCTAATTACAAAAAGGAGGGAAAACCAGAATTGGCTACTGATTGAGCTTCCTGGGTGAATGTTAATGGCAACCACAGAGGGATATTTTATACCCTGAGACTTGGAGTATGTGGAGGCTTGGGGTTGTACAGACGAGGCTTTACATGGGCTTATGAATACAAACAAGCAATAACATGTTATTTTATTCCATAGGCACTGTGAGATCTCACACTGATAATACCATCCAGGGATGGTAAACACAATTGTACTGTAATGTTGTCAAAGGAGTATGGCATTATGACACCTGGGAACAATGGGACACACATTCCTGTACAGTATGGCTTTGATGGTGTGGGAACACGTTCTTCTTTGGATTAGTCGCATACCATAGTGTCTATGACTGCAACTAAATAGCTACCCTCAAGTACTTGACTATTTCCGCACTACATGCCTCTACACTACAGGAAAATTTGATTATATTTTTTTATACTAATGCATTTGTATGACCGCAATAGGTTTTTCTTTTCCTTTCTTTCCTTCTCTCTCTCTTTTTTTTTTTTGAGAATATGCATGTTAGCTGGTGAAATAGCTTAGCACGATCCAGTAAAAGCATGACAGCTTGTTAAGAGCTTGAGTTTTAGAGTCAGTTGTTAGCCTTGGACAAAAACCAGACCAGCTCCCCATTTCGAGTCTTGCTAAACTAACCCAACTGCTACTTGTAGCTTCATATTTTGTTTACAGATATGACAGTGGTATCAATCTTCTGAGATAACTCAGATAACCAAATAAAATGTGCTTGTCAGTGATCTGCAAAGGTGCTGGTAGGTAGATTTTGTTGGCTCCAGGCAGTAACAGACCAGCTGTTGCCCTGTTTCCATTAGCCACAGCTTTGCATTTAGTGTATAGCGAGAAGAGAAAGTGAAATTGTGTTTGACTGTGAACTTCAAGTATCGTTGTATTTAGATGTAATTAGCCTGGGACTGTTTCACATATTTGTGCTAAGCTAAGCTAAGCTAAGCTGCTGGCTCTATAGCTACACATTTAGACACAGGAGTGGTATCACTCTCATCTAACTCTTGACAAGAAAGTGACAGAGAGTATTTCCCAAAATGGCCAGCTATTCATTTAAACCTCTTTTTGCATTCGCCTTGGCCGATCTGACAGGCCATAAATTTCCCACCTGCCCTAAATATGCAGAGAAGCCTCACAGATTCAGAGGTCCAAGAACACTTAGAAGGATGCTTAAAGACTGATGTTTCTTTAAAAAAAAAAAAAAAAAAAAGGCTTATATTTGACTGATATTTGACAGATATGACAGTGGTATCAATCTTCTCATATCAATCTCTGCCAGAAAGTGAGTAAGTATTTCCCAAACTATTCATTTAAGTAACAAATGTGAATTCTTCACACACCACTGCATGCGCTCAGCTCCTGACTCAGCATCCTTCCAGTAGCCTACCTGTTACACACCATGAGGTTGGGGCACAAGGCTCAGGTCCATTAATTCCAAAGCATTTTGCTCTACCTCTTTGTTTTTCCTTTTCAGGAGGCTAATCGACAATACGATTCAAACTATATTGTTATTAATTACATCCATGTGTGCTGCAGCCATGCGTGGCTTCATTTATCAGTTGGCTGATTCCTCTGTCCTCATGGTAGCCATTTGTCTGCTCCACTGACCCTGGGGTCACTGGTCACTGTTAATTTCCACAACTACGATAACTGGCAAACACTGAGGGGTTTAAAAAACACAGAGATCCCCAAGTGAAAAGGCCTGACTCAGCCTGGTATTGTGTGATATGTGTAAATTATGGCATCAGTGAGAGATTCAGACCTCCATCTGCAGGACATACTGACAGGCAATGTGGTCTGCTGACTTGCTTTGACTTTATTCACTTTCCTGATGTTCACTTGCTGTCTCATTTTGCAAAATAGTAAGGTTACCATATTACATCCTTTCTCACATACATCCAGTCAAGACTCATCACTTTCTTTCCCTGTGACATGATCTGTAATAGACACGAAAACATACAGTGCACCCTCTGTTGTGGAAGATAAGGGGAAATTTTCAAGTAGCCTTTCGCGATGGATGGGAATGAACTCTACCGTGTTATTGCCACGTACAATTTTATGTGCGGTCACGCGCACACATATGCACCAGCAGATACTCGTGTCACACACGCACATTTTCGTCAGTGTAAACTTGGCAGGCTAGCGATGCTACCATCTGCTTGTGGGGAGAGGGATATGGCAGGCGGGCGACCACAAACA
Source organism: Caranx ignobilis (assembly GCA_021432705.1). Taxonomy (NCBI): domain Eukaryota; kingdom Metazoa; phylum Chordata; class Actinopteri; order Carangiformes; family Carangidae; genus Caranx; species Caranx ignobilis. The sequence continues at coordinate 19,901,235 of MU270012.1, forward strand.
GCCAAGGTAATAGTGATGGGTTCCACTCAGTCTCTATCTCCCAGACAGCAGTAGACTCCTCAGTCCGCAGCGTTTGGACTTTGTACAACGTGGGCCACGGCACAGCGACAAAGTGCTTCTCCAGTTCGCTGGCAGCTACTGTAACATTTCTCAGACATTTACGTAGTTTGTGTAAACCAAACAGAATCTCTTATTCATACAGCTCTTACCCATGTAAATCTCAGAGCCAGTTTCCGCACAACACTTCCAGGTAGGGATTTTTTAATAAATGCTAATTGGGGGAGAGTTCTGCTTGTGGATGATTCTTTTGCTCTTGGAGACATGTAAAGAAAGGAACAGAAACACAGAGAGAAAGCTTGAAACTGAGAGCGATAGCCAACAGACTAATAGAAAAACAGAAAAACAAAATAAAAGAACTGGTTTATGAGCTGGGTCCTCAACAAAATGAATAGTTAGAATCCCTGCCAGAGTATATAAAGCCGAGGCTACAAATCCATTACCTATGGCAGCATTTTAATGGACACTTTGTTCATCTGGCCTGTAGACAGCAAACACTCTTAATTACGCACTTCTCTATTTCAGGAACACTAAAACATCCAGATATTCATAGGGCCACTAATGATACTTGTTAAATCTGATCACATTAAAGTTACAGGCATTTATCCAACATCATGTTTCTTCAATCTAATATACAGTAGGTGTAAATTCTCCCATATAAATCATTACATTTCCTATATTAAAGGACACAGTTGATCAGCTAAATTGCAGTTGCCCCCATGACCTTCCCCCAGTATTAGTATTGGCTGAAGTTTGCAGGTTTTTTTTTTTTACTTTGCTGTCTGTGAGAGCCAAACCATAGAGTCTAATTTCACCACACACTCCTCTTAGGTCAAAGTGGGATTTTTCACATGAAAACACAATATGAAGGTGCTGCATGGAGGATTTCACAGACTCGTTTCGTTGCAGTTGATTGTAACGTGTTGAACGCTGCTGATGTATTGCACTTTGAAGAGAAGATAAAGCATTAAGATCAATATTGGCAGTGATCCACTTTGGCCGCTTTTAATTATTCATCAGTTTTGCATCAAAAACAGTGAAGAGAGCGAATAAATATAGACGCCATGGAGGCAGAGAGCATACCATACAGTACGTCACATTGTTGTTCATGACAAACGCAAATGTTTCCACAGGTTAGCAGCAGTACATTAACTAGTAGGAAAGTATGCGCAATTTAAACCTCCTCGCCCTTTCAGCACATCCTTTTTATGCGTCTTTATACTTTTACCACCTTTCACTTCAGACAGGAAAATATTTCACTTTTGCATCTAAAACATTTAGTTACAATAGCACGTTGTTAAAGATTAAACCAGACGCCCTCTTACTGGCTTGTTGGTGCACCCTGACACATTTCCGTTGTGTTGGAAAATAACTTATTTATATGATGTGTTGTTGTTTCACCATATCTGGCAGACGTGTTTATGGTAGCTGTGGATGGCCAAACGTGAGGGTGAGGGGAACAGCGCAGGGCAAGATGTGATAATCATCAAATATAAGGGTAATGGCTCACACTTCTAGACACACATTTATAGCGTTGCTCTCATTTGTTCATATGAAAACAAGGACAGAAGTAGTTGTGTCACATAATAAATATAAGGTGTGAGGTTTGAACATAATCATTATGTCTATGTTAATCAAATAATGTTGAACATGTTTTACTGTTATACCATAATCACATTTTACTGATAATACTAAACTACTTTGGAATGAAGGGTTCTACGAGTATTTTTCCTGTATTTGTATAGATAGACTACTTCTTCTGCCACTGAACGACAGCATTTGGACTGTGAACTGTGTTTTGAAGGAATATTATCACACGGATTTTAGGCAGAATCACTTACACAACAGCAGTCTGGATATTGCAGCAATGTATCAGCACATCCAGGATTATCAACAGCACCACAGAAAGAGAAAAGAGGCGATCAGGTTCCACTTTACGGGATCAAATTCTGCAACGTCCAATAAAGTTTACCTTCTCTTTGGCAACTGAGACACTTTAGTGGAGCTCAATAATCTCAATTGCCACTGCCCGCTCACATTAAGAACACTGCACCCTACACGAGCGCAACACTTGTAAAGATCTGGGTAAGTAATGCATATCACATGCTGAGTGATGCATACTCGTTAGAAGGGTAGGGTTACCTTTGTGGTGACTGTTTGTCAATAATTACACTCTTTATACCTCTGGAAACTTTCTGCAGGAATTTTCTCCCTCCTCGGAAAATAATCATTGATGCAAATTTGTTTTGTTGTGGAGGCTATGATTCAGTCCAAGATCGAGACCGGTCCGGTTTCCTTGCAGCCCAAATTGGACTATTTTTCCTCAGAGAGGTCTCAGCGAGTTGGATTAAATAACCGAAACTATTAAGTTCCTTGACTAAGAGCATTACTGTTTTGCCCTTGTGCGTCAACACTCTTATGGTTCTTATTTTCTTTTGATACATTGTTGGAGTGTTATCAAACCCTTGAAGGAGTAGAGTCTGCAAGTCTACCTGAATGCTTGGTGGGCACTCTTGAGGCAGGAAAGACAAAATGCCTTTCTCTTCTCTAAATCACAATTAGAGCAGATGGTAACATAAACTTGGATTGTGGTATATCTGCATTGAAGTGAAAGCTGAATTTGACTTGCGTTTGTAAAAAATGGGGGAATGGGTTGAACTTAATTGGTCTGGGGGGGAATGAATGAGGGGAGGGTTGACCTCTTTCTCCCACAGATCAGCTGAATTCATATACCATACATCTGAAGGGTAAACGGACCCATGCTGGTCCCTTTTGGCAAGGAGCTTGTCCCTGGAGATTAATGATACAGGCTCAGTCCTGCAGACACTCTCCCACAGACACCACCATGATTCAACCTGACAGATCAAGGGTTGGCACTTAAGGTATATTTCACTGGAATAAATAACTCTCCCTGGTGAGACATTCCATCTCATTACTTTTCCTCACTGCTACTACAGACGTCATTGCCACCATCACCCACTCCTGTTGACACAAGGGTTAAATGTTACAAAGCCCAAAGCCTCTTTTTTTTTTGGAGGGGGGGTGGGGAGTGGGGGGTGTTGGATCGAATGCTCCTTGTCTGTTAACAGTAATATAAGAAAAGCAAATGGTCCATCATCAGCAGGCAGAGAAGCAGTGATTTCTTCATGGCTGTCCAGTCCAGCCTGTACCAAATCATCCAGAACGGATGCCCTGATCCAGCTCACTGGCATCTCAGCCCACGCTCCTCTCTCCTTGTTGGCTGCCTCTGGAGTCTGGGAATCAGGGATGCTGTCACTCATCGTCAGCCAGTCAAGTGGGAAGCCAGAGCTTTATATGGATGCCGAAGCGGAGAGGGTTAGAATGACAACAAGCCAGCGGCTGTGAATCCCCGCAGCTGCTGGTACTGTTATTTTTAGTTGTAGCAAAAAGTGCACACCAGAATTGGTGGCAGCCGCAGTAACAGCAATGATGTTTGAGTAACAGATACAAATGCAACATATACTGGAAATAATTCTTTGACTTATGAGAATTCAAGTATCATGTTCTGACTAATCAAAAAAAAGAGTAAAAATATATGAAATTTTCTATCATCAAACGACTCTGTTATACATCTGTTAGCCATGTTTCCCCCTTTTTTTCTCATTCACTCTAGTGCATTGATGAATATCAGAGCCAGTGTGCCAGCAGTAGCATATTTGACACCATATTTGTATTTTCACACAGTGAAATCAAGCATAAACCCAACAGCACTGCTCGCTGGCAGACTGTATACGTTTTGAATTGAATGACTCAAAGAAATAGCACATTTCCACACAAGCTTGTAAAACTGTGCCATCATCCCATGGACCTTTCGTTGGCTGACGAATGCTCTCAGATGAATAATTATCTAGATTTGATGTATCATCAAAATAAATAAAAGCTGTCCTGTAACAAGCAGAATTAGTGAGTAAACCTCCTGGGGATTTTTGGTTTCCTGGAACTGTGTGTATGTTTCTGACCGCACAGAGAAATCAATTCAACAGCCATCATGGCCCCTTCAATAACCCTGATGGCTCAATACAGGAAGTGTCAAAGTGCTGTCTGAGGATCCAACACGATGTTTCCAAGTATTTTCTCGACCTGTTGGCACGGTCTTAAGGCAATGAGTCAACACCACTGTATTCATACATTCTTTGAATTATATTTCTGAGAATCAACAACTTCAGTCGCTTATTTTGACTGTATGAGCGCATGTTATTTCTGTAGTTTGTTTTTCCTTTTTCTCCAGAATAAATGACCATGTGCTGATGAGCTGACAAAACCATAGTCCACTATTAAACTCATGCACCCTTGGATCCAGACACTTTCGTCACGCTTTCTTTGCTGAGGCTTGGCAGTCGCATCACACATGTACTGAACACAGTCTGATCATGGTGGTCCTGTAAAATGAAATATCCAAGCTGAACTAAGCGAGATGTGACAATTATGGTGTGAATGTGAATCCAGATTTAGGACTAACAAAATCCCAACCCTGATTCTGTGGACAGGACAAGGTGTTGCACTCTTCAACTGCTAGTGTTTGGTACTAAGACTGTGTGAGGGTCATTTGTGTCTATATCCTATTAAGCTATTTTAATGGCATAAACATAGTTGCTGTACCACACAAATAGTTAGAAAAAAAGTTATTCAAATTTGCCTCTATCCATATATTTACAGTGTGTCAGAGAGAGAGAGGATGACATGCTGCAAATGGCTGTAGGCAGGTCTCAAACTCTGGTTGGCACAGGTCTAAGCCTTTGTGATGTGCAATTGAGAAGCTCATGTTGTGCCATCTCTTAATTAATCATGGGAGTGTTTTGGGCGTAACATGCAGTAAACCAACCACAGTGCCATCTCTCATTTTAAAAGCCAGATAACTGTGGATAACTGCATACACATTGTGACTGACCAGTAGTCCCGGCACATATGCGACGCACATACCCACACACATATTATGATAATGTGCCTTTTGCTGGGTTTTGATGAATTACATAATTTTCTCCACCTCAAAATAGTAACACAACAACAATGCGCCTGACCATACATCATTTTAACTCCAACACACTATTGGCTGCTATGATGGGTGCAAGTGTATTTTATTTAGACTACACGGGCCTTGGACTGGATCTGAAATCTTTAAACTGAGACATTTACATTGTGCTTTGTGATGCTATGTGTTGGGTCTAAGATAGGGCCTCCAGAGTCTACAGCCAGGCTAGATGGGGCACTTAGGAATAGCATTGCATTCCATATAGAGATGTGAACATGCTAAAGCTGGCAAATGCTAAGATTCAGTGAGTAATGTAGATCGTGGCCAACATCTTAGTCTGGCATGTTAACAACGTAACATTTGCTAATTAGTAATAAACCCAAAATACATTGGAGGCTGATGGAAGTGTCATTGGCTTTGCCCATACTTGGTAATTAACCAAAGCTGGGATTTAAAAGCCAATGCAATTATTGAGACCTATGAAATGAGAACATAGGATCTCCAGAGCCATCACACCACCATCCTCTGGTAAGTCATGGATGGCTCAACAAAAATTGATGTCAATCCACCTGGTAGATGTTGAAATATCTTCTTGGTGGTGCTACAGTAAATGTGTGTCTGTGAAATCATACCTCTACAAAATGTCATGCAAATACAACCATCTGTTTTTATGATATTTCTCTAAAAACCAAAAATGTCAACCTCATTGTGATGCTACAGGAAAAACCAGAGGATTGCCACAGTCAAATTTAATGTTCTGAGGACCACAAATGTTTGCACAGGAGCTCAGCTATTCAAGATATTTTAGTCTGGATTACAGCCGATGACATTACTATCTCTCAGTCATGTCATGCCAGATGCTCTTAGCATGGCTGAAAGCATGAAGAGGTGCAATCAGCTGTTTCAGTCTGGAGCTGAAAGCAAGGCTCTGGCTCATTGTGGTGGTCCCTCAAGAGTCCTTTAAGGACACATTTCAACCTTAAACTCGACATAACAATTAGCAAGCTGTTGAATGAACAGACTGTGGTGGACAGAGTGATTTGACCTGTTTCACTTTTGTGGAATCTGTGAGAATGTGCTCCAGGACTCCATGTCAAATTTGACTCCTGGAGAGCACTTGGCTCAACTGTGAAAGGCCCTGAGTTACTAAACAGAGCCATTAGTGTTGAATAGACGAGTGGTCTGGCCTAAGGGCCTCACCGACCGGCAGGGGTCCTGTGGTAGGAAGTCGTGGTCTGTAGAAGGCAGGCAAGGGGCTTGGGAAGCGTGAAGCCCCATACATATGGCCTGCTGGCTGGACTGCAGTACGAAAGAGATAGAGTGTCTGGGAAAATATGTGGATATTTTGGATTCATCACATTTAGAGACCACAGAAAACATGGAATCTCACAATCTATCTTCCACCAGAAGTCCCTCGACAAGCATAACCTGGGGATCATTTTTGTATAGTACGCAAATGTTATTTCATCCTCTCCTTTTTGCTTTCTCTCCAACTGCTTTCCCTTGAGTAGAAAAGACATAAGAATGGGGGATTTATACTCAGAGTAGTCTATGTATTGTATATCACCCAGAGCATGTGAGAATAATCGTATCATTCAATGAAACATAAAGCACAGATCACAGGTCAGTGCACTATGGTTTCCTGTTGATCTGAATGTTAAAGACCATGTAACTTTTTCTGAAAATAGATCCACTTGTACTGAATGTCGGCAGAAAAATGTATTTCATCACTGTTTTCATTCTCGGATGTTGTGAACTTATGACCACTGACTTTGGCTGTACATTAGGGAGAAAAAGGTAATAAAGCTGTATATATATATATATATATATATATATATATATATATATATAGATGTGGTATTTTTTCCAGGGTTATATCCAAACCATTTCCAGTTATCATCTCAGTGCTGTAACACTTTATTTGTACTGAGGTTATTAAACAATTCAACTCTATTTGGAGTGCATTTGTGAAATTATGTCTATTTTTTTTCCAATTTCTATTTAGTAATTTGAAATATCCAGGTAAATTTCTGTTATTCTAACGATTTCATATTAAGTGAATGTGCAGCAGTTTGGATTCTAATCTCTGCTCCAGCATTTTCTGGGATGTGAGAGCCAGCTCAAGGTGGACAAGACCAGCTGGAAATCTTATCTTGGCAAGCAGTTACCGGTGGCTCTGATGTCTCGAAGGTAATAATAATAATATATTAAGTCATATAATAGATTTTATTACAGACATTTATCTCCCATAAAATAAACGATGTGAGTGTAGCATATGCACACTGTTGTTATTTGGCAGGCTGTGGCCTCGGCAGGCCCCATCAGTCTCAGGAGGGAGTGGGACAGGTGGGTGCTGGTCTGAATGTGGGAGCTTTCAGGTGAGTGGTGTGCTAGCTGGTCTGTTGGAAAGTGTGCTTCAGAAGTACAGTATGCTACAGTGAGAGAGGTTTGTGCTGTGAGTGTTGCACTTCACTACACAACTGAAAATACACATGGGTAGGGAGGCCTATACTGGATTTTGTTTCATATTGTGAGAAGTGATTACAGAGAGCGACTGCATCTCATAAATGAATTTAAAAACAAGACAAAGACACTTAGGTGGACTTTTGATTTGGTGATAGTAGCAGCACTGTTGTCCCTGTTGCTAACTGAGCAAAGATGCACTTCTTCATTCTGAGGACCTCAGACGCCTGACCTCATCCTGCCGAGTGTGAACTCCAAGAGTGCAAATTTGAACTTAAAAAGCATTACTGACACCTTTGGAGTCTCTTAGACTACGTTCACACTATATTGTTTTTCAGACTCTAAAAACTGAGAGTTTTGGAAGCGCTGCTCACCCTGTTTGCCTTGGAAACTCTGGGGTTGCATCATACTGGACGGGCTAAAAGTGAGACCTTTGGAAGTGTTGACACCCACAGTCGCTCCTTGACCAGGTCTTATCGACCTCAACTATAAGCGGTGGTGAATACTGAGCACTGTCCAGTTTCTATCATTATTTTATTACTTCATTATGTTTTTCCCTCATGCTGCTATTTCTCATTCTTATTGTGTTCAGTCTTTCCTTGTCATGTGTTGTTATATCTTATATTTTTTATCTTATTACAACATGAGTAACAAATTATTACCTCAACTGCCTTTGCCTCTACTCTTTCCTTTTATTTGGGGCGATGATAAACTGGACAGAGATCCATTTTGCTTTATTGTACCTGTTTCAAATTTAAAACATAGTAGTCTGGATGTAGCCTCTCACATCACTGTTCATAGCGGTGGGCCTTTCCCCTTCTCATGCCTTTTCTACGTATGAGTAGTGGGTCTGGACAGAAGCTGAACTCGTCTTGGAGGGGCCCAGTGGTTATCATTTCAAACACACACCACATCTTTTTGCATCCAGGAGGGTTTTTACCTGTGGTTGTATGTACTTCCAGCTCTAATGAAATCCCACAAAACTAAGGGCAACATAAAAAGCCAACTGCTAATTTGTTTACTTTCAACAGCTCCCATTCCCTTTCATGTTCTTAGGGAGCTTCTGGCACCTGCCAGGGGTTTTCTTTGAGGTAAGGGTCAGCCAGACTGTCCTCATCACCCCTGTGGCTCACTTCAGCCACACTGGACGAGGAGGAAAATGAACTCAGGCTGTGGTTCTGTATAATTCCTGGCGCGCTGAAACAGTGATATCTTTTGAATAATGGCTGCGGTGAGCAGCGAGATGGTGCCATGTATCACATCCTGATTGATTTTGTCATTACATTAGTCTTCTTGATTGTTCATTGTCATCTCATGATGAGAGTCCAACCACTTACACATATTCCACAAGCTCACACAGAGACACACACAAGCACACTCCCTTTTACAATAATTCAAAGTTGCTGAGTGAATAAAGCACTGCTGAAGTGTCTCTCTAACTTAGACAAATCAAATCAGTGGCATTAGTTCAGGAAGCAGTGTATAAAATGAAACACCCAGGGCCTTCGGGAGATGACTGACTCTCCTAGTTTCTTTTTTTCTACCTCACTCTGGCACTGCCCTCTCACTGTCCCCAAAGAAGGGGAGGAACATCTGAAGATGATCAGAGAGCGGGTCAGACGCAAACCTTGTCTTGCAGGGGCCCGACTGATGCAGAGCTACAGTACAATGGGGGGGGTGGGGGGGTCATCATATCTGTGGGGTCTCGGCAGGATGACTCATGCTGGGTTATATATTGGTCACAGCTGGGCTTCCGTTCTGGAGTTCGCCACACTACTCAGAAGATCATCTTTCCAACCACCATAGGGCTACATTCCTCATGTGCGTGTTAACTTGTGCTACTTTCACCTAAAGCAGGGGGTAGAGGAGAGATAGACCAGCAGGTGTTATCTGTTACCTAAAAATGAAGATGCCTTTCCCTTTCAACATGAGACAGATAAATGGTTTAAGGCAAAAAAAAAAAAAAAAAAAAGAAGAATAAACTGACTAGAAAAGAATTTAGAAAATAAACAAGTCCAGGCTGGTACATGTGCTTGCTGAGATACAGGGGATGATTTTATACAGATGCATGAAGAAAACTTTAATAACTGGTGCTTCTATATCAACCCCAATCCTCCTTGTACATACAACAACTGAAGAAAATCCTCTTGGGGATACTTGATCAATCTGACTCCAGAAAATGCACTTGAATTTGCCATTTAAACAACTTCTAGCTGACATTACTTCATTGTTAGTATACAAGACATTAGTCTAATTTCTGTTTTCTCAAGGGGAGGAACTTGCTTAAATCACATCAAGTTAGATGATGCACCACTTACTGGATATAATGCAGATGTGTTTTCTTCTGCTGGCTTCCCATTCAAGATGAGTCTGCAGCTTGGGGGATGAGTCACTATTCGATAACATCAGTGAAATCTTTCTTTCACCATTTTATCAGACTGGCTGCTGTCGGCCATGTTAGTCAGGACAGTCACAGCAAAATGAAGCTCAGTGAAAGTTCAATCAGGAAGACTATCTCCTTGCAAGCCACTAGCCGTCTTTACCCAGTCACATTCTGACACACCAGCCTTTAGCCAATTGCTTGTATGTCAAGCTTTAAAAGCTTCCTGCTCTCATTCGACACCAAAAACAGTTTGTGGGCCACCATCACTCTCTTCACCACCTCAACCACGGCAGCAAGACTATCACCAATCAAACCATCTGATCAGAAGGTTCCCTTTTATAGATACATTCCCATCCTACAGCTCCATCCTTATCACCACCACCACAGTTCACACTCCAGGGGAAGATTTTCCTCTAATGGGAAGCATCTTCCTCCTAAAGCCCATAAGACGTGGTGATCCACTTCTTGCTGGGTTTAAGTCTTTTCGAACCATTCACAATATCTTCTGCTTTATATCTCACATTCTTTTGTTCCCGACTAGTCTCTCCTAAGTGAATTTTCATGATGTACTTGAAGCACATCATTAGTCCTACAAAATAATGTGAGCATATCAACTTATTTCAAGCAAATGCAGTATTAGTGAGCAGCGATTTTAAACACCTGTCCCATTTACAGTCAGTCTGTGTTCTTACACCTGCCGAGTCATCATCAGCTCCTGCGCTTTCTCTGGGCATGTGTTCACATCACACTGTACAAACATTAGAAGTGATTTCATGGCTCACTTTGTGGTGACAGCAAAAATGACCATGGTCCAAACTGACTGCAGCAGACAACCCTGTGACCACAGCACCCTGGATCTCAGTGATCCAAATCAAAATGTACAGAGGAGAGGGGGAGGCAGAAATCGCATGGTGCAAATGCACTTGCTAACAGTGTCAGCCCTGCAGCTGGTTAACTGCCTGTCTGCTGCAAGTGAAGTGATATTATGAAGTATTTTTATTCCTGTCCATGTGAATATTGCACCAATCAAATAACCAGTACAGACACTGTCAGCTGGAATAAAACATTCCTGTTGCATGGATGGGAACAAAGGTATTGTAAGTTTTTTAAAATTAATTTTATTTCTTGGCTAAAATAAGATAATTTTTTTGTGTAATGGTTTTGATTCCAGTTTGCCTTTGGTAATCTTAAATAAATAGATGAGATTAGTTTGAATGGCTGAACAGGCTCCAGGCGATGACTTGAAAAGATTTATTGAAAGAGGAGTCTTAGGTTTAACGCTTCACTGTAGCACAACGTGTCCTCTCTGAGTGATTATCATTTACAACTCATTGATCTTCACTGTTTTTTTTATATTGCCTGTATTACACCAGAAGCACTACACTTTAATTCTCTGACATGCTCTGGAGGCTTTTCTGAAACGATGCACTTCTATACATTTTGTCATTCCTATAGCTTTGACTTTAATGTTCTAGCTTCAACACATTAGGATTTATGGAGGAGCCATTCTAACATCCACGAGAGGTTTATGAACCCCAGTAAAATGTTATTTTGTTCAGTCTTCCAAATGGTCAGACCACAAACCATCCAATCGTGGCATTAACAGTCAGTATTGACCTGTTTTTCTGCTGCGGCCTGCTCCCCTTGGCATCCAGTCAAGACTGTGAAGACAGGCCTCCAGCCCAAACCTTTGCTTGGATGGAGGGAGCAAACTGAGCCAAGCACTTCTTATTCTACAACAGTCCAGAAAATTTGGATACCTTCCATTGTCTTTTATTGGTTCAGGCCCTTTGGGCTCTTGCCTTGATCACAGCATCAAACTTTTTAGTTTTCGTGTGAACCGAGGATCACATGAGGTCAGATATTTCAGAGCACTCCATGTGGTGTTTGCCATGTGTGTTAGTCCATGATGAAAATCTTTGTTCTGTATTCTTGCATCGAAGGTATGTTGTTATTCTGACTGAGGTGAATATGGATATTGACAGCCATCTTGGCTAAGCCGCTCAGTTTTATGATTTTAACATTGAACAGGAGAATGAACTCAATAAAGTTCTCAGAATATTATATTTCAGTAAGTAATAACTTCTGCATTAGCTATCATTATTTAATTTAAATGCAATGTTCTATCAGATTGGACAATAGAAATTATATATTTAACTTGTCAATTTGAAGTCCTGCATGAGTTTCATTATTGACTGTTACTTCTGCCCATTATTATTGCCTTACTTCTTCAGACTCTGATGCTTACACTAAAACCACACAGAATCATATCTTTGCACAGCTCTGGCTCTTCCCAGTGATTGAAGATGACATGAATGGAGCAAATGGAGACACAATAGCACTGTGTCTACATTCACATCCATTTAACTCAGAGGGAAGAGGCTGTGTTTTAAATTCAATTCCATGTGGTTGTTTACAACGATTTCTCTCCTTCAGATGATTGACAAACAATTCTATACTTATCTCTGAGTGAACAAATTTCATGTAATAAATTCAGCATTAGGGTTATTTCTGCCATGGGAGATTCCCAGTTTACTTCTGGCACCAACAGCGTCAAAGGCACTGTTATCATTTCCAATGAGCAATAAATCCATATGAGAATCCTGCGAGTGTGGTGTCCGAAAATTTGGCGGAAAGAGCACAACATCTTAAACTGTACAAGTGAGAAATACATTTTCCCACCACAAAAGGATTACATGACTAGAAACAGGCAGTGGTTTGACATAGAAATAGCACAGTGGAAAGTAAAGGCTGTTGTGGTTGGGATAGTGGAGGGCTATGTACTTTTTGCCTTTAACGGCGGTGACCCAGGTTCAATTCACAACTCATTACAAGAGGGTTCATCTGCACGCTGTTGCAAATGTAATTAACTTTTGTTACATACATATATATTTAGTAGAACTGCACTCACTATTTTAAACTGTATAAGCATTACCAAATCATTAAAGGCCCATCTTTAAGACTCATTTAGCTCTGACCTTATGTCAGCTAAAATATTTTTCTTTATACATACAATCAATCAAATTAATGTATAATTTGATAAGAACCTCTCTATAGGAACAACCCCACTGAGTATTATCACCTCTAATGCTCCCTTAAGCATCTATACTCAAAGTGTCAATAAGCCAACATTTGATATTCCTGTCACCACCAACTTTGACTGATTGACTGACTGATTGGTAAATGTCAAAAGAAATTCTTCTTTGTTATTTATGATAAATGTCTCCGCTAATGCTCATTTCCATTTGTTTTCATGTTACCTGTTTCTAGTCTAAGGAAAAAACAAACCCTTTCAACCCAGTGAGGTGCAGCACGATGTGTAGTTGGTTACCAGAATCAACCTTTCTCTGATGACGCAAAATAACATGCTCCAGGATTGTCCATCAGCTCATATAGCGTCAGCGCTTTGAGGCTCATGTCATTAAAACACCTTTTTCTTTTCATTTGCCTCAGGGTTGGCCTTTGTAAAGACCACTGGAACAGAAAAGAACATTTATAATGTACCCATGGGCCTTTTGTATTAATAATGTCAGTTATTAAACAGAAAAGCATTGTGAAATGATGAAAAATCATAATGGAGGGCAAGTGGCAGTGTGCCTGGTCGGAGCTGATCCTGCTATAATTGGAAAGCTCCAAGATTTATTCACGCAGGTGTCCACTGCCATGTCATGAAAGCCCCCCAGAGAAGCACTGAACACCTACGGGCTCCTTCCAAATAAACTGCACTCAAATAAGTTGCATTTGTCCAAACACTAGAATAGTCCAGAATAGTCTGTGTTTGTAGATTGATGCAGCACAACCGTGTCTTATCTTCCGTGTTTCCAAACTCAAGACACATCATTGGCACTATGTGAGTAAGGTTAGTCTTTGGAAACATTGTTGCCATGGTCACACACACTGTGACAAGAACATTTCCATGTGTTCGGCACTCAAGGCAATGAATCAATCAAGCATACATGCAATAAAAGCAAAAAGGGGGGTGCGATTATTATTGCACTAAATACTATGTTGTCGGAGTGCCGTTTTTTTTTTTTTTTTTTTTTTTTTTTTACTCTGCTGCTTCTTTTACTGGTGGTCACAGATGAGTGTTTTACAGCCCCACGGCCCCCAGCACATGGTCTTGATGCAGTAATGGGGCCCTCACATTCCCGTAAGACTGCTTTTTTAAACAGACTGACATTGTAATTATGCCTGGCAAAGCGCTATGACACAGCAAAAAGCGGTGTGGCTATCTTCATGCGGCCTGTGTAAAAACTTCTCCTGGAAGTCTGGGGCCACACGGCTGCAAGGAAGACCTCTGCACCCGAGAGCTCACACGACCCTGGCTGATGGCTCGGCCAGCAAAAACCATCTTGCATGTGTGTGTGTGATTTTATTTTTTTTTTGAAGGTTCTGAAATAACAAGGAAGAACAATGGAGGCACCAGGCCACAGCCCACTCCAATATGGACACACCTAGTGCAGCGTTCAACAGACGTTCAGCACCCTACTCCAAATTACTGCAACTATGTGGTGCTTGTATTCTGGAAGAGCAGGGAGGACAAATGAAAAGAGTGTTGGCGAGTTATGGGGTGGCTTATTGGACTCCGGTTGGAGACCTTGGCCTCAGCAGAGGTCCGAGCTGTGAGGTCATCCAGACGGAGGGTGGGATTTTACATGCTAGCGGCCGTCGCTCAGTGGGTGGTGCACAGCGAGGACGGGGGCCAACTTATTAGCTGTCATACTTGTACCCACATATTGGATTTCTGTGAAATAATATTTGGGTTTCCCAGTGACTCCTCCTGCCCAGCATTTGGTCCAGACTGTTTGCTTGGCCCCAAAACCCAGGAGAAGCATGTGAAAATATCAAAGATAGCCTCTCAAAACCAACGAGAATGTGTAACAATACCCAGAGGCTAAAGTTGTGTTTCCTTCTATTTCATCCACTGTGTTTCTTTTGCAGCCTGACAGTTTGTTTTATGTGAAATTTATTCTGAAATGACGGTCAGAAAATAAGTCATTGTGTTCTCTAAGTGAAATACACCATTTCCAAAAATTATGAATGACTTTCATAAGAAGTTACTTGGGAATAACATGTCTGTATGTATGATCTACATTCTGGCAGCGCGGCCGGTATTGTGTAAGCCTCTTGTCCTCCTTCCTTCAAGAATTGTTTATGAGGAGATGAAGTGTAAGCAAGGCACTAAAGGTGATGAGGAGACTTCCTCAGAGGCCGAGGAGTAATGGAAGAAGTGCTCTGCTGTGTGATCGGGGCAATTCATATCTCATCTTACAGCTTCCTCCCACTTATTGGATGGAGGGAGGATGAAGGACATGGTATCTGGAGTCAATGTGCCTCTTTACCTTTGTAACTCCCAGGAATGTATACAGCACACCCCAGGGTCGCTCTTGGGTAACTCGGGGTCTTCAGCAGCTAAGAGCAGCACGATTGGACCCTCAAAACATAACCAACATTTTTCATGCACAAATCTTGAAAGAAAATGTCAAGTTGTTGATGCTGCTGCTGCAGAAATCTTCAGCTGAGGCAGTGTAGTAAATCTCAAACAGGAGACGTGGATTTTATTTGACCCTGAGGAAGCTGGTATCTGGCTGGACTGAGGACTTTCCTAATTGGTCACTGTGAATATTTTGTTTTTTAAGTTGTAATAAAAAAAAAACTGATGTCTACTCTGCTTCAGTTTGCCATGTTATCTTTCTGTTTTACTGCAAGTTCACAGACTGTCCAGCAGTTAAATTTGTACAAACAACATAAGGCCAAATTGCTTTGCTTTATATCTTAACACACTTTACAAGGTGCTATATGGGGACTGGCTGGGAGAGTGAACCAAAAAATATGGGTTGTTACTAACAAGGTGGTCACACGAGTTTCACAACTGAACTTACAAAGAGAGAGAGAGAGAGAGAGAGAGAGAGAGAGAGAGAGAGAGAGAGAGAGACAGAGAGAGAGAGAGAGACAGACAGAGAGAGAGAGAGAGACAGAGAGAGAGAGAGAGAGAGACAGACAGAGAGAGAAAGAGAGAAAGACACTTGTCCACTGTATTCAAGGGTGTAGATGTAGGCAACTGAAAGTGACAGACCATAGGGACAGACACAAATAAGAACTACATTCTTCTTACTGCTCCTTTCTGATCATGAAAAGTGTTGATTCAAATGTAATTATGGATTTCTGTATCATCATATTGTACTGTACACTTTCACGAAAGGAACAAAGAAAGAATGAATGAATGTATTTTAAGCAGAAAAGCTGCACAGGTAATGATGAAAATGGACAATTTCAGAGTCCCGTTATTGTGTGTACAGGTTATGACTTTTGTGGCCCAATGTGTGTTGTAGTGTTTCTTCATCTTTTCCGGACACTGTGATTATAAAGATTCAAAACACACATAGAAATAACTGATCTACTTTGCAGTTGGGTGTCTTCTCAACAGTTTTACAGACATTTCTTATCACCCAGCGAGGCTGAGTGGCAGCACTATGCAGCTCTGTAATACATCCATGATGCTGGCTCACTGTCACTTAAATACATTATAATGGAGCCGTTGTTATTGTTAGTGACACCTCTGTTTTTCCTGTTATAGGAATTCAAAATGCCTGCTGTGAAAAGTTGAAGTTCCCCACTGGTTGACTGTCAGCAGGCTTGTCACCACAGCCGAATCAGATATCCGTTTCCCTTCTTCTACAATGTCAGTTTTTGACAGAAATGCCACTTATTATGACTATGAAACTGAGCAAAACAATGGTACAACTGCTCAAATCATCCCAGGTCTCATTAAATGTCATTTGAAATACTACAGTAAAAATCTTTTTCCACTTACTGGAGAGCAGTTGCGCTCTGCTGGAGACAAAGCTCCAGAATAATTCAACGTATCCATTTTCTGTTAATTAGTGCTTGCTTATTCATCGCAAAAAAATTCCCCAAGACATGGTCCTGATTTCACTGATTTAACAAAACACCACAACACAGTAGATAGACCTCACCCCCCAGTCAGTAATCGCATAATAGGAATTACCACATTTCTGACTGTCTGACTGTGAAAACAGTCATGGTTAGCAGTCATAAAAGAACAATAGCAAACCTCCACAGTAATAACTCTGCCTCGGAGGCAACAGAGGCACTAGCACGAACGCAGCCACCGAAGCTGAATAAAAACGGAGCAACGTCAAGGTCACAGTGCCACAATCCACTCAGGCACACTGCTATGGGAAGTGGGAGATGTTGAAACAGATGTTTTTCATATTGGCTTTGTGGCGTGGAGTTGATGAGTGCTCCGTTACATTAGCGCAGCATGCTGTGCTGCTGCAGGAATCGCATTCAATTTCATCTCTCTCTAATTAGTCACAATAAGCTCTTGCTCTCTCAGCGTCCATTCACACAAATCCCTCTCAGGACCCGCGCTGCCAGAGGAGTCATCAGCCACCGCGTGCCCTTCTCAGGCTTAATATAGGTTTGTTAGACTATCCTCTGAAGGTCTATTAAAAAGCCCCTTCAACAACATCATTTACACAATTTACATTTGAGTATCAAATGAAAGCAATGTGTTTCTTTTCTTTTTTTTTTTTGAACATAAACTTTTCCCATGAGAAAACCAAAATGGAAACCAAACATTGAAACCCTAAAATAAATAACTTTTAATGATTAACTTTATTGACCTGAAGCGGAGGTGGGAATATTTTAGGACTTTCCGACCTGGACATCATCAAAGCCTCTGGGCCCTTGATTGCCAGGACATTTTATATTTGTCCTGCTGTGCCTTTGGTGCACCTGGCTGTATAAACAAGACAGGATTTGTGCTTGGTTTGTTAATGATGTTTGGAAGCTTGGTATGGGTCATGAAAGCAGTAGTTAAGTAATAAATAAGGAGCGGATCTCTTCCAAAGTATGAGCGCTCTCTCGTGTGGATGGATCTGACATTGTCCAGAGCTGTCAGACATATTTGTGTTTGTCCTCTGTCTCCTCCCTCTACCTCTTCTCTCTTACGCATAGTACATGCACATACGCACAGAGCGCTGTCCCGGCCTGGCAACAAATGAAAATGGACATGCAGTTAATGATATTAAAAGGAGTCCAACGCTGGCTGTCTCCACTGCCCCTATGCCTCCGTCTCCTTCCGTCCCGTCCCGTCCCTTGGTTTCAATGATAAAGTGGGTTGTTTTACCAATTGCATCACCTCTTTCACTGCAAAGGCCAGGGAACAGCCTCATCCATGTTCCATCATTTGTTTTCATCAGTGTCGAAGGCACATATGACGCTTAAAAAAAATGGCTGTTTTGCTACTGTAGCAAAGGAGTGATTCAGTGAGTCAGTGATTCAGTGAGTCAGCCTGCGTCCTGATTGTTCTTTCCAAGACAAATTCTCTGCAGCACAGGAAGTGATGTGTTTATGTATTTTGATGAGTAGAAATAGATAGTGAGTAGATCTAAGAATGTTTTTCATTCAGACACTACGGGACCTTTACAACAAATGCCATCAGTCAAATGAGAGATGGTGCAACATATTGTTCATCCAGCCCACTCACTCAGCCAGCTGCTTGGCTGTGCACAAAGACTAACTAGCCTGCCCCTGTCCCAATCCATATGGAAGCACTTCTAATGCACATATTGGATCCTCTTAGTTTAATCTGTATACTATAACTTGTTGCCAGCGGTTGCTTCACATTGAAGCCCACATCCATGAGAATGATAAAGGTCTAACTAAAGTAACAATTCAACAAACTCTAGACAAGAAAGCAAATATGTGCATTCCCCAAATCACTGCGGGAATGAACAGATCCTAAGAGGACAAACAATTTCCCTCTCTGTGTGTTTTGAGAATTGTTGAGAGTGCTGAAAAAAACATTATCAAGTTCCACTGTCAACTTTATGTAAGATTTTTTTTTTTTTTACCTTGTTTACACATCTATATGATGATTAAAAAAAAAAAAAAAAAAACACGTCATGAGCGAAATAAGTCACGCAATGACTGCATATTTCCATGAAACTGCTTAGGAGTATAGCCTGTAAACTTGCAGGGATGGAGGGCAAGAAAAATAAACCTGAAACCTTGTAAGTACAGAGTGAGAGTTTGCATTAGCACAACTGTCAGCAGTGTGTCAGCCACTGTCAGTGACAAGCTAAAAGACAAAATAAAGAAATAAAAGATGCAAACTGCATAACCACTGCTAGTCACAGATTTCCGTTACAGCCGACTCCTCATGTGAGTCTGGGTCAGATGTGTGGCTGAGTCTTTGTTGTTTCCATCTTGATGCTCTTTATCAGCAGATTATCACTGGGAGGTGACTAACAGAATCAACGCATTGAAAAAAAGTGAAAAAGGTGATATAAAGAGACACAACTCAACTGGCCACATTAGCACAACACACAGACAGACACAAAGAAACAAAGCAGAGGCACAGTGGAAAATGTGCTGTCATTTGGTATCATTTTCTGAATCCCGTCTGGCCAGGTTTTTTCAAATGCCAAGCCAATGGAAACAAGTGCTGCTCCGGACTCCAGAGATCTCAATATTGCTGCATTTTCGAAATAAAACAGGTCGAAACAGGCAACCCGCTAACCTATCATCTTCATATAATGTTACACGTTCTTTTTTATCAAACACATTTGCAGTGAACATGAGTGACTCATCATTTTCACAGGGAGCATCCCCAGCACACGTCAGAGCTCTCCTCCCCTAACCATCACCCTTTCACCCCAGAGGAGGGTGTATATTTCAGTTCAGTGCAATACGCCAACAGCCCTCAAGCCACACAAATGCTTCTTATTTTCACTGCAACCTCTCTATGTCTCTTTTATGAGGGTTTTTGCCAGAGTGGGACGGCTCTTTGGGTTTAGGAAAGAAAAGGCCCAACGGCTGCCAAAAACGATCGGTGGTTGAGAAACAATGGCACGCCCTGTGTGATTCTCACTGCTTCTCGAACCCCAGACGTCCTCCTTGCTGTAAGCCCCTATTCCTTTTATTCGTCAGATCATGGTTGCCTCTTCCAATTGGTTGTGTCAGCCTTGGCCCAGGAACACTGAGACGACCTGACCAACATGGTCGTTCCTCTTGCCAAAAGGATGGAGAAGAAAGGAAGCGGGAATGAGAGAAATGCTTTAATTGCTGCAAGAATCTAGACAGTTTGGGAAAATTTGGTTGAGAAATGTGCGGGTAATAAGACAGAGACGAGGTGAAAAGTGGCAGTGTGATCCAGCGGACTTGGATTTACTCGCACTTCCACTTGCGACTTGTGTGGCAGACGCTTCTCTGCTGGGCCTGGGCCACGCTGGGACAAGAGGGAAGAATCAAAGCAATTATAAAAAGTGTGGGTGCATGTGTTTGTCGCAGAGACGGGGGTGGTGGCGGTTATGTAGATGCAGGGGAAAGCCATGGGTAATTGATGTTGACAGATGCGGAAGAGGTCTACGTGTCCAAGATGCAAAGGGAAACAATCGAAGAAAGATGACTGAGCAGCGCCAACTCCCATAGACATGAAGTCAACATACCACAGCCTGCTAATAACACTCTGAAGTATGATTTATTTTGTCTTTTATTTATGCAAAAATAAGAGGAAACTCTTTCAGGGCTCGATGTACTTGGAGGTTGTTATAACTCGGAAATATTCTGAATACTGTTGATCTTGGAAGAATTATCCAGACAGTAGCAATTAGTATATTCTACAAATGTGTGCAGAAAGCTGCTTCAGCCCCAATGGTTTGGGATTACACCGAGAGCTGTGAAAGTGATTACCGCTGTGGTTTCTGTCTGCGTTTCAATCGTCTGTAGCTGTTTCATTCAGTTTGTTTGATTCCGACAGAAAATATGTGAACAAAGCACAAAATTGTGTCATCAAATACATACACAGTCATTCATTTTGGAGAGGTTTGGAGCGAGGAGACATTTACGCTTATTTCAGTGAGTTTATTGGAAAGGACGCGCAGGGAGAACAAGATTAATGGCTTTAACTTTATCTTGGCAAATCAAATTCTAATAAAGCTCAAAGAAAAATTAAAATCTGGCTAGCGTGGGCACTAAACTGTGACTTGATTGATGTGTGAGGGTGAAGTGGTTCCAAAAGCCTGCAGGTGATTCTTTTACAGGCCTGATATCCAATTCAAACTGGAAGTTTTATTAGCGGCCGATTGTTGATACAGAGACGTTCATTTCCTAAATGAAGTGCGGCTCACCTGAACGTGCCTGTCAGAGAGAAAGATTTATCCGCTCCTGGTTCAATGTTTTAAAACTGCTGGGTTTTTAATGAGAACTCCTTATTCTTTGTTAAAACACAGATAAACTGGGGAAAATGAGCTCAGTGTGCAGGGTCACATTGTGAGCCCCCTTTTGGCCGCTATATGTAATGAATTTAACAGAGACAATATTGTTACTTGAGACTTGAGAGTCACTCATAGATACCGAATACTAACAATGGACACTGACATGTGCTTTTGAGGAAATTGAAACAGTTACTTATTGTAGATTCATGTATCCAAAGCGGTTAGTAGCAAACATTTCCAAATAGCTTTTCTTTTCTTTTTTTCCTGCAGAGTTCAAGCAGTTCAGTGTTTTATTTGGGATTTAGCTTGTAGCTCAGAGACACTTCAGCAGGGTGAATCTGAGGATACCAGAATGGGACTGGAACTATTGGTCTGACCAAACATGGTCTGCACACAGAGAAACCTTTGTTTGATAATTTGATAATTTGATCACTCAGGCTTTTCTGTGTAAAGAACCCATGTCATGTTGTTGTATATAATATATATATATAATAGGGGCACCTCTCCAGCAGAAGAGTTTTGATCATTTCATAATGAGCTTTTCTATCTTTACTGCCGACAGTGACTTTCTCATCACTCCCCAACCCCGCCGCTCTCCATTTCATCCCTGCTGTCCTCCTCACATCAATGCTGGCTTACATCTAGTGCTCACGTTCTGGTGGATCTTACAGTAGGCTGGGCTAAGGCCAGCTCTCCTCCACCTCCTTCACTGCAGGAGACCCTGCTGGCTATGGGGTTCACGATAAGGGCAACCAAGAGATGGTTGCACACTAGTAGAGGTACTGATAGTTGAGGCCGAGAGCAAAGCAGAGGGAGGCCTGATGGATGGAAACCATTATGGGTGTAGGGCCCCTTCAGGCCTGGGTCAAAGGGGTCCAACAGAGAACCAAACTAGATAAATATGGATGACCTGGCAGGAAAACACAAGTCTAACCTCTTTCACCCCACCTAGACCTTGGACCATTATCTAAACTGATCATCTATTCAAGTCTGTTATAACTGTATAGAGATAAAAATAACTGCCAAAGCATGTGTAAATACGGGAACACACACACACTCCTGCCATCATATAGACAGGTCTCACAGCGTACCAGCCAGTCCCACATCGACACTGATGCTTATTTCTAGCTTTTGCGGGACCTCAGGACATTACCCATTAACACAAGTGTGGGGGCATGGGGCAGGGTCAGGGGGTGGTGTGGGGAGCTGGAGATGAAGTAGATGCCAGCGTGGTAGCCTGTGGTCGGGTGCCAGTCAGGCCATCATCGGGAGAAGGCCATCCTCATGAGAGAAGATATCACCATAGCCTGGTTGGCTGACAGCTTCAGGGCCCTTATTGAAAAATCAATGTCCATTTGCGCGTCCAGCTCACCTGGCCGTCTGCCAGCTCGGCTGAAGTCACCTAATGAAGCCTGATCCCGTTACCTGATTCCTGATTCACTGAGTCAAAGTGACTTTGCAGCTGAAGTCATCCACCCATCAGGGACCTCAGGGTGAGTTCAACATGAACCTTGCAGCATGTTGTTGTTGTTGTTTCACTTTGCATTCTTCTGCTCTGTTCATTGTAGAGCAGCATCCTGACATGTAGATCTGCTGGTTCCATTGATCGCGTGCAATTATGGTGAAAGTTGAGGCTTAGCTTCATGGTTGTTAAAGCTTATTGTAGATTGTAGCTTGGATATATAATTTTCAGTGTCATTCAAATCTGTTCCTCCGTTTACAGACATCATTTCTAATTTTCCAGTAAGGTCCACAAAAACTTTTAAACACTGGTCATAATCCATGTAAGATGCTTATTTGTGAATAGCACATGTCATCATAAAAGCTGCAATCATTATGAGGAAGCTCACGTTTTTCTAGCCTCAATATGTCTGACTTGATAATACACAAATGCATGAAAACTGAGGAAATATCTCAGCTACGATCTCAGTGCACAGCATTTTTAACCAGTGAGTCGGGTTGACCAATGACAAAAACATTCATGGGATTTTTTTTTTTGGACTTCCATTCTTTGAGGATTGGATGCTCTGGTAAATATAATCAGACGAACTGCTTCCTGAAGACTTCTGATTGTCAGACCTCACCCATTTGGCTACCCATACACTTCACTACTCAGTCATGCTGGTCAATCAATGATCAGAGGACACACATGATTGTGGGAGTGTACATACTGCACTGTGATAGACATAAACAACCCACGCTGATTACAATTCTTATTCATTTTCACATGTGCAGGCAAAACATCACAATGTCACAGGACACAAAAATGTTGCAGGAGCAAGGCACCTGCAGTTTTCACTCTTGCAGCTGCACAAACTATATAACTATATGCCACCTGTTTGATGGCAGAACTTAGTCCTGATTGGCTTAAGACATGATACACTATGTTCTTATTCTAAACACTGCAAATCTCTTTTATGGTTATCTTTCCCAGAGGGCAAGCAGTTTATCTGATCTCCTTCTACTGACAGCTCATTTTTGACATGTGGGCACCAACACGAGAGAGAGAGAGGGGGAGAGAGAGAGAGAGAGACAGACAGACAGAGAGAGAGAGAGAGAGAGAGAGAGAGATTTGAGTGGCCAAGTATTTCATTTTCATTTCCAGAAAGAAAGCTGTAAAAACAGTTTAGCTCAGGAGTTTGTTATTGAAAACAAAGTAATGTTCATTTCCCTCTCCTGTCAACATGGTGCTGTGTTTCACAGGTCTGTGGCTCACAGAAAAAAAAAAAATAAATGATTTCTTGAAATGTACTGCCCTAGCAGGTGTGCCATGTGTGACCTTACCTTCACACCTTAACCCATCAGACTAGATGTTTCCATAAAACATTACATGATTAAATGAAGGACTGATATGATCTGACTCATTTTTGTGTGTGTTGGGAATATGTTGACCTATTAGTTTATATTGAGAGATATCATTGAGCACCTGTGTTCACTTCTATGAGTTTTGGTGACAGAAGTTGAGTATAAAATAAGACTGTTTCGTGAATGTTGATAAGACTGAGGGTGAGGAATCACATGCTGTGTTGTTCCAGCATTGGAAAACTTGGGTAACCCCTCTGTCTAATAGCATACCGTAAATGACTCATACCAGGATGAATTGCTAAAAGCAAAAGGCAGCCTGTATCCTAGACTATACACTGTGCAGTAGATTGTAACTGTGGTCATCTTTTCTAGCTTTGCGGATAAACCACCGTAATATCACAGCTGAGACTGAGGCTTTTCTTCCAGTCACTCCACTCACAGTTTACCATTAGATGGATAGAGGGACTCCACTATGGTATTGTGTATTGTGATTCATTTTTAGCCCATGCGAGGACTGTGGTCTAATTGTGTCCGGGAAACCTTTCCTGTGTGTAAACTCTCGGCCACTCTGACTGATCATTATGCTAAATGTCAGCTGGCTTTAAAGTTGTGGCTGAGGCAGCTGAGTAGCAAAGCCACCCTTCTTCGGTGGATTACTGCTCTCTGTGAAGTTTCATCTGTCCACGGATGAACGGCCGACAGCGGCAGCAGGCTGTAATCCTTCAGGCCACAACAGCAGTGCCTGATCCAAGGTGGAATGAAACATCCAACTGTAAAACCCCAATCAGAATTAAAACCCCAGTAACTCTGGTGGACTGGGGCAGCAAGCTGATCCAGCGGCTGGTGATTACTATGGTACATGACGCAGATATACAATTCCTCTCCGTCTGGCTGGTTGCTGCGTACTTACCTCCAGCCTTTGGAGAAGGAAAAGGGGGTTTTGATGATGAAGTGTTTGGAGGAGCATTCCTGATGTACCTTCACTAAAGCATGAGTCATATCGGTTGGGGAGGGAGGCAGCGAGGGAGGAGTGAGGTCAGTGAGGGTGAGGAGGAGAGAATGATGAGGAGGAAGTTGCTGGAGGAAGGAAAGGAGGAAGAGGAGGGGAGGAAAGCACTGCTGAGGGCATTGCTCATGATAGGAGACACCATCGTCCAGGCAGGAGAGTGCTCTGCCTTTAAAGTGGCCGATGCTCTCAAAGTTGAGCTGGCATTCATTACCAGAATGACGTAGTCTGTCTGTACACCTTGTCTATCCCCAGTTTGACCCTGGATTCACACTGGCCCCTGCCTCCTCTCATTGAAGGGGAACTGAGAGAGGAGAAATTTTTGAGTCGGACCGCACAGTAGAAATTCCTCAACATACGTGCGACTTTAGGTTCTTTCCGAAATTCCTCTAGATATTGGGAAATGCCCCCCTTGGTGCGTTCAGCTTCTCTTAGCGCCATTCCTGCAGTTCCGACTCTGCTATCCCCCCTTCCTCTACACCGGGGAGCCTCATGGGGGAGGCAGTGTGTAATGCAATTTGGTTGATTAAAAGAAAACATTAAAGCACTACCTTATTGAATTTGACGGCACGTACGGATCCGGATCTCACCGGCCACTCTGTTTTATTGGCCAGGATAAAGGGGATCACGTCATTCCCCATCACCTCCCACCTCCACACCACCCTCCCCACCCAGGAGCCCCGCCCTCCTTCCATCCCTTCCAGCCCTAGACAAACCTTGGCAGTAGGACGTCCTGGCAGGACAGAGATTTGTTTAGACCCCCTCTCCCTCTCTTTTCCGACTCACCGCCCTTTCTCGTTGCGCCTCTCTAACCTTGGCCGCCACACCAGAGAGAGAGGGGGACAGAGTGACAGAGCGAAAGACATTACACAGAGATGAAGAGAAAAAGTGAGAGGGACCCTTGGCATAAGTAAAGAGGAGTCATTTTGTTTGTGTCAATAAACAGGCTGATAGGTCATTTATCTCATGAGCGGATGGGTTAGAGGTAGTCACCTCCGTCACTGTCTGTCCAAGATGACTCATCCGCTGTTCCCAACAGGTTCCAAGTCTTGTAGTCTATAATTTAGACTTCAGACGTGCCTTTTTAGGGGACTGGGGGACAGAGACGCAAGGGGGGTAGCCTTCAGTGAATATCAAACACCTGCCAATCTCCTCGGCGGAGGCCAAGTATGCTCTCAGCTCGCCATATCCAGTCCATTTATTAGAGTTATGGTGATGGGGCTGGTCCGCCCAGTCATGTACGAGAGCAACAAAACAACTTCTGAATGGAAGTCCTGTATTTAGATGACATCATTTGTGGCTGCTTCAATTACGCTGCAAGAAATGAATAACAGCACACAAGGGGTGACGTAATGTATCGGCACTATGTTGAGCCACTGAATTTAGACTTTTAATCCATATTGGCCAGTCAGTGCATTGTTGACTCCAAAGACTTCATTACATCATCTACATTTTGTCTTTAGCATAAGAGCAATAAAAGAAAAAAAAAACTTTTTCTTTTTTTTTTTTGGCCACAAACGGGGTGACAGCAGGCTTACTTTGCAAAATTTGCAGTTGAAGTTCACACTGATTGAAAATGATCAGTGTATGGATGAATCAATACTGCCATCTGTGGAATAATGGACAGAATAAGGGATGATAACTGGACATTCAGATAATCTTACTTGACATTTTAGGGGTCAGCTTGTTTGTAATTGTGCTACATCCAACCGCAAAACCTCGGGGACCAGAGCGCTGCCTTTTGTCAGGTCCCACGCCTGACTCCAGCCTTAATTGTCTGAACCTGCTGGGACCTAAAATGTCCTCCAGCATAGCTTTCAGGGTCTTTGAGACACACAAGCCTCTCCACTATGACTAAGGTAACAGCAGAGGAAGAATGCACACTTTGTATGAATGGGTTTGTTGCAAGTACACCCTAGCCTTTGGCACAGTGCACAGGGCTGGGGGCAGGAGGAGGCAACTAGCCTAGACTAGAAGAGACTAAAAGAGAGAGGCGATTTAAAGTTACCCTATATCATTTTTTTTTATTTTGTCTGTTTTGTGTTGCAAGCTTATCACTGATAGACTCAGGAATCACCTGGGTTGGTTCAGAGAACAAACGTGAAGCTGGAACTTCACACGGAAACTGGTGGATTGTTGTAATAAATGTCCAAACTGCTGCTTATTGGATCAGGTTCTGGTGTTAAAGTGTGGGAGTTTAGGGCCACACTGTGCAGAAGAAGGAAATATTAACTTACTAAGACAACAAATAGAGTAACTTCTGTTGAACAATATATTATATTGTGTTGTGGTGTTTATAATGTGTATGTGACTGTCCATAGTGATTCTGATGACATCATCATGCTAATCAGCGACAACTTTGGCACCGTTTCTACACTGTTAGCAAACTAGGACAGAATTACACTGATTCTTCTCACTGTATCTAAAATGAACTGTAACAATGTTAACTTTGGATGTTTGGACATTCAGTGTGAAACCTTGGCAGTGGGACATTGTCTTTTCTGTGAAAGACGACTAACAGCTGTTCCTGAGCAGACCCACATGTTTTGCATTGTCGAGGGGAAGGAGGGGATACAGCATCAATTAGCAGAGGAGGAAAGTTTTATCAAAGCAAAATTCCAAAATCATTAGCAGAACAGAGACACCCCTACAATTACATGCTTGACATGCCTGACAGATTTATAGGCCACATGGAGGTCTTTTAGGTCAAGCAATTATGTGCATGTGCGTTATTTCAATTCCATGCTGTCACTTTCCGTACCTGATTTTCCTCCGCATCATTGCAAGGTGGAGCATGAGGTGGGTGAGTATAGGAAAGGGAAATATGAGAGAAAGGGAGAGAAGAGTTGCAGAGAGAGGGGGAGGATGAGGTGATGGTGGTGGTGGTGGTGG
This sequence comes from Caranx ignobilis, assembly GCA_021432705.1. NCBI lineage: Eukaryota > Metazoa > Chordata > Actinopteri > Carangiformes > Carangidae > Caranx > Caranx ignobilis. The sequence goes on from MU270012.1 coordinate 19,929,077, forward strand.
TGGTGGTGGTGGCGGTGGCGGCAGCGGCGGCGGCAGCGGTGGTGGAGGAAAGCAAATTTGAAGGTTAGGATGATGAGAATGCGCTGCCTTGCATCAGAGCGCTGTGCCACTGGGAAACTTGAGATGTGAGCAGATACGATTGTATGATAGAGTTTCCCGCAAAGAGCCCCCCTCACAGCAAAGCATCGGGGGTGGGGGGGTGGGGGGTAAGCAGGGTGGAGGTATTATTATGTTAAGACATCAGATCTAGAGCATCGTCATCATCTGTATATCAGTTGTATAACACTTTCAGTGCCAATGCAGAAAGGTAGAAAAAAAAGCTGTAAAACTGATAAATGAGCGACAAAGAGGGAACGATGGATGAAACTGTGGAGATGTAGGAAGATAAAAATCATTGTAGTGATTGGAAACCAACAGAAAGAGGGCAGAAGTTAGAGGAAGAGAAGGTCAAGAATAAAAGTAGAAGATCTTTAAAGGTAAAGGAGTGTTTTATAACCGCTCATCATCCCAGACTCATGGTGCTGTGAGGAGGCACCACAGGCTCGGATGAATTATTCAGTTTCTGGCTGGTTGATCTCCTCTGGGACCGACGCTCGCTCTCCTCAAATGTTAGAGCACCACTTGACGGTAAATGCTCTCTGGGACAAACAAGAGGTCCTTAAAAAAGACCCATGCACTTAACTCAGTCTACAACCCCCCCACCCCCTCCCCCCTCCCCACTCCCCAGCCCTTCTTCTTGACCTCAGCCAAGATCAATACTCAGTTGTAGCCAGATGTTGCACAATACCACACTGGGGAAGGAAGGGCTCTAAGAGGAAACCTACAGAGGAAGTTGTGTTCCTGCATTTATACATATACTCATGAGCACGCCAACAGATTGTAGGGGAGTGAATTCATTGGCGTGAGAGAGAGAGAGAGAGAGAGAGAGAGAGAGAGAGAGAGAGAGAGAGAGAGAGAGAGAGAGAGAGAGAGAGAGAGAGAGAGGAGAGAGAGAGAAGAAAGAGAAACTTTCATGTACTTTTTTTTTAAAAACCATGTACATTTTTACAGAACCACAGTGATTTACAGAGCTCAGCGCTGTAATCCCGAGATTTCACACAGCCTATTCTCAGAGCATCAGACTCCTGATGCTGACAGGGCAGTAAGTGCAAGGCTCAAGCCTCAGACTGGAGGTTGCGTTGAGAGGTCCAATGCTGCCATCTTCAGGCTGTAGTCAGCCATTAAGACGGAAGGATGCAGTGTAAGAGATAGTGAAACTGATGAGTACAGTATGGGTGATTGAAATCAAAGTGATAAGTCCCAGTGCTTATTAAACTGATATTGCTCTGAAGACTCTGAGGCATGCACATGCTTGCTTGCTACGGGTTCAAATGGATAAAATGAATCAAAGCAATGATGATGATGAGGATGACTGTTCTGCTGGCTCCTCACATTCCTGATCATGATCTACAACAAGAACACCGAGAGCAACGTTGTTAAACTGATATTACTTCAATTCTAACAAGGTTTTTACCCTTCACAAGTGTAATCACAGCACATACAGAAGAAGTACAACTAAACATGACTCCTGTATCTAAAGTCACTTGTACCCAGCTAGATTAATGATTAATTTGAAGATTCCTATCTGTATGTTTATGTTTAGAACAATGGAAGATAATTACTGGGTGATGCAAAGATATGTCAGTGACCTACAGGGAACCTGCTTGACTCAAACTATGAAAATATTTCTATTTAATTTTCCCTCTATATGTTTATATTCAGTTAAGCTCCAAGTGCAGAAAAAGGTCTTTTGTTTATTTTCACGACAATGTTTTGGCTAGAAGCCTTTGTCAAGTCTGTGTTCAGTTAAGACCACCAATAAACTCGCTTTTTATAATCTTGTTATGCAGAATCTGGTATTTCTACTCTCCTGCTATTTTATGTCCATGTGGAAGATTATGATTTGGGAGATTTGAAATTTGTTCCATTTTCTTGTGGATTTGAAAATTAATTATTCTACGAACTTCTTCTTAAATATCTTTTAACAGTTATTGAAAACTATCATTATCTTCCCCACATAACTGCACTCCTTTTTTACTCTATACTTATTTTCCAATCCTGCAATTTCTCATTTGCTTATGCAATATTAAATGCAACAACATCTTCTACTTTACTGAAACAGTTGATGTATCAGTGACAGTACTCTGACAAAACAGTAATCTAACACTGTCTTTTATAACACTGCTTTTTTTCTACAGTGATCGATGAAATGACTCTTAGCTGAATATAGCTGAAAGGTTGTGTGTCAGTCCATACATGCGTACAGCTGTCTGCTTGAGAGCATACATGTGTGAAAATATGCATAAGTGTGTGTTCCTAATGTGTGTTCATTCTTTCGGCGTCCTCTCTCTCCACATCCTGCTCGCTCTCTCCACCAGCCTGTATCATTTCTCAGCAGTGCGATGCTCGCTGGTAACACAACACTGGGGGCAAATGAAATGCAGGGCAGGCAATCTGCTCTGCAGCACCTGCTTTTGATCTGCTGCCTCGAGCTGCTGCCCAGCCCTTAGTCTAAACACAGCTGATTGTGGGTCTATGGGTTAAAGCACACTAGAGGTGCTGGTAGCCACAAATAGACACATGTTATTGTGCACAAGCAGATTGGACATGTAGTCCTAAATACATGTCTTGGTGGCAGAAACCTCTGAGGGTGCGGCCAACAAGCCACAGTTTTGCCTGAATACATTCTGGATAAATGGCAATTTTGAATGCCAAACAACTCCGGTTGAAGTATATATGAAATTATGATGGCAGTGGCATTTTTCCCATTCCTCTATGACCATGGCAGACACGAGTGTTTAAAGGTCACTACCAGTTAAGCCAGTGTTCAGACTTGGAACATCAGCTTCTTGCTGTTTGTAGCTGAGCTAGCAGCAAGGCTTTACGGAAGGCGGTGTCGCTTCCACAGTCTGCTGGTCAGACTGGTGGCAGCTTTAGCCTACACTGAAATATTTCCACAACCACTGGGTGGACCCTTCATACAGATGTTCAAGAGCCAGGACAGTGAAATATCTCACCAACATACATTAAATAGACTGGCACAGCATTTTGTTCAGATATTGTTTCTTAGTTTCTTTTTAGTTATGTGCTACCTTTTTTTTCTAGTATCAAAATCAGGTCCAAATGTGAAGTTATCCAATATTTCAGTTTTTGACAAATGACATTCATCAACCTCAGGTGTAGCCTACGTTGTTTTCAGTGCTAACTACCTTATAACATTTTGAGCAGCGATGGTAGGTGTGGTTATCACTGCATCTACTGAACATTCGCATCAAAGTGTTGGCTTGGTTATTACCTTGACATGCTAAGCCCAAGTACAACCTGAGTGAAAAGACTTCATCAAAGAGCTGCTGATGTCATACTTTCATCATACCAGCAATATTACACAAAACTGACACCTTCCACTATGGTTGCCCATGTCTATTTGAACATGGTGCAGCACACACACATGATATTTTTTCACAGCTGTATGTCACTGCTGTTATCTGTCAAAAATAAGAAATGAATTTGTCATGCAGAAAAATCTAATTTCAAGTCTATGTTGAGAGATGGAGCTGGCAGGAGCAGGAACACAGCAGAGACCCAGCCCTTGTGTGAACGCTTATCAATGCTCATGCAATGTGGACAGTGTGTTCCTGATGTTATTTGGCCTCTGTATTGTTATGTGGTTGGATTTGGTTTGCCAACATTTTTGAGATTTTCAAGTGGGCCACGAACTGGGAAAGGTTGGGAACCACTGCTGTAGAGTCTGGTTTGTTAAGTCTTGGCACCCTGAGGTTAAACTCAACCTATAATGTAGTTGTTACTTCAGAAACATGTGTAGGAAAGCAAAATACGAAGAGACATGATATACTAATCCACAACTTTGTCAGCATGCCACTCCATTGTGTTGCTCAGATGTAAACAAGCTATTTTCTTGGCTCACTCATGTCTAGAAGCCACACGTTAGCCCACTTACAGTATTTACTGCAGCAAACAAGCAAGCAATCCTTATTTACTGTAATTAGAGGTAAATGCATAAGCATAATGGGGGGGAACATGCATACACGGGAGGCCATGCATGACGAATAACTGCATTAGCAATTTGATACAAATTAAATCAATGGAGCCCAGCATGGCCGTGTGATTTACAACAGAGGGAGCTTAACAGCGAGGTGATCAAGAGGTGAACTGAGCTTGTGATTTGTTTGAGCAATCTATCTACATTAACTGTATCGGCTCAGCTGATGAGGCATTTAGCCAATTCAAAATATGATGGTAATATTATTGTTAAAGCAGCCACTGTAACCACGTTGCTGCCGATGCAAAAAGCCCATTTAAAAAATTCTCTGTAGGATGATCCGAGAGGCTGAGACAGACAGAGATGTAACCTGTATTGTCTCCCTGGAGCAGTTGAGTGGTTTTACTGTAAGACTGATCCAACTGATCACCTCATTTCCTCTCTGATCTACCATAGCAGCCAAAGCACTGATGGTTTATCCATCTGAGGAAGTGATTTTAAGGTGCCAAGTACAACACAGGAAATGGTTCTGCAGACGTTCTCATGTTGGGTTATGGCAGGCCTGATTGCCGGCTGTGGGATGAGGCAGCTAAAGAAGCATCAGTGAGGTTGACCATCGAGCCGGTGACAAAGCGCTTCTGAGGACAGTTTTAGTGTCGACCAGAGATATAAATCGATTTGACATGGAGCACTAGTTGTGGTCTTTTCTTGTAAGAATAAGGTTTTGTTCGGTCTTACAGTCTTGCAGCATATGTAGGGGAAAATGCTGAGTCGCTGAGGGCTGCAAAATAATATGACACAAGCAAAAGGACAGGACAAGAATGTACGAATGAGGACGGACTATCTAATAATAAACTGACTTAAAGAGAGCACACACACACACACACACACACACACACACACAGGCAGAAAAAAATGAAACTACAGGAAAGGGCACGGATGAGGCTAAACAGGGATGCTCTTGCAGGCTAAATGTAAAACAGCCTATCTAAGTGCATCCTGAGCAATGAGCTTTGAGGACTACATTTACAATACAATGAGCTTTCCAAAAATCCACATTGACTAAAAATATCCTGTCTGAGTAAAGCTATGGAGGAGCAACCAAGGATGAAGTCATATCTCTGCAGAGTTTGGCTTTAGTCTTAACCTCCAAGACAATCAATCGTGGAGTGGAAACTTTCCCTTTTTTTTCCTCTGAACACAATTTTCATAATTGGATACCTTACAGAAAACAAAATAGAAATAAAAGAATTTTAAAAAGGCAAATATGTACTTAGTTTTAAGATTTTGTTTTTATCTACCTGTTTAGAAAGCAGAGATGTGATAAACCAGTCACTTTGCTCCTAAAATTGACAAAGAGTTTTGCCTTTAAAACTCTTCTGGGCTTAGAAAATGTATGTGAGAAGAAAAAACAGCCACAAAATGTTAGGAGACAGTAGGAATTAAGTCCAAGCATCATTGTTGTGTTCTTGACACACCAAATAGTGGAGTTATACCAGCTCGAATGTCGTCCGTCAGGTGTTGAGGACCAGAAATCCCAGTGAAAGTGCATATGGATGTGACTAAGGATGCTTTGAAGCCCAACATCCAGATTAACAAAGACAGCCACTACCTCAGTGTTGTTTAATGTTCCAGTGTCTGCAAGTGGATGCTACTATTGAGGTACAACGTGGCTGATCCAGTGGCGTGTGGAGTGTGCACTGGATCTGATCCTGAGCCAGATTTCAGTATCAGCTCCTAGCATCAGCAATACAGTGTGCGTGTATAGTGTCTCCCCTAGATAAGTGGGGAATCACAGCAGAGTGATTGGCCTCCCAGCACAACTAAAAATCACACATTCACGCTGACACACACAGACACAGACACACACGATGGCCTAGATTTGACAGCCTACGAAAAAAAAAAAAAAAAAACTCGATGCAGCACAAAGAGTGATTAGGGAACAAACCATCCACTGATAGATGAAGGGCAAATTCACCACAGAAATGAATATCAAATATGTTCTTTTTACTTTTCTTTTAAAGCATGTGTATACACAGCACGCAGATGCCTGTGGACGACACATGTATTATAGGAGTAATGTGACACTTTGGTAAATATGCTGAGAGAGGCAGGTTAGCTTAGAGCTTAAAAAATCTGGAAACAGGAAAACAGCCTGGCTTTGGCCAATGATAATAAAATCTGATTGTAGTTGGAAGCACTTTTATGTTCAGAACTATCTGAGGGTCAGATATTGTGAGTGACCTCACATCACATTTGTTGTTACATTTCCAAAGATCCACTGGAGACAGGACCTGACTGCACCCACGAAAAATAAAAATCTTGTGGTTTTTACACTGATTTTTTGGATAGATTAAACAGACAAGAAATTATGTGTTAAAAGAGTTGCACCATGGCCTCTAGTTTCAGAAGGGTTTAAAAATTCCCAGTTTGTTTTGAATGGCTAGCAAACTCCTCAACATAATTAGAAACACAGGATGATAAAAGTTGTATAGCGTTATTTATGGCCACCAGTTGAGATGAGCCCAAGTATTACAGTACCCATGATGTTAAATAGGAAAAGTGTGCTAAAGCCGCTGAATGAATACAACCAAAGTTGATCCAAATGTGTTTTCAGTTTTCTCACTGTGATCTTCAGCTTACACCTGCTGCTGACGATTCACACCAGGACTTAGAGCTTAGACAGACGGACAGTTCTTGCTTAAATAAACCGCGGGGAACTGCATTAATATCAACCTCAAAGTTAAGGCTTGCGTCTTGTATTTTCTAATGCAGATTTTTTACTTTTGGTACTGATGATTAAACCTGCAGTTTAAAGCTGATCCGAGTCAACGCTAGGCTAACTAGTTCCCCCTTCTTCTTAATGCTAAGATGAGATAAGCTAAGATGATGGCTATAGCCTAACATTACAATAAATACATTTTCAAAATCTTGAACTCCTCCTTACTTCAGTTCTACTCCATATAGGGTATTTTTACATTATGTTGACCTCTGGTTGCATTTTTCAGAGACCCATGTTGTTCCCAGGGTGGAGAGGCTTATCAGACCATTGTCGGACACAAAATGTCTTCACACAGATGGTCTGAAATTGAATTTTTAGGTCAGCAGCTTTTTAATCTTGGGTAATCCATAACACCTGAGCAAAGACGTATGAAGAAACACTTTTACACTCTTTCTCTCTCACACACACATGCACACACACATGCACAGAATTATCATTGACAAGTTGGGGGAGTGTAATAACACCTTTGGGAAATTAGCTGATGGCAGCAGCTCAGCTGCTCCTCGGCCTTACCTGAAGGGATCGACTTACGGAGCAGCCAACCAAATATCAATAAGGGGTGATTTAGCTGTGCACTGCTCAAGGATAAAGAGCTTATGCATGAAACCTCTGGAAATACACTTGAGCTTGGCGTGTAAAATGCTGTCGCTTCAAGCAAATCCCTGATTAAATCCCCCAAACACGTTCAGTTGGCTGTGTGAGGGGAAGCCTGGTGTTGGTTATGAGGCACGGTGCCAACCATGGAGGAGGACAGAAAGGAGAAGGGGGGAGGATAGAGATGGAATAGGAGAGAGAGAGGGGGAGGAATAGTATATGTCTAAAAACCTACAGAGTAGTAGTGCATTACATGCTGCAGATGAGTCTGTTTGACGTCTACAGCGCTAATGGTTTCCCTCCAGCCTCTCTGATCCTCTATATATTGAGAGTGACATTCTCACAGATGATGCCACTTCTTTGACTTTGACAATGATGCAGAGACTGCGTGTGTAATATAGCCATTACTAAGTTTGGAATAACTGCTCAGTATCACCATTCATGAATTCTTTTGTGCAGGTGCTACATCTATGTTTTGAACAAGTTTAATTTTACATGAATATATTGGCGAGTCTGAAAGAAAGGAAGTGGGAAAGAAATGAAGTTGGGCGTCACACTACGTCTCCACAGCCAACAACATCAGGAGTGCTTGCTAAATGAAATATCACTTTCACATCTGTAATACTGGTTATGGATTTACAGCTTATGTGAAGAGAACAGCACAATGTTTCCTCATTTGGATCATTAATTTTTATTACCCTTACTGGAAATCTCTTCATTTGGCTTTTTACTGCCATTTTAAAAAAATCTATGATGGATGTTTCTTTCCAGGGATGTACATGCATGCTTGTCAGCTCTGTGGTCACAAACAGAGAAGACACAAAGCTGCAGTGACTCAGACTTGCATTAGTTCATTGCTGCGACAAAATGATTTTTTGAATGATAAAGCTGGTTGAGTACCTTATCAGACTCCACCGATCCTGTCCTCTCACTTAAAACACCCTAGTTCCTCTGTCTGTCCTCTGACTGACTGGCACTTACTACATGTATTTGCAGTGACAGCACACCAGGAATGTGACTGAATGAAAGCTAAGCAACAGCGTGGCCCGGAGCTGTTTACTGTGGAGTAATCAGCCTACGCATCTCATTAAGACAGCCTGACTCACGTCGTTCTGGATGTAAGCCTTGAAATAGGGTCACACAGCCCTGGAAAATGAAAGGACAAGAAACCAAGGTAACACACTGACACCGCATAAGAGTCATTAGCACGTGTCTTGCAGAATGCAGCGTTCTGGCTCTGTATATGAATATATGCAAATACAGAGGAATTGTAGTGGTTCATGCATGATTTATGAGCCTTACAGGGAAGCCTGTACGTGGAAAAAAGGGACTTTGTTTTTCAAGAGAATTGCATGACATCCTTTATCCTTTTCTGCAGACCTCCTCAGGCTGTAATAATAATAATAGCCAATGAGGTTGCTCATACATGAACTTAATTCAAAGAGACGCTAAAGTTTTCCTCCACCAAGACAAGAAAGTTTGCTGGTAACCTGTCTGCTCATGGGGGCATTAGCACATTCATTTTTAGCAAGTTTGCACATGACAAACCTCTTTTCTTAAGCTCTTTGTGTCACTCATAATGTTTTAGTCAGCAAATCATCATGATAGCATCAAATATGACCTTTTAGAAAAGAATGATACCTCACTTTGGAGGAGTAATTTGCTCTTTGAAGTAGTGGTGGCTTAAGGTTTTGGAAGTAGGGCAACTCTTTCATGTGTGATTAGGTGTTCCTAAGTCCATCCTCACATAGAGAGAGAGAGAGAGAGAAAAGAAGATGGGTATGGAAAGGCCTATCAACCTTGAAATGTCTCAGGCACTTGGCTGTGGTCATCCAAGACCATTCCCACGCACTTTTGCAGTGTTTGTAGGTTGAAGAGAGCAATAAGTCTCAGGAAAAAAAAAAACAGTCCCCAGAGGCAGAGACTAGGCAGGATGAAGGGGGAGAGGAGCAGAGAGGATCAACATAGAGCCGAGGAGGGTGCACAGTGCATGTCAGCACTGTCGAATGCAGTCAAATTGTTCAGTACAATCAAACCGACGTGGAGCTTTGGCTCAGATGCACGACGCCAGGCTTACTGGCTTACCTCAGCACTGCACCAGAGAGGGACTGTCACTGGATATTACCATGTGGACCACTGAGCTGATTCTCCCACATCACAGTGGACAGGGACAGCCATAAATCCCTCCTTACGCCCACTCTCCTGCCCTGGGGACACACATTTGCCTTACTTCCTGAAATGTGTCTGTGCACAATTTTGCTGTTGGAAACATTCACATTAAATATGAATAGGCTCAATAATAAATGGAAGCTTTTAGACACTGTGTCCCACGTAGGAAAAAACAAAACATGAACCAGTGTTTGTGACACAAATCTTACTTTTATGGTGTGGTGCCATTTGAAATCATTTGCGAACAATTTGACATCATCATCGTGTTTTTCTTGCTGTTGCTCACTTTTCATCAGAGTGCCTTCCTTGTCCATTCTGCCTGCCTGTGGATACATGGTAGTATACTTGATCTAGATTGCTACGGGACACAAAATGTTGCAGATTTACACTTTTAATACAGTTTTAGGCTATGACATGTTAGAGAATGTGTGTGGATGGCATTAATTCCTCTGTTATAGACAAAAGGTTTATATGCAAAGCAGCTTTTTAAGTTACAGTTTCATCCATTTCCTCCTCCAGGGACAAATGGACAGATGAGTGGCTGGGACTGGATCTAGTTTTCAGGCTGATGGAGCCGTAGAGTTTGGCCGAGCGCTTGGAATAAGCGATGACCTTTCTCCTGTACATTTCCCCCTTCCACATGGAGATCATCAGCAGCGTGGAGAGCACCACGCCGCCCAGCGTGAGCAGGCACAGTCCCGCTATGACGCACCGATCCAGGTGGGCACCTATCCGGGCGCTCTCCATCTCCAGCTTCTCCATCTCTCTCGCTGACACGCTGTCACGGTCCACCACCACATCACGAGGCACTGCATAGGAGATGATCACCAAGGAGATCCCAGTCACCAAGAACGTGACCGCACTGATAAAGCCGTAGTCTATAGAACTTCCCGAGCCCTCCCCGAAGGAGAGATCGTCCTCGGACATGAAGGAAAGCTCCGGTAACGTCTCGGAGCATGGCTCGCCGTTGCGCACGGGTCTGTGAGCGCTTCTGCAACTAGTGTCGGGGCTGGCCAGTCGCAGGTTTACATTCTCATCAATGTAGGTGAAGGATGTCTCTAATTCCTCGTCGCAACAAACTCGAACTTTCTCCTCGCCGAGGTGACCGAGTTTAATCTCCGCGCCCCCCTTGCGCGGCGCCGTCCTTGGTGCTGAAAGACACCGGCCATGGCAGCTGCGGGCCGGGTTACAGCCGGCCTCCCCCGGGAGCGCTCCTCCTGTTGATCCGCCCGATTTGCGGACATGCAGCGCGCTGCGAACTCGGTCAAGGACGTCGGGAGCATCATCTGACTGTTTGCCTCCCTCATCTGCGGGAAGCAACTCCGGAGAAGCCATTCGCTTATCGCCACCCGCTGATTCACTCTGAGCCTTCCTCCCACGGTGTTTTCATCCCACAGCATCCCTAATAAGAGGACACAGCTCGGAGTTAAAGGGTGCATCTTAATTAGATCGCCCTCACTACAAAGCTAAATCATCCAAATCGTGTGCAAAACTTCTGCCTAACACAGAATGGTGCATGAAATACACATACACTGAAACCAGCACCACTTAAAAGTTGATCAGATCGTCTCAGAGAAATCCGCGGACCCTTCTTGAAAGGAGCTTATAGCGGTTGTGATTAGCCAAATACCTCTGTATCCAATTAGGAAATCAGCCCACGTAGAAACCGAGATTAAGCTGGTGCCTGCTCTAATTTCTCTTTAAGATGGACTCTGCCTGTAGGCGACTAAAAAGGGCTCAAACTCTATCAGATGCAGAAATCACAGCTCTAAGATCAGCAGCCTGTGCTGTTGGGCCACTTCCGAGAAATTATTAATCATGTGCCTCGCGCATCAACAACACTTCAGAATACAGTCCTGCACACTTTTCTTTGCATCCTGCAGAAGATGTGAGATGCTCCTCTGTATAAGGATGGACCAGACAGTCATCCACAACCCCGGTTTATGATTTCTTTTTTTTTTAATCGGATCTCTATCAGAAACCTCCCCCAGACTGAAAAACACATGAAATCAACTCACCGCGCTATCTCAGCATCTCTTCCGCCTTCTCCTCTTCATAGGCGAGTCCACATTAAATACGCTTTATCAGTGAATATGCTTCGAACAGCCTCGGCTGTGTTTCCTTCCCGTGCTCGATGCTGTGGCGTGCAGGCTGGGCTGAGGGGAGCTCTCCGTTAGTCCCTCCCACACACACACACACACACACAGGAGCTACACACACGCACACACAGCATCAGCTGCCTGCCCGCGCTGTGGTGCTGAAAGGAGCGGCGCTATCTGTGAGCCGATTGAGATCACTATAGCAGTCAGTCAACATGCATGAGGATGAGGATGTGAGAGGCTGAGGGGGAACCCTGGGATCTGACGATCACATTTTTACTGACAGTGCCTTTCCTGTAGGAAACATCTGAGGAGGATCCGATGCCACTGAAATGTCTGGGAGGAAGAATAAAGCTCCAGTGGAGACTCTAGAGAGAGATAAGAGCTGGAAGAAGCAACACAGGAGACTTCACAGGAGCTCGAGTGGCTTAAAGTTGATGTCAAGTCAACACTGGGTAGACTACAGATGTGTAAAAAGATCCTATAAACATCATACAAGACATATTGGTGCCAGGCTGCACATCCCAAGTCACACACACACACACACACACATACGCACACACACACACCTGAATATTTTAGGGTTGTCAAAACAAATTTGGAGCTGCATGAAATGTGTACTGTATGTTGTCGCCAACTCTATCCAGCTGTCCTATGCAAAGAGCATTGTTCAACTGCGAGTATTATGCGCCATCTGTTCTTTCACCACTGTGCTCTCTCAGAAGATTACTGGTCACTATGTCAAAGCCATCCTAATCCATGTTTAATCTAGAGATCTAATAGGTCTGTGACCCCACGTAAGGCTAAATCTTTGTGAGGTTCAACTTTGTACATCTTCACAGCCTTTGTCTTAGCCGCATCCTTGAAGATGAATGATAAACAATTGATGCAGCAAATGGCTGATTTTTTTTTTTCTTCATAGGACGTGTCACTTAGATACAAAGTGAGGGCCACCATCAACCATTTAAGTGCTTAATCCCACTTTAAAGTGACTATTCATTTGCTGACTGTTCCACCTTCTTTAGCACGACCAGGCAGCAGCTATAAATATAGTCGCCACTTTTCCTGGAGTCCTAGTGGCTGGGTGAATGGCTTTGGCTCATTTCCCAACAAGACTCCATTTAACAGATGAGTAAAGAGAGAGAGAGAGCGCAGTGAGCGAGCGAGGGAGGAGGGAGGGAGGGAAAGAGAGAAAGGGAGTCAGAGGCAGACAAAAGATTTAGTCCAACATTTTCGCTCCAGAAATGAGTTTGCAGAGATGAGAGGTACAGATACTCTCCTGGGCTGTTGCCTCATAATGGATCATAATGGTTTATGGTGTGTTTGAGTCAGGCTGCAGTCAATCTTAGTCAGTCGCACACAGAGAGACCGAAAGAGGAAGCTGAAATCTGACTGTGTGTTCATCTGAGGGGTAACAACAGCCAACTATCAGATGCTATCTGTCTGCAACAGTGCACCACTTTTCCTGTTGGCAAGGACACCAGGCTAGGGAGAGGAGGGGCAGCAGGAGAGTCAGTGCTTCTACAAGCTATAAATCCACAGTGTGTCTCCTGCCACAAGCATGTAGCCAAAGACAAGGTGTAAAAGATTACAAAGCACAGATGCAGCAATGCTTTGTCTTTATCCAGTAGCAGCAGGTATCAGAAAGTGATCAAGAGAGGAGAAGTGGAGGTTCCTCTAAAAGCTGCTGTGGAAAGAAGGGGAGAGATGGAGAAGTACAGTACATGTGTGGGAGTGTGAATTATGTAGTGAATTAATGAGAATGAGGGAGTGACTGGGTTCACGTCACCTTCAGCTGCTCCTGGAGCTGCTGGAGCCAGTCAGTGTCAGACAGTAGCAGACCACGTTGCAAAAATAATGTGGATGAATATGAATGAGAAGAGCTGTATGACTATGAAAGAGGTCTGGAAGCCCCCCCGGCATCAGCGATTTGCAGTTACAGTATTAGTTTTGAGGTCAGTTTTGTGGCTTTATGTGAAAGGTCATTGGAGATTGACAGCCTCAGAGCTTACATGTTACGTGCCCTAACCACTCAAGCAACCAGGCCACCCCTGAATCAATAAATTAAAACAGCATACATTATACAGACAAGTTCGCCCACAGAGTTGGCATTGAATATTAACACGGACTGCAGGTTGTAAATTCATGTTCATGTTACATCATTCAGGGTCTAATTATTTGCAATCAAGTCAATCTGTTTTCAATATCTCAAAATCTTCTTCTTAAAAATTAAGAGCTAGCTCATTGACAGAAACATCCAGATGTTTCTACACCGACACCATCCATCGGTGGTAAATTCACCTGTTTGGACATGATTTGAAAAGACACACACCTGTCTGTATAAGACCTCAGAGCTGAAGATGCACATCAGCCTAGTGTCGTAGTCAAGACAACCTGAGACCGAATCAAGACCAACAGCTTAGAAACCTGCTCAAGTCTCCCACTTTTGACAAGTTTTTCAGATAGTTACGGAAACATACTTTGTAGAACGATTTTAATTATCTTAAAGTTATTGAATGACATCATGTAAACCAAAGTGTAAGACTGACAGAGACATTTGCGGTTAAAAAAAAGATGTCACTGCAGCTGTGGTCTTGACTGGTCTTGAGAAAAAATCCCAAGTCCAGCTCGACCGAGACCGAGACAAGACTGAGGAAAAATGTGGATGATTCTGAGACAAGACCAAGACCTTGAAAATGTGGTCTCAAGACCGGTCTCGAGTCAACACTAGAACTGCCTGCAAGAGCTCGACCAATCAAAAAATAAACCAGAGCCACAAATTTGGCTGGATGCTGTAAAAAGCTGTTGCATCCAAGGTGTTCGAGCAGACTGGCCTCTGTTTTTCTTAAATGGAAGGATTTTTGGAACAAACATGAATACAAGCTGGCTCAGCATTCAGGGGTGAAGGGCCTTGGTAAGAAATGCAAACACAGCACAGGCAGTACTTGCATCTCTGTCATCTCTGTTGTGCTCTCGGAAGCCTGAAACATTCTCTAGGCCAAGGATTTCATCTCAGGCTCCAGTTTCGTCTGGGCTCCTCTGTAGAGGTTCCGCACACTGATGACCACCACTGCCAAATGCACATTTATCATCTATGGGATCTGAAGCTGAACTTGTAAAGTGCAGACTATCAAATAGATCAACACCTCCCATGAACTTGTATGTTTCAACAACGGCTGGTCTGGGAGCTATTATGTGTCTGTTTGGTTTCTTGGCCCCAGAGTTTCAAATTTCCCACTGGTTTGATGCCAAAGAGAGAAGAAAGTAAGTTCACAGCTTTGTTGCCAAAACCATCTTATGATGATGTTGTCATGGTTTACTCTGAAATCCCACATGCCTCATCTCTTCTTCTTTTTTTTCAAATCTTTTTCATCCATCATGTTGCAGTCTTTTACCCTGCTTGTTTGGACTGTGCCAATGAAATGGATTCCCCACCAGTGGGATTGATGCAATTATGATAGCTGTCAGCAAAAACCCTGTTTGTCCAATCAGTCCCAATGGAAGGGCTGATTTTCTGACAATATCTTCAGTAATACTAACATCAGATTTCCCTTTTTGTTAGGTTTTGCTGGCATAGAGTCATGTAGATGAGATTTCCCCTTGATTGGTATACTGCAATTTAACCTCACTTGCAGGACATCCTCCAAGAGGTGTACAAAGACATTGTTCTTGTAGTTTCTATAACCACAGCCAGAGTTTCCACCATTTCTGTCTTCACATCATCAGACACATTGAAGTGAGTCAGTGTCAGTAATTTCAGAAATTGGCCTTGAGACATTACATTTCAAAAAAGTGACGCGCTTTGTTTCCATCTTCCTAAAGGTTTGTACATTGGGTATATGTGCTAAACCCACATGCGACCTATACTCTGCTCACTGTCTTTCACAGTTGTGTTTACAGACTTTCCATCTTTCTGTACATTGTACAAGTTTTCTTCTCCAATTTTCCACAGCTTTTAATCAGAAACAGCTGTTGGGAATACGTGTGTGGTGTCAATTCACACCTGTCTTCTGGGGCTTCCTCAACACATTCATCAAATTCAGCAAATGGAGTTTTGTACTTTTCAACTTTCCTTCCTTTTCTCTCTGCCCATTGCTGACTGCTTTGTTGATGAGCTCTCTGTTGCTGTTGGACGCTCTACCTCGGCATTCATCTGGCTGACAGTTTAATCTCTCAAATCCTCCTCATTACTACTTTTTGAGCTTCCTTCAGTATTCATCCTTAACATCCCCTGAGTGCTCCATGTTGCTTGAATTCCCGCCCATAATGACATTGATGAAATTTAGAACACTTTACATTTTTTCCAATCTAAAAATAAGCATAAACGACTAATTGCTGTGTATCCTGAGCTTCTTACAATCAATAAATGTAACATACAGATTGAGAGGCAAGGTATTTTTTAGAAAATGCAGAGTAAAGATATACAAAACGCATATCCCAAATGTCACTAAACATATCATTTTATTCAATAAATTCAGCTAATTTTTTTTCATTAGATTTTAAAAACTCACATAATAAACACAGATAACACTAGCTTCCATTTCACCCATAGGTTTCTGAAGAGAAGTCCATTCAAAGCATCCATGCTAACAATTATGCAAAAACTTTAAGTCTCAAGTCTCAATGAAAATTCAAATGAGCATGTGTTTGCTTTTCAACTCCAAAACATTTGCATATTTCAGCCACACTCTCAAGTGAAGTACAGTGTGCATTGTAAAAGTTCCACTTATCTGCCAGGACCTGTTAGGCAGCCTGAACATAATTAGTCACACAGTAGGCTAGTCACCAAAATGTGTAGCGTTCATTTGTTGTTTACATCCTGGACTACAGCTGAAGCCAACAAGTCTTGTAAAGACGGCAGAAATTTTGTCAGATACCAAAAATGTCGTTTTCACCAGGCTGTAAATGTATTTATTTCTGCTGTTTAGTTTCTCATTTGGACAATGACCCCAGCGGCCATTCACAGAAGTCCTGATTTTGGTAGATATTGTCTTCATTATTTAGCAACAGAAATTGCTGGACAAAACTGTGTATAACAATTATATTAAACTAAAGTAGAATAAAATCAACTGTCAGTTCCTCCCCATCTGCCTGACTACCTGGACCAATGAAAACCACTATTATTTCTATTAATAGATTGATCACATTAGTTTGTGCTATTTATTCCCACCTCTGGCTCCTGCTGAGCACGTATCTATCAGTCTGAGGCAATGGGGTTTGTTTGAAACATCTCGCCTGAGGTTTTTTTTTTATCACTGAGGAAGAGCCTGCTAACACGCACACAGTTAATAGCTGCTTCACCTCTGGTAAACTAATCCATGGGCAAACTACAGAGGTAGATGACGTAACGCGATCCCGGCATGCAACAATAGAAATCAAATCACTGCCAAACATTCGATTGCTAATGCTAACTTGTCTCTTCGCTATCTGTATGCAAAGTGAACATTGTGGACAACTGTTGTGCCCCTGGATGCCAGCACAGTCGTAGACAAGCAAAGGGGAAAGCAGAGAAAGATCCAGAGAGGCGACAGAGATGGGATACTGCTATACACACACTGTATTAACGTGGTTAACTCTTGGCAAATCATAGTCAGACAAGTGAACATACAAGTTAGCGCGGCACTTGCTTAGCTCACACTGCTCGTAACTAATGGTAACGTCGCAATGCTAGGTTATGCTAACGTGCGGTTAAGTGACACTTACCACCTTTCCAGTGACGACATCGGTGAATTTAGCCGGTAGTAGACTCCAAAGCTGAATAGTTACCACGAAGCCAGGCTATGTCCACCTGTACCCCTCCAGGCTCCTGTAGGCTTTCAGACACTCTGCGGAATAGGGAAACTTTGTCACATAATAGGGAAACTTTATCACATAGTTGTATATGTCCGGATACTGCAGGTCCGTCTCAATACGTTATGCATGATTTGTCAAGTTTTGCAATATATATTGCTCACTTTCCCTGGTGCGCACTGACCTCTGACGGCGTGAAATCAGCCCTGGCACCATTCAGTTTTGCTCAGTCTTGTCCTATCATCATGGCGGTACCTCTTCCACTCCCACCCTATTGTGAAGCAAAAACGCTTAAAATTCCATCCTCAAATTATAATGGCTGTAGTCTCTGAACCACATAGTTGACTGACACCTACATAGTTTCTTGTGAAAGTGTCAAAAACACTTCAGGTATTACTGGAACAGAGCAGTGGGCCAGTAAGTGAGCAAAAAATTCAGATTTTCTGTCCGCGTAAAAAAAAAATTAATTAATAAGAATAAAAAATGGTCTGTGTGGCTTTATCCATATAGGTAAATGACAGTATAGGCCTGTAAGCACACTATCAATGAACACCTGGCTCAAATTTGAAGAAGATAGCACAAAGTATGACCATTCTGCAATGTTTTTTTCATGATAAGATCCAGGCGGAGATGAGAGTCCAAATGGACACATGATAACCAAATGGTATACTGAGACACCAAATGTGTTTTTCTCATGCATTTTTTTAACACACAAATTTGCAATAGTGAACTGTTCAATTACTAAATTATGCCCATAAAGTATTGGCATAACTAACCCTTTCCTCCTTGTTTCCTCCTTGTTTCCTCCGTGTTTCCGTGTTTCGACATGGCGACCGCGGTGTGGATTCGCGCGCTTATATTTACGAGTCTTCTTCTTCTTCTTCATCTTGTACACATTTACGATTGAATCAGCTAAATCTTTATTTACACTGTCCATTATAATACATCAATGTCCAGCACCCTCCCTTATCTTTCCGGAAGCTGATAACATCAACATCCGTGTCGTACACTAACTTCAAAATAAAACCGAGGGAACGTCTCCCTCGGTTGAAACGGGGAAAACGACCACGCTTCGGACTGTAGATATTCCGTATATTCTTGTGCAAAATAAATGAGAAATAAAATAAAATCGATACTGAATTAGCAAAAAAACCTAATGAAGCCACAGATACCAAATACGCCATGTTTACCAATGTAGTAAGCCCGCGCAAGCTGAAACTGCAGAAGAGGAGCGGCTCGGCGACGCCGGCGTCCCCGCGGAGTTGAAGAGGTTAACAACCCGAGTGACGGCTACGTTGGTGCCCATTCTTCTAGTGTGGGAAACCCCTTGCTCAGCCCTCATTTCTAGATGTTCATGGTTGCTGGGTGGTTGCACCATAACCACCTTGTTTTTCAGAGATGGTGCTGCACGACTAGAAGGGCATAAGTAGGTTAATGTCTGTCAGCCAGTGCAAGCACATAATCATTTTCACATTTGTGTTTTCTGCCATCAATATGGGACAAACTGGATCCTGACTAGGCATGCAGGCTTTTTGCAAGCATACGCTCACTCAACTGTCAGTCAAAGCTGCACACTCTCAATTATGCAGGATTCAGCAGTTGAGTTGAGGGAGCAAATTAGCTGTAGAAACCAAAATTATTTTGTTTATGTACCAGGCTGTGAACATGTTGATTTCTGCTGCAAAGTTGGACATTTTAACACCATTGACTCACTCTTGGAGCCAGCCTCAAGCAGCCAATTGAAAAAGTGCTGTATAGTTCACATTGTAAGCATTTAAAATTGTATTTTCCAACAAATCTCTAATTACAAAGCTCTATGTCAACAACTTCTCATCAAAAAAAAAAAAAACACATACATAATCTTTCCTATTCATTCCTGGCTAATGACATTGGAACACATTTCTCAATGTTTGCATTAACAAATATGGAGGAAATTATGTTGTGGTGTGAAGATGTTACAGTATGTATACATGTATAGTATACATGTTGTGTTTTTTGTGCTAATATGAAAAGTTTCAAATACAGTTCAAGATAAACATAAAATCCCTTTCATCCTGGGGAAAATCTCCGTCTCAGACACTTCCTCTGTTGTCCCCACTGGGACATTGTTAGTCTTGAGCCCTGGGCAGGGAGGTGGTCAGGGCACTCACTGGGTCTTCAGACTGTGTTTGGTGCCTCAAAACATTCAGGCTGTTGAGAGTGCTGAATACACAGAACAAACCCTGCCCTTTTAAATGTAATTCATGTAATGAAATGTTTTGGCCTCTATAATTAAACCTTTGCATTTGGCTGCTGTTTTGTTGAATATGACCTTTAATACTGGAATTACAATAGAATAACATTCAGAAAGGCTCTCATAATAAATGTAATTCACGTACAGCAGACAGTTTTAACTTATCATCATTTAGCTTATCATTACTATAATGTTTTTCTTGCAGCCTTAGTACTAAGCTGAGTGAACAAAAGGCAACCACCCCTCTCTAATTAGTCCTGCGGTCATCCATCCTTTTGATCTGGTCCTTGGCTAACATGCCTTTTTTGTTGTCAAGGAAACAACATCATGTTAGACAGCTCTGCTGTCAGACAAATAGAACAGTAAAGTATTAACAATTAATATGAAGTCTTGCAGGAGGCATTTGTAAATGCAGCCATTAAGTATTGACTTAACGTTGTTTGATAAAAACATATGCAGCTTATAGAGGAAAGTATAACAGAGTGAGTAATAGTAATGACCTGGGTGAAGCTCTATCTCCTTCCTGTGAAGACCTAAAGGCCTGACGTTGATGGAGCTGACTCCCTGTAGTCCTCAGCACTGTTTGTCAAGAATCTGAAGCCTGACGTCCAAATAACAGACTCCTCAGGGTTTTCCTCATCATTCTGCCTTGGTCTCCTAGAATTTCCCGGTTTGGTTAAGTTGTTTCCCCTCCTTGTCTTTGTGAAGGAGCTGAGGCTTGACGTTGAGGGAGCACACTCTTCCAACCTTTCCAACTTCGTAGACGTCCTTCAGGGTGGTCCCTTTGCTGCTCAGGAAGCCTCTAAAGCTCAGCAGGGTGCTGGACCATCGTTTGCTGAGGAACCCAGTCAGGACAAATGTGAGACGCAGTTGGCTCTACTTAATTACTACATAACTTCTACATAATTAACAGCTTCAGGGTTACCAAGATTTGCAGTAAAGTTCAATATGTTGTCTTTCTGATAAAAGTGACCTGCCAGTTAAGCTACAGTTTCTGATGCTACAGTCACTTTATTATGGTGATCAAGATATGTTGTCACTGTGACATTTCTTAGGTTGTAACAGTGCAACTAGAAATAGCTTGTGTGATTTAGGAATTACTGCTGCAGTCCAAACCGAAAAAAACATGCATATGATGTAGGTCAAAGTAAACTCCCACTACAGTAGATATCTTTATCACCAGCAACCAGAAAGTATCTTGAGGTCTCCGACAGGTTAGTGTGCCATGGAAGCAAGGCTCTGTAGATTATTAATGAGCAGGTCTACACAGTCCCCTGGGCGTGAGGGTGGTCTGGCACGCTAACCCTGCAGTAGCTTTTAAAATGCCTTTCAGAGTGGAGGGTGTAGGCAGACATCAGGATGACAAGAGAATTAGGAATACGGCGGACAGACAGGGGTTCAGGCTGGGCTTCTTCTATTTTTTCTTCCTTTTGAGAGGGAGTATGTATGATGGTGGCAGGCACTCTTATGAAATATTTAGCACTTGGACCTTCAAGTTAATTTACAGTGACTTTCCTAATTGAAGCGATGCGGCTGGCCTCAACACAGACACTGTGGGATAATGGAAGGATAATAATGGCTTTCCTACTGCCTTGTGTGCATGTACGCAAAGATTTATGCTTCATTCAAAGATAAGACTTCACAAAAAAGGAAAAAATAAACCTTTTGGTGATTAATCAAGCCGACTCGGATAATTAATTCCACCATTTCATGGAGGCTTTTCCTCTTTGTCGCCTTTTTGTCATAATTAATATGATCTTATCCCACATGCCACAGCTGCTTTGCATTATAATGGCCTCACTAGCGTTTGATGATAATTGTTCATCATGTCTTTTGCATCTCTGTCTCCATCTGGACTAGTGATTATCATACAGCCATTTTTGTGTGCCCAGTTATAATAGTGCCCTAATTTTACATCAACAAACATTTTGTTTTAGCTGCTTGCTTGGTCCCATTCGTTTTGGCAGTCAGGTTCACTTCAGCTGTTGGTATCCTTGTGTGTAATGAATGAAGTCGGAGCAGCTGTTTAGTATGGACAAGGCAAACATTTCAGACAAGATGGGATGAGTTTCATTCATTAGGTAAATGCGAAAGTTTTGAGTTCAGGCCAAAGATGTCATTTATATTTGGTGAACATAGCGAGCCAAGCCACTGAGTAATGTGCTGGCACTACTGGTAATGATAAAATGTTTGCCTGTTGGAGTGTTTACCTTGAATTTTCATTTACGGACAAGAGGACCTCTCTCCTAAAAGCTGCTGTGAATGAATAATGTATTATATTAACACAGAATTCACTGCTGAGAATTTGTAAAATGTGAAATACTAAAATATTCAGACATTTGTAGCCACTCACATTTCTTCAGTCTGTGTGGTAGAAGTAGATGAGCAGTATTCTCTTCACAGCTTTAGACAGCTGGTTCTTCATCACTGTGTGTTTGTTGTCCTCCAGTGATTGTTCAGCAGTAGAAAAAACCCCTCCCTTGAGATGAAATATCAGACCTAAGAAAGTCAGAAGGATTGCATTTCATAAATATAAATGAATTTGGAGGCAAAGGGTAGAAATCCTGTCCAAACAGTGGAGAAAAAGGTTAAAGAATTCAGCAGCTCAAAGAAATCCAAGTAACTTCTGCTCTACAAAGTTCATTCATATTTTTAGCCTCATCATGGTCTGTACTTACTTTTACGCAAAATATTTCAAAGTAAAGACTGAAACAAAGCTGTGGCAGAAACTTACACTTGCATTAGTGCTCCCCTTTAAATCTAAATGATTGATTTAGATAAATGGCATCTTTGTAAGGTGCACCATGGGCTAAGTATTTACAGTAACTTGTCTGCCCTCTCCTGTTTGAATGTGTCAGTGGAGCATTTAACCATGAGGTGGCAGTGAAGACCCACTAGGAATGTTGAAGGAAGGGGAGGGTGTCTCAAAATCAAGATCGAGGCAGAGGAGCACTGATCACGGGTGGAGAGCACATGAACTGATGCTGTAGCTAATCACAATTTTGAATTATTCATACTTTACTAATGTCATTTAAATGCTACTGAATCATTTTATTACACTACTTCAGAGGGAAATATGGTGTCACTCCACTAGATATATTCAAGAGCTACATTTACTTTGCAGATTTTCTTATGATCATCATAAAACCCTGTTTTACAGATTAAACTATACAGCTCTAAGAAAAAATTAGAATTACTCTGATTCAGGCAAATACAACAGTGAAACAGCCCTTGTACATTAATGAATGATAAATACCACACATAATACCTCTGTGACTTAATGTTTTTCATAGTTTCTGCAACAAACAGCAACCTGGTGTTTTACACAGGGGTTATGTGTGGGAATATATGTATGACAAGGGATTGTCTTTATGTTAAGGTATACTAGCTGGCTGCTGGCCATAGTCTCATGTTTACAGAAAGAGGCACAGGAGTTGTATCAGTTTTCTCATCCAACTCTTTTCAGCATACTGAACTTCCTTAAATCGAATTGGAAGTATTACTTTACTGTAGAGGAAACCAATGTCCAATTCAATTCAGAGGGCTGTAGAAACAATCTTTATCAGGTTATAAACCAGTGGCCTTGCAATCATGTTCATAAGCGCATATTAAGGATAACAAAAGCAGCTGTATCCCCTGTGCAGCCTTTGATCATCTCTCGGGATCAACAGAGCAGCCGTAACCATTCCCATTAATAAAATCAATCTCCTCTTAAAAATGACTTTGGCAGGCTTGCTGTCTCCGGCACCTCGGGTGGACATATTCCACAGATAATGATTACAAAAGTTGCTACTCACCTGCAACTTGTGTGACCCACTTGACCCCCTGGGGCTTTAAGGCGTGATGATCTTACTTAATCAAATATTCATTTAGCCCTACTCTGATATGGCTTAATAGACACAGAGCGGAGGGGATCAATACAGAGGTGACAGTGAATGAATACCACATGTGTACACTGACATGAAATCTTATTCTGGGTATTCTGGGTTAACTCAAGAGAATCAACCTGTTTGAGAAGACTTAGGAGCTCTCAAAATCACAATAATCCATTGCTGACATCTAAAACAGTTATCCACCGATCTGTCTGACAATGTGTCCACAGTGCCAAAGGGTAACCTAGAGACTGAGGCGTATTTCCTTCAAGGCCATTTCCCAGCAGATTTCCGTGCTGTTATTGCTAAATCAGCCTCCTGGGAATGTTGTACAGACAGCAATATAAACAGCTGCATCCCCTTCAGCGCTTAAATCTGAGTAATTTTCATCGCCTGCCTATTTCACTTGAGCCCGTGCAGCTTCCTCAGGAATAACAATTCTGCTAATCTGGACTAGTGTTGAGCAACTGCCTGAAACCTCTGCCAGTTTGTTTATCTTTTTGGCAACAGGACTGAAACACCAGAGGGCGGGAGAATGCTAATCACAGACAGTTAAATCACAAACATGTACGTCTCAGTTTGTCATTCCACAGTGGATATCCTGCAGATGGAAATGACTGCCAACAGTAGAAGGCTTTTTCTCCCACCAAGAAGCAGCATCTGACACATGTCTCCCTCAGACCTTCAATCTAATGTTACAGGTGTTTACCTTCAGGGAGGAGGACTGCTACAGCACCACCCATGGATGTTGTTATACCACCTGAGACCTCAGCCTCTTGTTTCTACACTGCAATGCTGTAATGGAAGTGAACAGTGTGAACCTTAATTTCATCTCCCTGTCAGTGAGGTGTGAGAAGTCAAGTGGATGCAGGTAAACAACAGAAGAGAGAGAGGAAGGAAGCAGAGAGAAACACTGAGACAATGAGACAGGTACTGAAGAAGAAGGATGGAGATCCAAGTCAGATTTCCTGCTATACATATTCACACGAAAGAGTTAGGGTTAGGTTAAAGTCAGCCACTTTAAATAAAACTGTACGATAGTGACCTGCAACCCCAAGCGACCTGAAAAAGTGCAAAAGAAGGACCCTTTGCAAATATAGTGCGGCTGTGCTGTGAGTATTCCTGAGCCACACACACACACACACACACACTATAACAATATTACATTAAATATATTAAAGTGATCATGCCCGTCTTTATGACATTTCTGTCTCCTTCCATCGCTATAATGGTCCCATAATAGCTTAATATTATGCCCCTAGGACTCAACAACAAGTTTAGAATGGCCTTGCTGTGCTTTTATGGGATGATTATTTATTTTTATCTCATATACTACTAACCTGTAGTATTTCGCAACTGAGTCACAGGGACATTTATGGCATTTTCTCCTCCCACTGTAGAGATGTGAGTATAGATTTATTCGGATCTAGAAGGCGGTTCTAGAAGGCGACGCCTGGCGTGCGTCTCTAGAAGGCGACGTGTCGCGTGCACCTCTAGACGGCGGTTCTCGAAGGCGACGCTCGCCCTCTTGAAGGAGACTCTAGAAGGCGACGCTCGCCCTCTTTAAGGCGGATCTAGAAGGCGATGCGTCGCGCGCCCCTCTAGAGGGCGCATCTAGAAGGCAATGCGTCGCGCGCCCCTCTAGAGGGCGGATTCAGAAAGCGACGCTCGCCCTCTAGAAGGCGACGCGTCGCACTTGCCGTCTAGTAGGCGGATCTAGAAGGCGACGTGACGCGCTTGCCCTCTAGAAGGCAGATCTAGAAAGACCGGCTGGGGATACAAGGGCCCAATTCCCTTCCGCCTCTCAGGCCCTGAACCCTGACTGACTTAAACAATGTCAGATGTGAGTTAATGTGAGAGCTGCTTCATCAACAGTTTAAGCTTCAATTGTTGCACTTTCTTAAAGCTAAATTAAATAGTGTTTTAGTGTGTTACGAAGCATCTAAAAAATTAACTGCTTATAGATGATGTTAATAATAATGAACAAAATCCCTCAAAACAACACCTTCACAGTAAATTATATCATGGAGCTTCTTGGGAGTCCCTGACATAGGAAGAAGAAAGTTTGTGGCTGCAGAGTGTCACCGTGTGACTTCACTGTGAGCTGTGCATGAGGCTCTGAGGAGCAGAGAGGCAGAGGCTCTGCAGGAAGCAGTGAGACAGGAGCAGGGCGCACAGCTGCTGCTGCTGCTGCAACACATCCTCCCTCTGCAAACTTCAACCAACAAGCCAGCCTCACTTCACTTCATTCTTGCGTTTATGGAAAACGCATTGGAGTTTCATTTGATGGATTTGCAATGTCAGAAATTGGATTTCATGGAGAAGAAAAGAGACTTTGACTGGATTATAGCTGGGTGAAGTGAAGTTTTTGGAGCATTTCTAGACGGGCTCCTGTAGAAGATTGGACGCCGGGGCCCCTGTTGTTTATTGTGATGATTCTTTGTGGTTTTCTTTTTTGAATGCCTGGTGTGATTTTCGCAAAAGCGCACAGAGTCACAGCCTCTCTCTGCCATGGAAAACCTCACCATGGATAACGTGACTATGGAGAATGACACGTCGGTGCAGGACAATCAGACCCTGGGTGTTTGGACTGACTACACTGTTGAATATAAAGTGGTCAGTGTGTTTTTAGTGACCCTTATATGCGGGGTGGGGATCGTGGGGAATGTGATGGTCATCCTGGTGGTCCTGACCACCAAACATATGCGGACTCCCACTAACTGCTACCTGGTGAGCCTGGCCGCTGCTGACCTGATGGTCCTGACGGCCGCCGGGCTGCCCAACATCACCGACGCCCTGTACGGTCAGTGGGTGTACGGTTACGCGGGCTGCCTGGGGATCACCTATTTCCAGTACCTGGGAATAAACGCGTCCTCCTGCTCCATCACCGCCTTCACCGTGGAGCGCTACATCGCCATCTGCCACCCCATCAAAGCGCAATTTCTGTGCACTTTATCCAGGGCGAAGAAAATCATCATGCTGGTGTGGGCGCTCACCTCTGTCTACTGCGTCATGTGGCTCTTTCTGTCAGACACTAAAAAGTTGGTGTATGACAACGTGGTGCTGCTCAGCTGCGCCTACAAAGTGTCCAGGAGTCACTACCTGCCCATCTACTTCACAGATTTCGCGGTGTTTTACGTGCTGCCTCTCATGCTGGCCACGGTCCTGTACGGACTGATCGCCAGGATACTCTTCCTGAACCCGCTGCCGTCGGATCCGAAGGACAGCACCAAGAAGTGGAAGAAGGAGACGAGTCAGGGAGGGAGGATGATCAGCGCCAGCTCGTCCAGCAGCACCACGGCTGCCTCCCGCAGACAGGTGGGCTCTGTTTGTTCATCAACATTAGCTATCAGTGTGTGTGTGTGTATGTGTGTCTGTGTGTGTGAGAAGGGGGTCAATGGATCCAGCTGTACCACAGGTCAGGTGTAGATCCTCTGTTTCCTCCCATCAAAACATGTGAGTAAGTGCTTTTCATGCAAAGGTGGAATAATACATATAAAACTCAATGTAGAGCCTTTTAAAGGAAATATTGAATTAGGAACGTGTCTTTTGGTTAATTTCCACTTCTTCATCGTTTCTTTTCCTGTGTCTTCACTTTTGATTTAGGTAACACAATACAGACATAAACTTTATGTTTATATCTGTATTGGCATTACACCAAAACTATTCTTTATTTTATACTTCCTCCAAACCTCTAACAAACAGACTAAAAAAATCTAATAATAAAGAGCCTGAGGAGGTTTGTTAAAAACAACAATCAAAAAAACCCCCATTGCATTCAACCATGTTTTGCAGCTGGGGTCTGTGAGGGCCCCAACACATGATGTGAGCAATGCCATCAATCCAAAACCAAGCAATTCTCATGAAATCAGTGCCATAAGCTGGTGGCAGTTGTGGTTGTATAATGATTAAACTATGTATGTCCTTTCTGAGCTGTTCTGTTTGGGCTCTGCAAAGGTCAGCTGCTGGCTTATCTCTAAAGACATGTGTGTGGCTGTAATTTGTGAAAATATGCACTTTGTTTGGACTAAAGGAAAATACTCAAACATCTAAGTACACAACATCAAAGTGCTGCCGGCTATCAACGCCTTTCATATCAAGTCTAATTAAGTGCAAACTCACTTTCCTTTTTTTTTCTGTCAAATCTCTGAAGCATAAATTTAAAGCTCTGCTGAGAGACTAACTTAAGTGACAACAAACCTATCTGGAATCACATTGTCTTCATATTGATGGATGTTAGAAAAGCTCAGAGTTTATCATTTCTCTGCTTCAGCTTGTTTTCTTTTTGAGCATTTGTGTGCACACTGGAGAAAGGGAGAAAAACAGGCAATTTAAGACAAGGATACACTGACATATCAAATATATACTGAATTCAAACTGTCCTGTGTATGAGCATTTTTCATTCCCTGCTGTCAAAAAATAAATAAATAAATAAATAAAAAAAATCATGTGTTAAATAATAACAGAAACACTCCAAAGGCACAGACACAGACATGTCAGACACATAGGTACGTAGCAGAGCTAGACGTTTGTTTATCTGATCAAGGGAAGAAGGCTTCTCCTGGAATGACAGGGGGTGTGGTACCCTGAGGGAGCTTCATGCTCTATTGGATAGTCTGTTAACCCCAACTCAAACAGGCTTTTCTCCCTCCGTTTGCCTTAGTTTTATCTTTGACAAACACACACCCACAACAGCACAATCATGTGGTTTTGGTGGTCTGCGTTAGGTGTTTCTTGTGGACAAAAGGAACGATGCACTCTGTTATGACGTGTGTCACTGAATTAAACCGAGGAAGAAATAATGAGAATTGAGGTATTTTACTCACTGATGACACTGGCAGTGTCCCTATCCGATCCTATTATACTCCCCTCATTGCAGCCAACACTACACTACATAAATTTAGATAAGCTTTAATTATGTACAAGTTTCACAGCAGGATTATCACTTGCTTAATTATAAGAACAAATCCAGTCTTTGTTAGGTTCTGCATACATCAGTACTTCTCATTGGAAATCAATCAACAGCACCTGAATAAATACTAAGTTGCATGATACATTTTTCCTCAAGAACAGGCAGTTGTCTTTTCAAGGTGTGAAATTTGCAGGCGTTATGAAGATCTGTTTTGAAATATATTCTTTAAAGCAAAGATCAGAACAGAAATACTTGTTGCACAGGTAGCATTTTAGAGTTTTACCTTGTTCTTTAGGGAAAATGTGTATTGGAAATGAATAGTCAGGTCTGGGTCAGTTACATGAAACAACAAATCAAAATTGTTGGGCAAAATGAAATTTTGAACCTTAAC
The DNA here is from genome assembly GCA_021432705.1 of Caranx ignobilis. Classification (NCBI taxonomy): domain Eukaryota; kingdom Metazoa; phylum Chordata; class Actinopteri; order Carangiformes; family Carangidae; genus Caranx; species Caranx ignobilis. Next base: position 19,957,958 of record MU270012.1, read on the forward strand.
AACTTTCACTCAATGTTCAGAGAGAAACCAGGCTGACCAATATTTGCCTCTTCCGGCGCATTCAGATACTTTGGAAAAACCATTTAGGCTGAGCCTGGATGCTGCATTGTAGTCTCTTATGTTTATTTTCTCCAAATGACAGAACTGCTGACATGTTGGAGGCATCATCAGAAGATCAGTAAGATCTCTTTTTAAAGGACAACATACGATCAGTGTTCAACAGGACAGCAGTTACACCCATAAGATTGTAAAAAGAATGAAACAAGGATGAATCTTGGTCCCGGGTTTTATATGAATGTTAGACCGTGTGGCAGTATTGTTGTGTGGAAGATTTCGTCCGGCCAGAACGTTTCTCCTGAAACTGCGTCATACAAATAACCAGTTCAACAAACTAATGAGGATGACTCACGGTCTGCTTTTACACAGTGTTTGGCCCCAGGCTGTTCTGTGTTTCCAGTACTAATTGGAGTTTTATGTTCAAATGTTTGTCACTTGAGTTTATTTATATTATTTTTTACTACTACTGACATTTTTTCAAATAATTTTTCATAACTGTTTTTGACTTTAATTTCCAGAATTATTGATTATTGATTGAATATAAATGACAGTATGTTTTGTTTTTGAATGACTTGGATATGCACCAAAGCTTTAGCTAGTTTTTGATGTTCCAAAGACTTTCCAAAAGTGATGATACTTTTACCTGTAGTATACATACAATTTAGTCTGTATGTGTTATTTATGTAAATGCTCGTTTTTAATTTATAGTTTGGTTTGCACACTTGAGCACACTTTTCAATGTTTGTTGGACCTATAACAACTGGGAGAGCTTTAGATCTTGGATGCAGCTCTCCATGATGATACAGGTGTAACTACTTTCCTGCTCATGATGACTGACACTCTGATAAGCGCTTCATATTGTGTCAGCATGTGCTTGTAAATAAACTGCATTCATATTAGAGTGCATCCTTTTATATCTAAAAAATCCCCAATCAAACACACTGAGATTACTCTTTAAAGAAGAGCACCTAAATGAATATTAAGTGCAGGAGGGGTTTCCTCTTCATCAATATTTGAGCAGCAGTGTTTATCAGATTAAACATACTCAAACCAACTGAAGTGAGTCAAGTGTTCATGTGTTGGTGCAGCTGTGTCGTAGAGAAGACACTGTAGGTTACATCATTTAGTTAAACAAGAGTAGGTCAAAATGTTGTATTTGAATTCTGCCAACTATCAGCTGGTTTCAGCCCTTTTATCTGTTTGCTTCTCTCATGCTCTCTGCTCACATACACTGTAGAGTATTTTAACACAGTGAAGCTGTTCTTATTTGGTCATCTGGTCCTGTAAGATAATGGAACAAGGATGAAATTATGACTGAGATGCATGAACTGCTAGCTGCATCTAAGCCATTTCCAAGCTGCTGCTAAAAATTCTTATTGCACTGAACTGCAAAGTTGACGAATGGCCTCACAGAGTAATACTGGCAACTCTCTTTAACAGGAAGGAGCTAAGATTTGTCCACAAAGTCCCTAGCCAATCATTGGCGTGACCTTATCAATTCACCTGACCAATTGTTTCACTTTTTCAGTCAGTGACCCCTGACTCCTTCAGTGTGGACTCTAGTCTCTTTAAAATGTAAACTACTGTGCCTCCAGTTGGTCCCAATACCTATGGGTAATGCAGATAGTAAGTTCTGTTTAAAACTACATGTCCCAGAATTCATATTGAGCAGCTACTCTGTCAGCAACAACAACAACAAGAGGAGCAACTGGTGCGTCTGTTTAGTGTGCTGGCAAGAAAATTAAAGTTGCTTTCATAGCAAATTCAATCACTAATTAGCCCCTTTCCCTCATGTAATGAACGTCTGTGATCAGATGTCAGGCTACATATGGTGTCTGTACTGGAGATTTTCACAGAACAGCATAAGGAACAGTAGAATGTGGTAATTTAGTTGTTAAAAAATTGGAGACGTGGAGCCTGTTGACTGCAACTTTTCATCTAACAGCTGCTACTCCCTACAATATTTACAATGTCAAAAAATACAGAGAATTGCCGCCTTGTTTTGTGCAGCCTCCTACTCATAATGACACAGTAACATCTGTGCTTTATCAGCGACCGCCTCACAATAAAAGCCTCCCCTTGTTAGACCAGTTGGATGCCTTTAATGTAAAACAGGAGGAGGTCTTCTGTTTAATTCAAAATTAATTTGTATCAAGATAAAAGTAAGAGTGTTGTTGGATTGCATGCATCACCATCTGTGAATCTGTTCTATGGGTATATATTGATTGATTGAACTTTACCAGGTGACCAAGATGCTGGCTGTGGTGGTGATCCTCTTTGCCTTACTGTGGATGCCCTACCGGACATTAGTGGTGGTCAACTCCTTCCTGGAGAAGGCCTACCTGGACACCTGGTTCCTGCTCTTCTGCCGTCTCTGCATTTATTTAAACAGTGCCATCAACCCGGTCATCTACAACGCCATGTCCCAGAAGTTTCGCGCCGCTTTTAAGAAGCTGTGTCACTGTGGCCCTCAGCGTATGGAGAAACCAGCTTCTTACAGTGTGGCACTCACCTATAGTGTCATCAAGGAGACGTCCAATGGGGAAAGTCCCGACCACTTCACCACGGAAATGGATGAGCTAAACACACCAGCAGATCAGTACCTACCCAACACCAAGAGGATCCCATACGAGGAGCCTTCCCTGTCTGGAAGTGATGTCAAAGCCTGACTGAAAACAAATTTACTCCATCATTAGAGAGTCCGACAGCTTTAGTATGGATTCAGTCGCCCATTGAATAAGATTTAATTAAGAATATTGACACCTCCACTTTCTTTAATTTGATAAGCACATTTCTGTCATACTGGTAAAAGCAGCTATAATGAGCTGTCCAAAATGTCTTTGCAGAAATGAAGAGGGAGTGGAAAAAACAATCCTGTTCATGTAAAGTGCAAAATGTGATACCTAAACTTAACCCTTATATGATAAAAAAAAAAAAAGCAGAGACACCTTAATATAAATATTCACCTGAAGTGTTACAGGAGAAACTGGGAGGAAAGCAGTTTGTCATCAAGTTCATCCTACATTTTTAAGACTGGTTCAGTTTAAACACCGCCTCCCTGTAGTCTCTTCCTCTCTAAACTCTAAACACAACCAGACCCTGTTAAACCACAAGTGGATAATTTAGGGCTGGGTGACATTACTGTTTAACATTATACTTAACCATACTTACAGTTTAGAGTGCAGAACAAGAAATAAATCAGAGTAAGCACATTAGTAAAATAAGTATGTAAAGGTGTACTGGTGTTAACTTGGCCAACATTGTTGCCCATCTTAGGAAGGATACTATCCATTTCTAAAAGACTCCAGTGTTGAGTGGAACCACATTGCCCACCTTGTAACAGGTTTGACTACTCATCTCCATCAGGCTCTGTTGCATTGACAATTTGCAGGTGAACTGACTGGTAGTTTGATATTAGGCTGGTATCAGTTCAGTCATTGTGCTTTAGGTGGACTGACTGCTCCGGTGGGTGGTGGTAGCTTGGAGATTTGGGGACACATTTGCTAGTTCAGAAGAAAATGCAATTCTGAAATCTAAAGTTTATCTTTATTTTGTGTTGCATTAGCATTTTTGTTAAAGCTGTTAAAGTTACCTCCTGAGTTAGGATGCTTTCTGGACACAGCGTCTACTGTGTGGACACTAATCTTAAGTTGGCTGGTGATGGTGAGTCGACACCGACTGACTGTAGGCTGGCTGTTTGTTAAACCACAATTAATTATTTTCTTTTTATTTATTTTTACAGTATTTTGTCCACGTTCTTTTTCTACAAATGTTAAATACATTAGATGTAACATTTGTGTGTGTGATGTACGTGATTACTTTTACTGTTGAGTAATTATTGAAGTAACTTGAAGTTACTTTTTACATGAGTGATCTGTATTGAGTAAATGACACTTTTCTGACCCCACTCTGAATATGAGCGGTTGGAAAGAGCTTTTTGTGTGTTGTCACGCATTGTAACATATGACGCATGTATCAAAGTGTCTGATTTTTTTTTTTTATTTCTACAGTGGTCTGCGTTTTTAATGTTTGCATCACCCAGTCCTAGAATATCATTGTCCAAACTTGCCTGTACGCAGGGTCTTTCAGATTACTGGTAGAAAACATATTTCCTCTTTGTTCATGTACCTCAAAAGTACTTGTGAACCAAATGAATCCAAATTCACAGCATTGTGACATTTTAATCTTGCTACCACAGAGAAAGCACAGACACAGCATTACATGACCTTTTAAAAAGGTCCAAGCAAAGAACAGGGACAGATATTACAGACACTCGCTTCATAACCTGCTGCGTTATTTTAAAATTCAGCTGAACTCTAATGATTGCTGCAGGGATGTAGTCTTAACAATGACGGACACACCAAAGCCTTATGTTGCTGCTTTGGTCATTGTGAAGATGAGCCACTGTGGACTCTCTGTTAGGAGCCTGTGAAGGTCAGCGGCCACTGTAAAATAATGAGGGAGAGATGTGTAACCCTGCATGTGCAGACAGAGAGGCTGTTCGTCGAGGGGTCAAATAACTGTCGGGGCAGTAATTCACTGATATTGGCTGAGACTGCAGAGTGCAGCACTTTTCTGTGATTTATCTGCTCAGCAAAACCCACAGAGCAATGACGGAATGTGTAAATAGATCACGACAAAGTGCCATACTCAAGCTGGTGCAATTCAGTATGTATATAGCTCACCCTGCTATTAAAAAAAAAATCAGCTGTGTTTTTTTTTTTTTTTTTTAAAGCTACGTATATGTGTGAATTGAAGAGCACTCTGTGGGAATGAATTTTGAGCAACCTCAATGAAATGAACCTGTTTTATATTGAGTAGCAGGCTTTTTTTTTGGTCCATATTGTAAAGTTGGCTTAAATTGATTGTGCAGTGCCATGTGAAATAATTCAATATTGTGTTTTCAAATGTGTGCCAGCAAGTGCATTTTTAAGATAATGGCTTATTTCAACCACTCAGTGTGTTTTCCATCATTTCACACCATTCAGTGGAAGCTAAATGGAACAGCTGAGAAAATATAGGTGTTAGCTAATATAGTTTTGTAGCATAAAGTACCTCTAAGTCATGCACTTTTTTTCACTTTTGTTCTCAATTGAAACATATTTCTTTCTTTCTTTCTTTTTTCTTTTTGAATCTACCGAGCAGTAGTGATGGAGATTTTGTCCATTCTGCACGGCATGCTGTCTCCAGCATGAGCACAAGCTTTTGTGATGTGAACACAAAGATGACAAACCCTGAAACCTGATGTATTTCCATTTGAGGCGGCACTTTATGCGCATTTCTGTCTCCAGGTAGTTAGTGTTTCTCTGCTCTTGCTGTTTGATGGGTTGGTTTGTATTTTGTATTGTTATTTGTCTACATTAAACACAGTAATTTCAGCACCTTGTGGATGGTTCATTATCACCATTAATGCCTCATCTTACTGTGAGTTCTTTTGTTCTCCAGCCCTTAACACCACGACCACCATTGATCTACTAACTATCAGCCACTGAAGAAGCTGTTTCATCCAAGACGCTGCCATGAATCAGGCACAGACAGCTTGTGTTTGAGCAACGGCCGCACCGAGGACATCAGTCAGAGGGGTTGATAGTTTTATTTTGAGGTTACTCAGCATGTGGTGGCCCACCTCAACTCAAATCCATCATACTAAAGCTATCATAGGCCAACTGTGCTCAAGGAAAACAATATGACACTCCCATGCAATTTGTGTTGGCTGCTGCCAGTAATGTCACTCCAAATATCTGACTCATCAAACACCCCTCAATTTGGGTGAGTGATAACACTAACACATGTCTGTATATCATAGTAATTACCCATGCAATTTTACAGAGCTGCAAAAAGCTTAATGAGCTGGGTTCATCCTTGAAACACACAGGCATTAATTGGCAAAGTGCTGCAACACTTCATCAGCTATGGGGACTCCAACCTTGAATTTATTGCCACATGTTTCTTTTATGATGTAACCAGAGGCTCTCATAGTTTTCTTCTCATAATCTGCTCACTGAGAACCAGTGTGTCTTTTGCAGTCACTAATTCACTAAAGTCACTAAATCTAAATGCCCATGGGAACAAAAAAAAAAAAAACTGGATACATGTGAATGGATTGACTTGGTTGGATTTTTATTGCAATATCAGCAATTTTCCTTTTTTTTTTTTTTTTTTGCACTCAATCAGTGAAGTTAATGTAAACCTTCAAATGTCATCATGTCCATGTTTTGATAATAAAATTCGCCCTGAAATCAGGAGCCACAGTATGAGCCAGACTAATGTAAGACTGGATTGGAATCAAATTGAGTGTCAGTTTTGTCCTGTGTAGTTGTTTAATAGTGCGTGAAAACCACCTCATAATATCCAAAAAAAAAAAAAAAAAAAAAAAAGAGTGTAAGGTCAGAATTTGTGGCCATGCTGTGACAGAAAGGCAATGTTAACTTGTCAGTCTGTCATCACTTTGGTTTGGACCGAAATATCTCAATGACAATGTATCTGTATTGAATTAGTGTATGCAACCTTGATCAGTGAAAACTCAGGAGTCATGTGAGTCAGGAGTCATGTGTCATCCTGAGTTTGCTTAATCCCTGGCCTTGATTGTTCCGCTCACACTATAATGAGGTTATGATTATTACAGGAACAACGACAGGAACTCATTGTAATCGTTATAGCTTGAGTAAACCTCAAATTTAAGTTTGTCAAATACAAATACCTGTGAAACTGAAGACCTCCCTGACAGCCCCAACTAAACTTTGTGTTGTGTGATTAATTAGCACGCCACCATAGTAAAACAGGCTGTGAAATGGTTGTTACATCTACTTGAGAGTATGTTGTCATGCTGAGTTCAGCACTGAGCTTAAAGGACTGCTGTGTCCTCATGCAGTCTCACACTCAGCCTTGTCTCTACAGTGTGCTCCATGACGGATCCATGTGAGCATTGAACACTCCTCCATACACAACTGTGTGTGGGCAGCACTCAACCGTCATATCTGCCAAAAGATCAGAGTTCATGTGCAACATTTCCAAATGCACATTCACATCTGTTGCCATATGGAAGTTCAAAGTGATTTGACTTTTTGGTCTGTAATTGACTCTTTCATTCAGAAAAGTATTTTTCCTCAAGCCATATTGATTTATACTCTCTGTTTTGTTTTGTTTTCCCCTCTTGACCTTTACGTTCAGTCAGAGATTTATCCAGTGTATTGTATTGTGATAAAAACAACAGAAAAAAACACTAAGTAAAAAAAGTGATTGTTTCATTAGAGAAACAAGTGAGCAAGACCTTCCAGTTAGTAGAAATATTAGGGACACCCTTCATTCAAGGGTGTATTTACAAAACAGGATAAATTCAAGTTACAGTTTTTTTGACTAATGCTGTTTTAATTCACTAGATCTAGACAAATCTATCAAGTTATTAGAAATGAAATCCAGTGACACCAAAAAAAAAAAGAGATTTACTGGCCAGGGAAACCTGAGAGTGATTTGGCAAAAGCGCTAGAGATCCAAATGTGTGAAAACGAGCTACTAAGTGGTCCAAAATCAGAATAAAAGCCTCAGCAGTGGGCAGCTGCACCAATGAAATGGTCCTGGCTCTACAAACCTGATTTGTTTGCCTGGCTCATGCCTCCTAACCCTATTAGATTTGCAGCACTGTACATTTTTATGCTCATTTTGACGATGGGGAACAAGAAGGGAAATGATGCTTTGCCAGCAGAATGCCAACAAATTTGCATGAGCAAAGAACACTGCTGTGATGATGAACATTTTCCTCTTGAACAGCATTCAAGCTATTGGCTCTGACAGTGAATCATGTCTTTTATTCCCACTGCACAGATCATTTGCCTGCTTGTCGATTTATTCAGCCATTCTCCATATAATTAGTCTTGGATTGAGGATGTTGTACAAGTCGAATGCATTTTCATCCTGCGGATCTATGGCTTAACCATTTCTGTTATGGAAGCAGCAACACGGTTGACAAAATGATGCTTTTATCTTCAAATGTACAATAAATATAACTCTTTTCAAGGTTTCCATCCATCATAAACTTATTAAATCTATGTGTCAGCCAGGTCAAATCATGACGTGCATACAGTATGAGCTAAGCTAAGAAGCTAAGAAAGCACAACTGACATTTGCCTCAATCTTGGTCTGTTCATGTTTAGTCGTCTGACAGCCCAGGGGCATTTATCAATATAATCCAGGTCTATTAATGAGGAAATTTTACCTTGACATTGTTTTCATATAGTTGCTGAGACTGACAAGCTCTGCAAGAATGACTCTGCAGAAAAAAGCGTTCATGCTTGACTTGACCATTTTATGTACCAGCACATAATCATTACTCCAGGATGAGCTATTGAGCCCCTGAATATACAGGCGTAAAAACAAAGGAAACAGCCTAAGTGTGATTGATCAGGTTTCTGAACGTGTTGCCTTTCACCTGTCCTCCATTACTCAGTCTCTTATGCTTTGTTCATGGTAAACTAATGAGCCTAAACTGATTTGGTTCAGTCCAATCAACTGTGCTATGAGGGCCAACCTCAACACATAACATATGACTTATGTCTGTTTTTCTCCTCGCATAATGAAAAGAAGAGGAAGGACGTCCTAAATGCAATAACCAAATAGTATTTGTCAGTTCACTTACACACTAACAGCAGGGGTGAACAGTACAGAGATTTCTGTTTATTGGAAGACGTTTCTATTCTTGCATGATTATGTTGAGACATAAGCTCTTTTCTCAGAAAACTAAATGTACTTAATCATAATATAATAAGCTTTGGAAGTTGTATGTAATCTGCTTCTCTCTGCTCCACCACACCTTTTAAAGCTGGGTGGACAGTCATTTTTTCATGTCAGGTATAATCATCTTTCAGCCCATTGAAATTCAAGTGACTCGAGAGCAAACTAGCCATCTTCACCTCCTCTTCAGCCTGCAGAAAATGCATATCTAGATGAGAGACACTGGCCAATTACATGTCTTTTCCAGTGAGAGAGCATGTTCCTATTGGCCGCTCCGCAAATGCAGATGTATCCAGATGAAAGCCAAGATAAGCTCAGTGCTTAAAGTGAAAAGAAAAGTGGCGATACTCACTCGTATGTTAGCTGATATGAGGAAAGTATTATTATATTCTACATTTCTGCAGTGACTAAAAGACACTGAGATATCCACTGGTGTTTACAATGCAAATGTTTTTTTCTCAAAGCAGACAAAGTGTTATTATTAATAAGATATGATCTAGTATGTGTGACCAGCTCTGTGTGTGTATGCAGTAATACAACTCATCAGGGTTCAGATCTGCAATGGAATTACTCCACATCTATCAGAGGAGGCATTTGAAAGTGTCTTAACATCAAACTGCCTCCATGATCCCTATGGACACACTTTGATTAATTAAAATGGCACTGAGGGATTTCAAATAAGAATCGATGGACTTTACTAGGATTAACTTGATTGGTGGAGAAGTAGACATGAGTCATTCAGGGTGATTGATACACTTTTTAATTAAAAGCGTATTAATTGTATTTTAGTTACTTATGTATTTTCTTAGGTAGGAGGGCAGTGCCAAGATTTATGAGGTATATGCATTGTCGATAGGCTAAATCTTTAGTCCACTGACAATCTCTAATATCCATTCACCACAACAGGAAACCACATACAGCTGCAGAGGAAACTTACAAACATCCCCCAGATTACACTGGACTTTTTACAGTAATATAACTGATTCTTCGGTGGTCATGTGGCATGTGCACAGATTTTGCTGCTTCAGACTGAAATCAGATGAAAACGGATGCTTTTCAATATTTTTTGAAAGTCTGAGCTGCTCCTTTAAAAAAAATCCATAGAGGAAGCAGTGATTTACGACCTTAGAAGAAAGAGTGTGTTTGGGGTATGGTGTTTGCCAAACCAATAACCACACCGGTGTCTGTTTCCATTTACCCACCGATTGTCTGAAAGGAACAGACTTGATGGGATTACGGGCAGATCCTTTGCCGGACACCTACCTCTTGCTTTGATTTGATTGTTGATGAGAGAGGGGGAGCTTTTAGTTTTATTCTGCACACAGCTACACAATAAAAGATGAAATACCCAGAATTCTACCGTGGTCTCCACCAGTGAGTGAAAAAAAACACAGAGAAAAATATGTTCACATGTGGCAAATGTAGAAGGAGCAGTTCAACAACATCTTAGATATTTTCTGCTATAATGAACCATTCCCTAAAATACAAGGGAAAATTATACAAAGTAACCTCAATAAACTGTTCAAGCTTTTAGAGAGCCATCTTCTATATGCTGAAGCGTACGACAAAAGCTTTTAGTTTGAGGCATAATATTGCAATAAAAGAGAATAATGTGCAAGACAAAAGAGAAAGACAGCGGCCTCTTGCAAGTGTCTCTGTGCAATAACAGATAAGTTCCTGTAAAATGTGTGGTTTGGAGGAACATCAGTCTTGTGTAACTTTCAATAAAGAGTCTTTTGCAAAACTTGTAAGACAAAAAGCTAAAAGCCATGACAGTGCATCAAGTCAGGCATGACAAATCCTGACCGAGAAGAGGAAATTAAGACCATGCAGGCTAATTTTTCCATCACCTCAGCCAATCAAATTGTAAACAGAGAGAGAGAGAGAGAGAGAGGCTCTGGTATTAAAGAAGCTGTGTAATCACAGCTTGTTTCTCAGGCACCCCAGGAAACCTCTCACAGGACCGCAGCCTTTATGAAACATGTCAGCAGTCGATAAGACCGGAGGGGAGGAGGCTGGAAACAATTTGTGAAAACAATGAGCTTGTCACCCATACGGCTCGGCTTTGTGGAGAAGGTTGTAGCAGGAATTACACTTAATGTTCCACAAATTCATAATGCGTTGAAATACTGGTTACACATATCCATAAATATGAATATTGATCCACTATCCACTATGGTGGATAGGAGCACCATTAAAAATGCGTTTTCATTCATTTTCATAAAAGGATTTCTATATACCTGTGCCAACATAGGAGATATTTAATTTGTGCCATGGCTCGCGACTCATACTGAATCCGAATTTGCTACTTATAAATGGATCCCTCCATCACTGTAAGAATGTGGTAATCAAAAAACTAAAAATTTGCTGTAAAACTTTTACATTCGAGGAGAAGCTTCACTAACTACATCACAGTAATAGCTCTTCTCTCATTTCTACATTTTCCTCCACAGAATAAAACTTTACACTAATAACTCTCTCTGCAATACTTTAAAACACACTTTCCTTCTTTTACAATGCAATTACTCCTGACAAGCTGACAAATGAAACTCTAATAAAAATAAAAACAGAGATTTAATCTTATTTTACTATGATGCCAGGATGTTAGAAGCGATTTTGATTGGTCTCTTGCTTTGTCCTTTTCTCTTTCCTTTCTCAAGAAATTTGAAATGTTTTAGCCAAACAAAGGAAGTAATGTAGGTGGCAGCCGCTGCAGGTGCAGATAAACAGAGCATGCTCCCTACAACTTGCTGCCACTATCTCAGCATGCCACACAACATGATGCACCTTCACATTTTCTGTTAACATGCTTACATTTGCTAATTAGCACAAAGTACAAAGAGCATCTGAAGATCTCACATTTTGGACCTAAGTGGAATGTCTTGAATTTCCTGTGACCTTTGACCTTTAAGTTAAATCAAATGTGTGCACATGACAGGACAGGTTTTAACCATAGGATTTAGCAAGAGTAATCAATTCACCCAACTTCACCAAGTCATGCTTACCAGCAAGACAATTTCGGCACGTATCTGGGAACTTTACCTTAAGAAAGTCACAGTAAAATAAATGAACTATCCTCTACTATCAGCACCACCCACCACCAAGATGATACAGTGCACAACATCAATCAAGATGACAGTGGGTCAGTAAAACAGGAACAATAGCAGACTCCTGAATGTGTGCCAGTTGGACTAATGTTTTTCTCACAGGAGCCACTTCAGGACAGCGGAGACCTGTGTGTTTCCTCAGCTGCTGCTCCAGATTCTTTTTTTCGTGTGTGAAAAGCGACATATGGATGCATATTGAGCTGCAGGTCAGTTAGCTCCCATCTGTGAGGATGCTCTTAGGCTGTACAGTGCAAACACCACAGACCTGTTACTTGGGAACGTAATGATTTGTTTGTATAACATTTTTACGAGCAGCTGTATTAGTTGCGTTGTTGACAGATCAGTGATTAGGACTGAATATTTCTGATTGACATAAAATCCTGAGAGTAAAAATATCACAAAACATTATCATGCTATTGAAATATTTGCTGCAGTGTAAATTTCTCTCTTTCAAAGTTAAATTTCCCGTTGAGTAGATAGAGCAGTGTCAGGTGTGTTTATCTGCACAGAGCAGCACATTTAATGTCAGTTCACATTCCTGTCATATTGCTGATGGGGTGAGCAGAAAGGTGCCTTGCTGACCTTGGCCCCGCTTGTCTTCCTTTGACTGATGATGAAAATGTTGCTAAGCAACAATTTGCTGCCCCTTCCAGCCAGAACATCTGACTTCAAACTAAAATTGTAGAGATGTAAATGACCATTTGTCAAACTTTTTAATTATACCCTTGAGCCTCAATCCATAAGGATATTATTTTTGAATACAGCTAATGCATTTTTATGGATCAAAGAGTTTGATCACTTTTTTTTGTTTGTTTGTTTGTTTTTTTGCAAGGTTTTGTAGGCCGGGGCTAATATCCTTATGAATGTTCCATTGGTCTGAAGTTTAATTGATTTCCTCTCGAGAGCAATGACCTCCATCCAAAAGTACAACAATAAACGACAGCTGGCCCCCAGGCATTTCACTGAAAGATCAAACCAAACATCCATTCCTGATCAAATGCTAAATGTCTGCTGAGCCTCCCTCTCTTGCTTGTTCCCTTTATCCCTTTCCTTTTATAATCAGTATGCATGCGTACAAAAATAACAGCAAGATTAATATTCTGTAGTATTGCCTGAGCAGAATGTCTTTCATTACAGTACTCCTAACCTGTTTTCTAAGGTACCGAGTAACATTATTAGTGGCCAAGGTGGACCAGAACAAAGCAAGGTTATGTTTTGTTTCGCTGATTCTCTTTATTGAATGAAGGTTAGTCTAAAAGCCTCCTCTCATCTCAACTGAATGTTTCATAATAAATTGTTGTACTGTGAAATGTGTTCATTTAAAAATAATCTTGAGATGCTCTTGGTCTTCTTTGTGCCATGTTTTTTGTGTTATTGTTTTAAAGTAAAAAATGCACTCTGTTGAAACCTTAAAATGATGAACAGTAGACGTTGGCCTCTTCATTGCAAACATCTGAGACATCTGAGTGCTGCTAAGAATTCCAGACAGAGACACACATGTGCACACACACACACACACACACACACACATACACACACCAGTCCACCACCACACAGGAGCAGGTGAACTGAGACATCTTTCATTTAGTTGGTCAATAAAACATTTCCTCAATATACCTTTACTGTCTCTATTAGATTCAAGGCCACACCAGGTTCAATAAACTCTATTTGTGCATGCTGACATGACATCCATCACAACAATTTCTCAGAGAAAAACCTTCATCTGTCATGTAGACTCACTCTGTGGTGCTAAAGCTCGGCATAACTTGGTTTCATGGTTTATGGTTTGGAAATCATAAACCTAATGTGGCTCTTTTTTGAAGCTCATGACTTTGCAGTGGCAAAGTCATTCAGAACTGAAGACACTGTTTCAAGCATGTCATTCATTCAGTATTACAAGAGTAAATACTCTGTCCTTGCACTATAGCTACTCGACACTTGTTGATCTGCAAATGCCTTTTAGTTCTTTTAAGCAATGCCTGATTTTTTACATCTCAAACAATACCTGTCCTCTAAATGATCTGATATTTACCCGCTTGCTTTCAACTTAATTTACTGTCTTCTTGCCACTGGTGTTTGAGAGTTCAAGGTAAACTTCTCAAAAAAGTATGTTTATATCTGGCTAGATTTTGTTTTCTTTCAATACACTTTCAATGAAAAATAACCATATTCAAGGCTCTCACTAACAAACTGACAACACCGATCAATCAATATTTCATAATTCATTCATAATTCAATATTTCTGAAATCTTAGCTTGTAGTGGGTACCTCTGGTGTGATCTCTGGCAATATTTTTTTCCAAGTCCAAGCAGTCCATGGTTGTGCCCTTTATAACTTGGTGGATCACAATCATGCAAATTCAATACTTTGAAAGGGATATTTAAAGTTCATGTCCAGTGGTATGCTTGAGTCTGGGCATTTTGGTTTGGTCAAATGAGAGAGAGGTAAACTTGTCCTGTCTCGTACTGGAAAGGTCCGAAGTGTCTGCGATCATTACTGTGGATTAAAGGCTGGTGAAAAAATGTAACACAAAGCTTAAGAGTTAATTATTTACTCGGAGGTGTGGTGTTGGTGGAGACCAACACCACAGATAAAAGAGTGAATATTGCATCATCATTTTTGCATTTCAAATCACTGGTGCCCCAATATTTACACTTTTGATTTATTTAAAGCCAGTTTGGTTACAGAGCCATTATTCATAACTTTCCCTGTTTTTTCTGTCTTATATTCATCGTTTACAACAGAAAACCCCCAAATATCATGTCAGTCAAATGGCCTCAAGGTTGGGAGTGACAAAATAAAACAAAAAATTGGTCTTGAAATAATAAGGTAGGTAAACCTATGCAAATTGATTTGACTAACTGGACTGACAGTGCTGCTCAGCTGTTGGCAATCAATCATCATTAATAACTGATATTTATTGTTCATAGAAAGCAATTGTGTTATCATTATCCACACCCACTCAATAGACACTCACTCCATAAATATCCATATTCAGAGTCAGCTTTTGAATTATATTACATGACCACAACACTGACATCAACACTAACCAGTGATTTCTTCCAAGCAATCATAAGACAAGTAGTATCAGCAATCTCTTCCAGCCTGAAGGTTAGTTATTTCTTTATCAGAAAGGTCAGAGGAGTGGAGTCTCACTCAGGTCTGGACACGCTGAAATCCCTTCATCACTGACTGAAACTGACAGGCAATTTAGTCCTTTTCTCCCTTAGCAGAATTCCTTGGGAATTCTTCCAATCATACACTGAATTGACATATAATTGCATGGATGTGTTCGAGCTGTGTGTCCTGTCATTCACAGAAAAACAAATGGTATTGACAACCCTGTTTGTGTGACTCAGTTGAAATCAAATCATTGACAGCATATCCTGAGAAGCTGCTGTGTATATAACACATGTGCATGCACCATTACTGCTCCAGCTGTGTTTTTCATTGTTACTGTGAAAAATATATCATCAGATAAGCCCATCTGTATAGTTCACACAGATATAAAGCACATATAAGATAATAAGAGTAAGCTTGTTTAACACTGCCTTTGAACTGTAGGTGTGATTACACCTCTACCAACTACTTATTGAGAGAATGTATCCTATGAACTAAACATAAATCTTACCCATTTAACTATATACCATGATTTGATGACTTGATGATCATTTGTCTCTATTATATATCAATTACTGACTTTTTCAGTACAGTAAATGCAATAAAAACAAACCTGCCCTCTAGGTGACTCTTGGGGCAGATCAAAAACTTTGACTGAAAATCTGCTAATAATTTAGAGCACAGTCAATTCTGAAAATGCCATTTGTTGCCTTGACAAAGATCGATTACACTGTAAAATGCAAGCGTCGGTACATGATAGGATGGAGAGGGATTTTCCTGCTTCCTGGGTTCTTACACTGCCCTGAAAGAATAAAAGTAGAAGATCTCTGTCAGCATGGGAATTAAATGCACAACCTCAACATCAGGGTCACACATTGTAGACAGAGTGAACCAGACAAACACATGATCATGTCTCTGTATGGACACTGAAATGAATGAGCTGTCAACCTGTCTGTGTGCAATTGTGTGAATCTGTGTATGTATGTTGGACTTTGACAGTAAAGAAAGTGGTTAGCACTACAAACATCCTAGATGTTGCTATTACTCTGATGTAAAACACCTGTGTCAGCCTGGCCTCAGAGGCTGCCTTTCTGACTTTATCTGCTTAGACTTACTGAGAATCAGTTGAAATGACCCTCTCAAACTCAGACTTACAACTCACATATACTACCTGTTATCACATAAAGTTACCTCTGTGTGTGTGTGTGTGTGTGCATGCGTGCATGCGTGCATGTGCATGTCTGGTTGTGATTTACAGATATTTCATATAAATGTATGGGAAAAAGGGATAAGACCTTGATAAACTGTAGATATATCAGCAGAGTCTCTAATTCATAAATTCGTCTCAGCTGTGGCTCTGGCCTGAGGCTTAGAGGTTGCCATGGTAACTTAAGGAGTCACCACCAGGATGATTTCACTTGGGCTTATTGTGACAAAATGGTAGCTCCTCTCAGAACCATGAGTGGCAAGAGGCCTCCCTGAACACACTGATAACTTTTTGGTTTCTAGGGGTAGATATTTTGGAAACCCTTGCCAGGTAAAAACAGGGGGCACATCTGTTCCAAATTCTGTATTGGAGTTAATGGACAGTCAAATGGAATTGACCTCAGTCAGATTCTCATAATTAAACTTCTGTAGGCAATGTCTGTCCGCTGTTTTGAGCACATACTATCTGCTACCTGCCCAGAACCAAATGACAACCAGATAAAGTTAAAGAAACCATCTGATGAACATTTAAGCTATAGGATCTGTTAAACACGCTGTTATATTCTATACACATGATGGATATTGGATTTTCATTCATCAGGAGACAGGAAACCCAACTCTAAATGAATGTTATTGTGGCTTTGTGCCTGCTGGATGAGTAAACAGTGTGCTAATAAGTTAATAAGCTTTTTTTTTTTTTTATAAGGCCATATTGTCATCACTATTTGTGTGTAAACACACCCAGACTTTCATTCGGGAAAATAATGTTTGAGATAATATCTTATTTAGTGTGGGAGGGGATGAGTTCTTCTCTTTAATGAATAAAAGGGAGGATTTCACCATGAAATGCTGCCGGGGGCGGCCTTACCAGCAGTATGGTCTGTTAATCATTTCGTAAAGCTCTAACACAGTTGGCCAACATTTGTTGTCTTCAGTATCATGAAAGATGTCTTACTTATATTTTGCTTCATAATGCCATAACATGTTGTGCAACATTTCGTCTTGACATTAAAAAAATTGCAGCTGATTCTTTGGATAGCATTTTGTATTCAAGACGGGCCGAATACATGTTCTCCACTGGCTTATTAAAAAAAAAAACTCGATATCGCCCTGCCATTTCATTTTGTGTAAACGACCTTTTTTTAAATTTCATTAAAATAATAATTATCACAGTGGAGGCTGAGGAAAGGTCATATGTGTTTGAGACTCCAGACCTTATTTTCTCACTCACAATGTGGTTTTGTGAGTTGGTGCAAGGAACTTTAGTGTTTTTCTTTATCATCATCATCATCATCATTTTGCAATTCAAACGGTCATTTATTTAATGATACTCATCACTGAGGCAACGCCTGGGGACCACAGTTTGTTCACCGCCACCGAATAGGCTATGTTTTTGTGACAAACAGGCTGATATAAGTTCCCTGAATCAGAAGTGACGCAACCAACAGCAGCAGGAGTAGCTTCACACAAGAGCAGCACAACCTAATTCATCAATATTTAATGAAAATTCAATAATGTATTTCACCAATCAAAATTAAAAATGTAATAAGTGCCTTGAGCTCTGTATACA
This sequence comes from Caranx ignobilis, assembly GCA_021432705.1. Taxonomy (NCBI): domain Eukaryota; kingdom Metazoa; phylum Chordata; class Actinopteri; order Carangiformes; family Carangidae; genus Caranx; species Caranx ignobilis. Next base: position 19,975,745 of record MU270012.1, read on the forward strand.
CACTCAACTTAAAAGACTTCAAAGGCCCCACACACTCACTCAGATTGGTTACACCTCATTCCTGTGAGGAACATGAATGTCTTGATCATGTTTCATTGCAGTCCATCCGGTATTTTACTCAAAATCCCAGATGTAAACCTCAACACACTGCTGGAGAAAAAGTCAAGTGATAATAGAAGTTGTTAAACAGCTGTCCAAAGACCATACCTACTACTGCACTACTCTAACAGATGTTCATATACATTATTGCATAAATGAAAACTTTGACTATTGACTATGATGCTATTAGACTAGACTGAAGCACTAGGGAATAATGATTCATCCTCTGGCACCATACCAAAATACAAATCAAGAATCCATCCAGTAGTTGTTGAAACATATAATGAAATTCAACCTCATGTGGACACTCATGGCTGATGGGATCACAACAGTCTTATGGCTTCATCCTCTGGGGGAGCTTGAACGACTGTGTCTAATTTTATGACGTTCATCTCAAGCCATTTCAGTATGGACCACAGTGGTGGACCAAGCAGCAGAGGTCAGTCCATGTCTTCATCTTGTCATCCTCCTCAGCTTGTGATTTACCAAGTGAGATTTTACATTAATATCTTACCGCAAGTCATTGGCAGCATTTTGGGGAAAGCTCTCCGTTTAATAAATGAAGCATTCACAGCTGTATATCAAAGTTCATTAAAAATGATTAAAAGAATCTCAGACTCGCAACGTGCAATCCGTTCAATTTCAAGATTCAGCCACTGGATCGCTGCCTCGCTCCATGTTCCAGCTTCCCAGAGGAGTTGCCTGTCAGATGCTCAGTGCTGGTTCTTTTTTCAGCATGAGGAGGGACCACAGGGAGGCCTAATTGGCCTTTACCACAAGAAAGTTATTCAGTGCCATAGTTATAAGGACTTTTACAGAAATTGTGAAAAGCCCACAGTCAAGCTGAAGCTACGCTGGGTAAGTCTGATAGTTTTATCATCAACGAGTTTCTGCTACAGGCAGAAACTTCTCTTTCCTCTTTACTGCTTTCTTTGACTGTTATAAGCAGGGATTAAAGTGGACTGGAACGATATGGGATGGCGCCACCTTTGAGGCACAGACACACACACACACACACACACACACACACACACACACAGAAGCCCTTCACAGCTGGTCATCATGCAACACACTCGTCCTTTTAACTTCATTGTAGCAGAAAGAGGGACACCCTGCTTGTTGTTGTTACAGGTCTTGTCGGTCTCTGTGTACCTTTCATTGGATGCACATGGATGCCTGCTGAGTATATGTTCCAGGGCTGGACTCACCAAGAACAACCTGGTTTCACCCCTCATCTCATAAGATTTCTCCATTTGTCAAATTTCACTTTCACCCCTGCTTATATAAGGAATTAATCATGCATCTAGCACAGGTTGTTCAGTACAGTTTATCAGCATTTCATACTTGATGAGTTACAAATGTGTTTTTGGACACATGTAGGAAATCATAATGATAGTGACACGTGGTCTCTGTGTTTTGTATGTGAAAGTGATACTTGCTTCTTTTTTTTTAATCATGTCCCTAGCTGAGCACGAGGAATCACATTGGATTTGTATTTTAAAGAAAAACTATCAAATCAAAATGTTAGAGTGTTTTTTTTTTTTTTTTTAAATAAATAGCGTCTGAGATGATAAAAATGAGAGAAGAAAAACACTTAGAAATAATTGGCAAGCTGTGATCCTCATTACTGACAGTGTGTGTTTACAGTTCCTGCTCTACTGTATTTGTTCATAACAAATGAGAACAAACTAAGACTTAGTCTTCATGTTCACCCTCAGCAACACCCAACAATCATACATTGAAGATATATGCAAACACACATAACCACAGAAAACAACAAGTGATGCATTTAAAAAAAAAAAATCAGGTACAGTAATTAGTCAAATACATAATTAACCAAAAAACTGTATTCAAAATTGTTTTTTAAGATTCGGTGCAGATGTGTATTGCTTCTATCTCTGTTGAGGAGGGAATGAAACCCTGAGAGCTACACACACACACACACACACACACACACATACACACACAAAGAAAAAAAAAGAAAAAAGCTGGACATTAAACAAATTAGATGGAGGCTAAGATGACATTTCACAGAAATTTAAAACCATTTTAGCGATTCAATTCAATCTGCTGTAGCCTATATGAATGTGTTACAGTCTGGAAAATTGCCTGAAACAATGGAATATATTTTCTTGATTCATAGGCCTGTCTTTTTATGCAAAGGCAGCAGATATGAGGGAGGCAGAAAGAGAGGCAGACGGTCGTTAGTAGTCAGTGCAGGTAGCACACCTGCACAGCAGATAGAGATGACTGGCAGCTTGGATTTCGATAGGTAAGCTTTTTTTTTATTATTTTATTTTTATCCGTATTTCATAAAGATAGACTTTTATTTTTCATTTTGCATTTACTGGGGGAAACATTTCAAAAGATATTGATCAAAAAGTTTTGATTCCACAAGTTGGATGGACAGAAAATCTATCTGTTATATCAATTTTTTCCATATTCATGACCTGATGTTGTTATAGGTGTGAGCTAAGGGAGCTTTGCACATGCACTATTGTCAGATAAAGTAATGCATTAGCATGAGAGCTATGAAAATGCTTAAAGCTTTTTGAAAACCACCACTTAATAGGCACCTGTGGCTGAAAACAGAAAGCTACAGCTAATACAGTCAATATTTCCTGTTGTGGTTGAGAAACCCTCCTCCCCTGAGAGCTTTGTGCTTTACTTCCAAAAAAAAACAAAAAACAAAAAAAATCCAAATTAAATGTGGTGTGGCTCTGTGGTTTAGACTGTGAGTAGGTAGCACAGTCATCACTAACGAGATGTCAGGATTTATGAGATTTTCCTGTTACCTAACTACCTTGCTTTTTGTGAAAAACACAGAACAAAATTGCCAGAAGGAAGTGAAGCCACTCTCTTTTAATACGGAGACCAACATGTACAGGTGTCATCTGACATGACAGGTGGGATGGGAAAAACAACAAGTCCAAATTCTCAGGACTGTAGTTGACTCTCTGCGCTCCACCTGAGTCTTCCTGCCCAGAGCAGCGTACCTCAGGATTACCTCACCCATCCATTCACCTCAGTGGCTCTTGTGGTGCCTGAGGGATCAAGGTGAGTTATTTTGGGTTCATGCTGGTCTCTATTTGAGGGAGAGACTGTTTGTATACACTGACCCATTGTACCTCAGATGGATGCTTAACCTTTTCCCAGCCCTAATCGGCAGCTCATAAACTAGTCTCCTCACCTCGTCGTTTTATTGATTACATGTGACATCTTATAGATCGTCCGTTTGATAAGCCTGTCACTTATGATTAACACAGCGGCAAGCCCAAGGTTAAGATCATACTGTTCCTCTCCAGAGACTGTGTGAGCAACCAGGAGCCCCAGAGAAGAGCTGCATTTGTGTTTGCAGCCCTGACGCAAATAGGCGGCAAAGCTCCATGACAAAACCTCTGTCCTTTAAGGCTCATTAAACCCTGCTGGTGCATGGCCACCTACGGGCAGACCAGCAGACGGGAGGAGAGGCAGACAACCACGCAGGGAGGATAGCAGGTAGGAAGGCGAGTAAGCACGCAACCAAGTATGAGCACAGTATAGCAGGCTCCTGACAGAGACCATTAACATACCCTTGTTCTTCATGCTGCCCACACGCCTGATTAATGAGGACAGGCCTGCTGGATGGATGAGTGAGGTGGTGAGCACGGACAGAGAGGGGATAAGTAGACAAAGATGGTGGGAATAAAAGAGAGAAGCAGAGGGACAGAGGTAGAGAGAGACAGAGAGAAGCAGACAGAGAGAGAGACAGCAGACAGAAAATCAATTACCAGACTTAGGCACACTGATCCGACTTTCAAAGCTCTTCGCTTCAGAAGTTTGACTATGCTCAGCTTTATTCTAGACAAGGTTTCTGTTTGTAATATCATCGTAGATTCATAAGAGATTCAGCCTGATGTGGGGAAAAAAACAGGTCTCTCCTTTCGATGGTCCAGCTTTCAGCCTCAGTGGCGGCGCAGCAACATCTCTGCTTTGTATACGTGCCTGTCCGAGTGATTAAGCATCCACATAATTACATGTCATTTCATTAGTTACGTGATTTAATATCACACAAAACGATGTCTCATTAAAATGAATTAGGCCTTTCTACAACTAATTGTATTAAGCAACAGAAAAAAAGCCTGTTGAGTGCATTAGTTGTAGTATGATATGATGTCTGTGGAGAGATAGATGAGAAACTGTCAGCTGCTTTCATTATTCATTACAATGTCCGATGCTTCAGATCCAGCCAAAAGACCCCAGTGAAATGAAATGATGACAACGTACAGAAGCTCACAAGCATGACAGCCAGCAGGGATCATGCTACATGGCAAAAGCTTCCGGAGTTGTTTTTTTTTTTTTCTTCTTTGTCTCTCTCTCTGAACCATTTCTGCTCCCTCTGGCCTGTTGTTTACACCAGTTATTTAAAGAAGTGGGAAAAAAAATCCTAATGACATGATTAACTGTCATTTCAGAAGCTCATTAGCTCAGTTGCTAATGTGACATCAAGTTCAAGTGGTTTATTCAAAAGATGTATTTGCACCATCAGCTCCTGTCTCATAAGTGTCTGCAGAGTGTTGTTGTTCTGTGGAGCAGTAACACTCAGACACGGCAGGATCGGATTAACCCTGTAGACACTGTTTGGATTTAATCAGATTTTTATCCCCAAAGTGGTCACCCTCCGATATTATTTAGGCTAAGGCAGAAGACTATTTAAAAGGTGTTGTGACCCCTGTTTAAAGAGGAACTATGCATATACTATATATAAGTTGCCAGGAATTTACTCATCATTTTTAATGCCAACATCATAGGGCCAAGACAATGAAGATCAGCACTTCAACATTGTTCCTGCTTCGTAACATTGTCATTTAGGCTGTAAATAGTGGCTGTAAGTCTAAGTGAAAACAACAACAACCACATAGCAGCACAGAGCACTGTTTTCAGTAAAAAAAAAAACATCAACAAAAAAAAAAAACAGTCAGCAGGAAACACTTTCACACCCAGAGTACTCATCCAGTCCTTTATAAAGATGTGACAAAGTCTGCTGGTGAGGCTCTCCAGCTGTGGACTATGGTGGTAGTTTCAGCAGGGTCTGTCTGCTCAGCCTCAGTTTAGACCAAACTGGATGGTGTGACAGGAGAAATGTCAGCCACTGCTGAACCCTGGTGAGCTCGGTGTCTTCCTGGCTATGACAGAAAAATATAGATCTGTGCTTGATGCCATGGGGACAGCAGACAATGGTCAAGTGTTCAAGTCCTCAAAGCTTTGAGCAAATGGAACAGCTTTGATCAATATGTGACCAGCCATAGAGAAAAGATTTTTTATTTTGTAAAACATCAATATAATAGCACACTTCAACCAGCACATGCAGGGTACTCCAAAACCATGGCCCAGTATGTGGGTGAAGCTGCCTCAAAAGCCTATCACTGCTTTTTGCAATTACTGTATAGAGCATCCATTACGTTGCAAGTATCTGCATCTTCAGTAAAGGTTTTCAAAAGAAATTTGACATTTATATTTCATATGACAAGCAGTATATAGAGAGTGGCACGTATTTCACCTGTTTGATCTCTCTATTTCACTAATGCATACACATTAACAGCCGTTTGGCATTTTTCCTGCGAACGAGCTGTCGGCCCCTTTCACCCGAGCTTGAGAAGACGTGGGCTTATCACAATACTGCATGACAGAATAAAATGTTAATGGAGGGCCAGCCACATGCAGGGAGACTGCTGAAGCTCTGATCAGACACTTGACGCTCCCCTCATCAGCCGGAACTGTCATGGTTAAGGCGACTGTGTCAACAGATACGTGACCATTGACCTTATTGCTTTTCTGATGGCTTTCTTTCGGATTATAAATGGAAGGACCTCAGCAATAATAGCAACATCATTTCTTCATCTGTTTTCTGATGAGTAAACTTTAGAGTCTAAAGGGTAAAACAATAGCTCAATTACAACAATTTATAATGTGTTGTAATGGTAGATGTTTGTTATGTAGCAAATAATATTGTGGATATTGTAGGTTGGCACTGTACTAAGGCTCAGAAGAGACTGACATTTAAGAAAACACACACAACACAAACAAACTTGTCTAAGGTGGTAAGTCAGTCCAAAACATGTTTATACTCTGTCACAGAGCAGTTTATTCATGTTTTGTCTTCATGCTCACTCGTACATGTGTTTCAGCTTATAAGAAATCTTGTAAGAATATGTTAGCCTCTTTAATCAACCAGCTGAATATTATGTTAAATAACAGGGGCTCTGGAAAAACAGATAAATATAAAATGTCAAAACATGAATAAAAACTCTTGGAGAAAAATGATTTCTGACAGTTTGGAAACTCCATTACAGCTGTCTATGGCTACCAGCACTGCTACATCTTTATAATCAGCATATTGCATCTTAATGTCTGATTTGCTCATTGTCTCAAATATGAAAACATATTGTTGTTCATAAGTTCAGTCTTAACTTTCAAGGTGCCAGCTGTAGGTGGATTTTGTTACCTATGTGCAGCAGTTTCCACCTGTTTCCAGCAAAAATATGTTAGGGGTATTATATTTTTTAGTCTTCCAAAAAATATGGGATTTCAATATTTTTTCAATATTGTGTCAATAAAGGCTTGGGGCATGGGAAAAATTGAACACTAACAGATGTTTGAAGAACTAATACCGAAAGTATACTGCTCCTTGATTTGACACAGACTGGCAACCACACTCTTGTATGGGAAGTATGGCACTGATTGCGGTGGCACCAGTCAAGAGCCGGTGGAGAGTCAGCAGTGACACCTGCTATAAAGGTCCTTACAATGAGGGGCTACTGATATTTATTCTGTGGCGATTTTATAATAATAATAATAAATAATAATAATAATAATAATAATAATAATATAATAATAATAATAATAATTATTATTATTATTATTATTATTATTATTATTATTATTATGTTAATCAACGCTGGAAAGCAATGCAAGTGCCACACAAGAGCAGTGGTGGAGGATCAAGAGAGTGAAAGCACTGGGCATGGGCAGAGGGTAATGGAAAAACTGTTTGGAGAGGGCAGAAAGAGGAGAGAAAATCCATGAGGAATGTCACACTGATGCGTTTTTAAAACCCAGACCTCTGATCCTCAACAGCTTTAGGCTATTAGATTTCATCTCAGTCCACTCCTGGAGTTTAACGGTGGCAGAGATAGATTGTGAAACAACATTAAGGTGACAAAAATAATCCTTTCCATCTTAAGTCGCTGTGTCGCTTTTCCACCGAGCGATAACTTTGACATTAAAGAAAAGAAAGTAAGAAGAGGCTGAGATCACTGCATAGGAGTTCATGACATAGGTGGTATTTCATAAACAGTGAGCCCCATTATCTCCTAATGCATTATTCATCAGCCTGTTAATCCCCCATGATGTGCTGTGAGGAATCCATGAATGAAATGTCACCATCAATATGCTTACGTACAAACATTAGATGGCACCATGAAGTAAGGGAGTCACTGTGCAAGTAGCTGCCTGCTCAGATTCAGTTAGCATCATAATGTGATCTTCTGCAGCTTTGTTGACAGGCTTTCAAATGAATTTGCAAGAAGCAAAGATCAATATGAAAATATCTTGAAAAGCGTGCAGCCAATCAGAGCCCTTAAGGGAAGCACAGAGGGATCCATTATATCGTAATGGGGAATGGAAATTATTTTGTGCAGCACCAACTGGGATTGTTTTATGCATGCATATACAAACCACATGTATGCACACACAATCTAATACCAGGCTGTCGATGAGAGGCTCGGATTCATCCGCGGTGTAGTTTCAGATCACGGCTTTCTGAAGGAGCATCCATCTCACCACAACACATATGGGCCTCGGGCCTCGACACAGACTGCTCTCTTCAACAGTTTACCTAATTTACAGCCCCTTATACCAGCTGTGATTCAGTCTGAATAAACAAGGAGCAGATGGCCACTTGAAGGCACAAGTGTCAATCAACTGGGATGGAGGAAACAAGAGATACTGGAGAGCCTCGAGATGCCAGTGTGAGAACATTTAAATGTATGCATACACATATGCATACACAGGAACACACTCCCAAACACACACACACACACACACACACACACACATAGAAAGGTCAGGCTGACATGTCAGGCCTGTATTAGCCTTTTGACTAGCTATACAATCCACCCTGGTGTGATGGAGGCTCCTTCCTCTCTGTTGCTCTCTCCGAACCAAAGTCAAAAACATTTCAGATGAAGTTGAAGATGAATGTCCATCTCTTTTTCCAGGCCTACTACTCTGAGACACCAACTTAAAGGTGCCCAAATCAAGAGGCCTTTTGTATTTCGTTCAGAATGAACTTCTCCAAAAATGTCTCTTGTTGTTTTAAACAGCTTCAGTTTAAGAATAATTTACAGCAATGTTTGTTAGCCTGCAGTGTTCTTCTTCACTGCCTATGCCTGTGTTCATTGTTTTGAGTGTTGCAACTGCCAAGTCTTTATCGGGAGAAAAGCATGAAACCAGAAATACACTTTGCATTCCCAGTTTTCTCATACATGCATGAATGTGCGTCCACGTACGTGATACAAAATAAATGGGAGCCTCGTGAAAAAAAAAGACTTTGTGGTATAAAACCTCCACAGGGTACTGGGGAAAGGAAACTCAGGTTTTTCTTCTCTGGATCCAACACACATTCAAGACAGCAGTGTAATTACTTTGTTCTCAAGCATAATCAGAACTTCATAATGTCATTATGTAAAACTGCAATTTGCTGGCAGCCCACTGCCAAGATTACACAACAATTGCCCACAATTTGATGTCATTTAAGGTGAGCCAAAAACAAATTTACAGAAACCTGTAAAACTTACTGAGGTTGATTGTTTATATCAAAAAGCCACAGTATGGATTAAATGTCATTCAGAGTCAAACCAGTGCATCTACAATACAAGTGTATGCCTCGATGTGTGATGTGTGTTTGATATCAGTTTACCTCCCAAGTACTGCTGTATGAGAAAGTGGTCCCTTGAATCCAGACAGCACTCACACGTAGAATATTTCAAAGATCCCCCAGAATCATTTGTAATTTTTCCCCCTTTCACACTGGCTGAAAAACACCCACTAACATTTGGGCTGCTGTCTGCAATGTAATGTGAACAATTGGCATCCACTTGTGGTCAAATGATTCTGTAGTAGTCAGTGAAGTAAATATGACACTCTGACGGACTTGAAAATTTTCATCCCTTTTCGTTTTCAGAGCACACGTACTGAAAACAGACCTGTCACCTGCACAGACCTGTCACACAGTGGCCACACCTGAGAGTGAGCTGAGCTCAGGGCTGTGCTCAATAAATTTTAAAAGCACACAATCACTGACCAAAACATCTCACATAGAGGCTCAGGCACTCAGAAGCACCAATCTGGGGATGAGATGCGACAGGTCCATTTCACCAGCAGCTTGTAGCTCACTCTTTGAATCGTCCATCTCTGTAAATGCATGTGATGATGTTGCTCTTTTATGTCCTCCCAGTCTGAGCAGAATGGCAAACTCATCTGGCAGTGTGAAAGGAGTCAGTCACCCTTTGTTAGTGAGCTAACTCACATTTAAATAGGCTAATCTGCTCATATGTGCTAATTTTGGTGATTTTGGATGCATTAGTTTCTCTTTCTGGTCAGTTTGATTAAAGCTCCATTACTTTCAAACAGGAGATATTAACAGTCATATCAGAACAGACTGCACCAAAGCAATCCTTCCCTCTTGTGCCCCTCAGATGTGCTCAGCAATCTCTCCATACTGTCCTCATACTGCAATTTTTTTTTTTTTTTTTTAAATCTTATGTATGTAAAAATTTCCACACACAGCCAATTGATGCAGTCCCATCCTCCTGTATAACCCCTACACTGTATCTTATTGCCACAGGCTCTATAATCCAAAACCATCTCATGCCACATCTGAATTATTCAAGGAAAAGCAATCCATACATTATTGAGTCCCATGTGATGGACTCATTGATTTTACAGTATTTATACCTTTTATTAAATGCATTCTGACTGAAAAACACACACTGTGACACGGAGCAGTGGAACAGAGACAACAACTACAACACATCAGGGGAGACTGAGTGGATCATTGGATGGGTTGACTGGTAACTGGGGGCTCTAGAGGCAAATCCTCAAATGGAAACTTCCTTGTTAATTGTGAATGAGAAAGATAAATTTCAACCCTGTTAAGTGACTGAATTGTGAGCCATGGAGAGCTCCACTTACTAATATGCATTTCCATTTCATTTTTATCCATAATAACCATTAATATTCATGTCTCATAAAATTGCCATAATATGAGTTCATGTCTTGTAGAAATTGTGCGACGCTGAAGATTTTTCATTTGCATTTTCATTTCTACCTCTTTAAAGTTGCTACAATTAATATCTTTATAGTAGAATTGCATAAGTAGACTTGTTTTATTATCAAAGCAGCTGCTCATAGCAGATTTAGCAACTCATAGATGGTGGAGCATTTAGTGGCTAAAAAGGCAGATATTTCCCTCAGGATTTTGTGGTGAATAAAACAGAACTTGATAGCAAATGATTGATTTAGATTCATGAGGAGAGCACATTTTTGTTACCATGTTCGCCTACTTCATAAAATATGCAAATGTTATGTTCAAATGTTGCTGTGGTGCCCTCAAGTGGCCTGAAACTAATTGGTGTAACACTCCCGGGCTAGGCCGCACTCGGAGCTGGGGGCAATTGATTTTGGAGCAAGGTGGAACAAATGTCTCTTGTGGAACTTTGATGTGCTTACAAGACTACAGGTTAGTAGTGCTATGTCTTCGGGGCAGATTGGAGGCTGCAGTGAGTTTTGCAGTCATAAGACAGGTCAGGACTAGCTGGTTAGTGTGCTACCATCAGTGTAAGAGATGATTTGATAGAGACATTGGCCTTGTTTTCAACCTCAGGAGACAGCTCTTGGTGAGAGAATTTATTAAGTTTAATGCTGTGTGTTGATGCCAGTAAGTCCCTGCCATTGGCTAGAAATAGCAAAACTCACAAATAGCTCCTTTGTTGCTTTTGTAGCTTCACAGACTTTTTGCCAAATGGCAGACTCTTAGAAGCATTATCAATTTCAATATATATATATATATATATATATATATATATATATATATTCAATATCCACCGAATATATTGCCATTCATCACTATTATATTTAATATTTAGTGCCATTATGCACATTACCAACATGCTAAATAAATAAAATGGTAACCACAATTAGTGTAGGCTGAGCCTATCAGGTGGTAAACATCAACACACCACATTAGCATTGTCATTTTGAGTATGTTATGCTGACATTAGCATGCATTTCTGCAGTATGACATTTTGAGCCCTTTTTTTTCATGTGGGACATCCCACTGGACATCCGAAAAACAAAAATAAGGGTCTCTAAATTATATCATCAATGAGTGCCTCTCCTAGTGCATGTCTAGAAGACTGTTGAAAACTTGCTTCAACATCCTGTGGTCAGTCCTCATGTCTCAATCCATTAGTTTCTGAGGACTGGTATGTGGGTGGTCAGCCTGACAAATTGGGTGTGCTTAAGTTTACAAAGAAACATTACATTAACAAGGAAAAAGTGGAATCCAGGCATATTCCAGTTGTTTATTCATCAACCATTTCTTATAATTTATGCGCCTAATGATGCTGTTTTGGCAATAACAAGTAAATTACCTCTCATCTACTCTGTAAGGCAGGAACCTGGAAGACATTCACATCAGTCCCCTAAAAGTGCCTTGGTTGTGATGAAAGTATACACAACATAAAATAAAACATGTTTTGGCATTATTACAGTAACATATCACAAAGTACTCTCCCATTCCTGTTCATGCCATTTGGGCCCTTGTACCCCCCTGCACTCAATCACCTGCCAGGTGAGTGTGAGTATCGTCTTTGAGGGTTCAGGGCTCAGACCTAAGGGGGGGACCATAAGTCGTGTTTCAGCTATGCACCTCAAGACCTCTGCTCTTGCTATAGTGATTCCCATTATGAACAAATGTGCAGATAGACTTCTGTGGAGCGATCCAGCTTCCGAGTCCAGAGGTTACTGCATTGTCATCAGAAAAAGCATCCTATCATGTGTGTTCTTAATGTCCATAGCCAGTGGAGATAAGCTGAGCTCAGGGAAAGAAAGAGAGAGTTGCTGAGACAAAGCTAAGAAAAAATATACAGCCTAAGGGGTAACCAGTGACAGAGTTATTTCTTCCATCTATAAATTCTGTGGGACAGAAAATTCATGGCCATCATTACTGCATACTGGAATGCCCCCAACTCAGTCCACAGAGATCTACCTTCACACCAGAAATGAGAATATTCATCATAAAACTAATTGATGTTGCCTTTGAGGATTAATTCAGACGGACTTGATTGATTTTCATTTTTGTCCAGCCAACACATTTTGATTAAAGTTTCTAGTGTCAGTAAATGTTGCTTTGTAAGTACTTTTCATTCCCATTATTTACAATTTTGACATAATATCTTGTTCTTTTGATCAGATTCTCATCTAGTACAGTTCAGTCCGGCTTTGCCACACACACATGCTTTGTTGTGCACATTCCTTCTGTTGCTCAAACACCATGTCAAAAATGTTTTATTACTGTGTGGAGACACTGTCATGCTGGTGGTGGTGTAACACAGTGGCTCCCTGCTTCACCTTTGGCTGCAACAACTGAATTTACCACAAAAAGGAAAGACAAGAAATGAGACAGCCATATTGTGGCAGTGCTTTGAGATGGAGAGTAGACAGGGTGAGTGAGAGAAGGATGATGACCAATAAGTGCGTTATCTAAAAGAGAGAAAAAGCAGATTCCATTTTCTTGGGGTTACTGCCGGGACAAAAGCTCTCCTTGCTGCCTCCGAACTGGAAATGTAAAGGCGAGAAGAAACACTAAAGCACCGACCTAAAATTATACAAGTGGGCCTTTTCACATTGGTTTTAAAATGTTTGTTTTCATTGTTACTGGGGCTCAGGTCCCCTGCAGATATCCAATGCAGCTGTCTGAATGCATGATTTCACCATGAGATAGAAGAGGAAGAGCAAAAAGAACAGAGCTCTGTTAATCCATACAAAGAGCTACAACTCTGAATAGAATCCATAACGTGAAGTAGAAAGTTATGTTCAGGATTGTTTTTATTTTTGAACACCCTTGTTTTCCGGGAAAATGGAAATACTGAAGTAATGGCTTCATCACGCAGCTTTCTTAACTGGTTCGAACTGAACTTCAGCTTTTTTTTTTTTTTTTTTTGTGTAACTTCTTTCCATATTGTTTTAAGTCCTGCACTTAGGAGGAAATGTTAAAAGCTGGTCCATTAGGGCAAGAAAAATACAGCAGAGCTATAATGATGGTAATGATGGGATGCGCTCAGTGTTCTTGAACTGAAGTTGCCTCTCTTGCTAAAATTTCTATTAACTTTGCCAGTCTGCAGTGTTTTTGCCTCTCATGTTACTTTTGTAATGAAATACAAAGCAGTAAGTTAAAAGAACTGTGAGCTCCCGTGTTTAGACAGAATTAATGAGAGAGGAAAAACATGCTGCTTTTTATTCCGATTATTATAAAATCGGAGCAGTGGTGGAAAATGAAATGAGCCTTTGACAACTCTCGTGTTTGTTTGTGACATTAAAGCCCTCCTCTTCAAACCTCACGGCTTAATAGGTCACTAAATTAGGATAAAAAGCATGCTGTAAAAAGCAGGAGCTGGGGGAGGAGAATTAGTAAGTAAGTACATTAACCTTTTCAGGGATACTGAATAATGATGGATACTCACTGACCCCCTTTTCAGTGAGTATACAATGTGCTGTACTGTACAACATCCGGCCATGCTGCATTCATGGTAATGCTGTCCACTCAGTAGTTACTGTGGCAACCTGATGGAGTGAAGAGTAGTTTCATCATTTGAAAATGACTCAGTCTTCTTGTAGGTGGAGACAAGGATCACAACAAGAAGTGGTGAGTGAGTTAGTTGGGTGTTTGTGTGTGCATGACGAACTTGGATATTAAGCTTGCAGATGATCATGATGATGCTGATAAAGAGGAGTAGGAGGGAGGTGAAGAGGAAGGGGACATTTAGAAAGCACTGATGATAAAGGCTGCCAGAATCCCTTCTGTGATTAAACGTCATTTTACATATAGTTAAAAAGCAATAAGCTCTAACCTCCTTTCTGTTAATGTAAGGAGGGCAAAGGTAATAATCAAAGCCACATTTTCATTCACTAATGAAAAACACAAACCATGAATTAAAAATCTAGATGCCACCAGCCTCATCAGACTTAAATTACATTGTAACTGAAAATATATAGGACAATACATGTATGTATTATTAACACTTTATGCCTCACCAGAGGTAATCATCTTGTTAATACAATATTTATGGGCAACATTACTTCATCACTTTGTAGCTAATTATATAATTATGCAATATATAATTATAAATGATGTGAATAACAGACTTGTGGTCAGGAATCTCAATACTGGGTATAGAGGCTCTTACGGCATTAAAAGATCTGCAATACTGGAAGGAGCCAAGTCAGGCCATAAAGACTTTAAAGTAATCAATAACATCTTCAAGTCAGCTCCAGTCTCACCAAAGCCCAATTTGCTGACACAATGGGGATCTCTCAATCCCAGCTAAGAAGTTGAACCAGGGTCAACATTGTGCCGACCTGGAAAAGCGAAAGATAAATTGCAGCGGTGATAACTTTCCAGAGGTGTAATATCCTGTCTCTTCTGTGCAGTGTCCTGCCATCTGATAAGCCTTCACACCAACAAATCTTTCAGGTGAAACAACAAAATACATCGTTTGACCATGCTGTTTAAAATGACATATAAAAACATCTCATCTGCTGGTGCATTACAAAACGGGCACAAATCACTTTTGAGGTCACTGTTTCAATAATAAACACACAGATGTGGAACCATCTGGTTACAATCTGATGTTTCATTGAACCATCCATCCACCTGAGTCTCCTCAACTACATCCACTGACTTTCTTGCTTGATAATACCATCACCTTATGTCCTCCTTTGCTCCTGTCATCATTCCCACAGCCATTTGAGGACACTGAAGGGGATACTGTCTCTGCCTCCCTCTGCTTTCTCATTTTCTAGGGGACTCTTGACAAGACTGTTTGATGCATTTTTATTCCAGTGCAAACCATTACCCCATCTAGCCTGATCATAGTGCTGCATACTCTGTCTGAGGATGTGAAGCCACAGAAATGGATGTAGATGACTGCATACATTTAGCCAGATCTAGCCAGGCCACGAAGTGCCTAGAAATCAATCTTAAAACGGAAGCCAGTGTCACCAGTATAAACCAGAAGTGGTCTGGGATGACCTCCTACTCTTGGTAAGAACTGTCTTTAGCTGTTCGTCGAGGCACATGAAGAAGCATCTGTGTTCAAGTGATTGGGAGCTAAAAGCGGGAGATATGGCCTTAAAATTTAAATTCAGTCTATTCCCCATGCTGGGCATCAACCTTTTCGCTAACAGGGTAGAGACCAGTGAACCTGTGGCCCAGTTGCTTGGAGTACAGGATGAACATAGTGTTTCATGGACAAGTGATTCCTCTTCATTCATGCAGAAATTCGACCTATACAGAGAAGAGCGGGGGAAATTAGACAAGCCTGGATACAAGTTCATTTTTCCAAAGCTGAACTCTTTCAAACTCCTTGTTGGCTGTGACTTGATGTAGATGTTTGATTTGAGCTTTATGATGCTTATGTAGTGAGTCAAGCTGTATGATTTAAAAACACAAATATCCTTTAAATTTCCCTGCAAAACAGTACGAGTCATCTAATGGGCTTTTTGTGCACACGTGCACAGTAATTAGCTACATAAGCAATATGTCTAAAAGCTTATACAGCAGGCTTATACACCATGTCACAGCCATGGTGAGAAATATAGTCTGGAAAGCAGAGTAGGAGCCTCTGGGTAGATTTGATGACTGACGCCGTCATGTGCAGAAGGAGAGAAAAAAAAATGATTAGGTGTGAGATTACCCAAAGACGCTTAGCACATTAATTGCATTTCTGTTTGCCAGACAGAATTTTATATCCTCTCCTCCTCTCATAGTCAAGTCATTGATCAATGTCAAGGTGCAGAAACGATTCCAGTGTGAAACAGTTTCAAAAAATAGTCTTTCCTGTCGTATTAGGAATGTCTGTCTTCTGGTCTTCTGACAGAACCTACAAACTCATTACCAGCTGCTGGACAAAGACGAGTGTATTTATGACAGTGCAGAAAAACACAGTGGACTGTAAGTAATGCTGAACCGGACCTTATGGTTATATTGAATACATTTACTTTCATGGGTCCCATTTTTCACTCCCAACAGACAGATGCAGATATAACATGAGGGCAGGTGTGATTAATATTTAATAAGGCATTCTGGGTAGTGAAGGAAAGGTGCCAACATGCATCTTAAGTGGAAAAGCAGTGTAACTGATGCTTATTTTTCACTCCCACACACATTAATGGTGGTGAATCATTAGAATCAGAGGCTCATCAGTGTGATGATGAATGCAGAGTTGTGACAGTGTATCCAGTCAGTAGCAAACACTTGAGCTCAGCCCCTTCATCACTGACACCATGATAAGTGCCTCTGTCTCCCTGTAACAGTGATCATGACAAAACTGCCCTGACGAAGCACTTGCTGCATCTTATTTCCTTTGTTTTCCTCTTCTGCTGTTTTTTGTAGAGGGTCTGTGATGTTTTGTGTTTGGTGTTACATGTGTATTTGGTATGGCCATGTGTTTCCCCCATGACGGCGTGAGTGCAGTAACATAAATTTCTCAGCAAGTGGACCGTTTATCAAGCCCGTCTGCCCTTCTCCTTAATGAAGTCAGCGAGCCTGAGAGCACACAGTGCACTCCTCTCCCACCAATGTGGACAAACAGGAAAGCATGAGGGAGCAGCACCACATCATTTAGAAGAGGAGAGACAGCTGTGACACAAACTGGTAATTCGGGGGCTTTCAGATACTGCCGCTCATCGCGGGCTCAATTCAGTGTGTTCCCGAGTTCAGTAATGACAAGAATGACAGGAAATCTGAACATCTTTGCAATGAGTCATACATGTGGGAGAGGATTTGAGGAGCTTTGTTCTGAAAAGCTCAGTATTTGACCCTCTCCATCAGGAAATGACTGCCAGTGAGAAAGGATCGGAAGAGAGGTGAGCGTGAAAAGATAAAGCGGAATGAGGGATTACAATTTGAAATTCAGTAGTAATTACATTATCTGTTTATCTCTGAGCTACACTCTATTACTTTGAATGTTTTGGAGGGCCAGTTTGTTTGCTGTCTTACAACAAGCAATATTTAGCTTGCAGAGATGTTCAGTGGTGTTTGTGTTTAGCTGAATGGATTTGAGGAGAGCACAACAGTGGTCTGTCATTTCCATTTCAAATCCAACTCCTGACATGTTCAAATATCACTGCTCTCTTCACTATGCATGTCAGCAAGTGAACACATCACCATCCATGCCACTGCCTTCATTAGGTATCTTCTTGCACTTGTTCTGGAGAGCTGTGTGCCATCAACAGGGCTGAGATCTGGTAGCTGTTGATGGTCAATCTCGCTTTGATACTGCAGTGTCTCATTTTATATTCATTAATTATAGAAGATGTGGCCTGTTGGTGAGACAAGTACAGACTAATTGGAATGAACCTTTGACTGAGCCAGACTCCCAAAAAATTACAGCTGTAGTAAAAGTAATTAAAAACTTTTCTGAGATGAAGGTCAGTCTGAGTTTAAAGATGATGTAGAAAGAGAACCTGGGTTTGCTGTGGTGCCATCATGGCTCAATAGACAGAGAAAGTGCCACTTATGGAAGCTCAAACTTTATTCAGCTGCAGAGGCTCATGTCTGGGTTTGTCTCAGACACACACACACTTTTGCACAGACTCACATCCATGTACTGATGATCCTCTAGCTTATCAGACTGCCAAGGCCTGAGTGATGATGCCATTTAATGCTGCAACTGGCTCACCACTGTGTTTACGGAAAGCCATGCAGTTGTATACCCACTGGAGGAGCAGGACAAAATATATGAGAAATGGCCAACTGTGTATGGTATTTGGAGGCTGCAAAGAAACAAGTTGGGTGGGTGGAACAATTTAGTGGACATGGCAATAAGGAATTCACATTAGTGGCATAGTGAAGAGAACAATCTGTTCAGCGCCTATGGGGAAGAGCACAGAGGGACACAGAGTGCTGCAAATCGCAGTCCTCTTCTAACCTCTGCAAACATTCTGGTTGTCTAGCTTTGGCAAAGTTGGAGGAGCAGATGGCGACTGGAAACGATCACTCAGAGACCAAATTTGAGTGATACCGTAGGCTACGCAGCCAGGGAATGGGAATTTCTGGCATCCTGACAACTTTCAAAATGAATTTTAGTGAACTATCGCTTCAGGATCCATTATTCTATTAAATTAGTCGAAGAAATTATGAATATTATATGACGGACAAAAGAGCATGGAGTTTATGTCCCTGTAATAGTGCTGCCCTTCTTTAAAAGGGTTACTGCTTAGAAATCAGTATTTTCTGGCGGAAGATAATAGTTCAGATTTGCTTCGCTCTGCTCTTTGACATTTTTGCCCTCAGATTAAGATGTAAATGGTAATTTGTGAACTGGTTATTATTACTGGACGAGTGCAGGTGGTGCCCACCCCTACATTTCCTGTTGCATCTTGTAAGAATTTCCCCTGTTTACCACGTCAAGTGTGAAATGCAGTATATCTATTATTAGCACATCAGACGCTGAATTGAATTCTTTGTGTGGGCAGGGCTGTCAGCTGGAAGGCAAAGCCATAAAAGCAGCCAATTAAATGTGGACACCTAATTTAGAGGTTTAGAACAGGGTCTTGGGTGCTCGTGGCCACAGGCAGAACTCACTTGAGTATCAGCGCGTTTCTCTTTTCTCTTGCAGGGGAAAATACTTGCAGCTTCAACTTAAGCATAGTGAAGACCCTCATGCCACCACTTGTAATTTATGGTTACCCAGTTGTAAAAAAAAAGTGTGTTCAGGTGAGGATCCCTCTGTGGGTTGCCGCTTTGCCGAGAGAGCAGCACATCTCCTCTCCTAACTGTCCAGCTGCCTCAGGCTGAGATAACTGTGGTAATAGTCTGAGACTATGTCAATTGTAAAGGGGAGGGCGAGCAGATAAGAAGTGTCTGAAAAGTTCTGAGTGGGAGGGAATTTCTTTACACACCTTGTCGCACCAAGCCCCCCCCCCCCCTTTTTTTTTTTACCTTAAAGGCACATCTGCTTGAGCATGTCTACTAAACTAAAGAGGGGTGTAAACACCTCAGATTGTGTCTGAGCTTTAAAAAATCATTAACAGCAGCAATAAATACCCTCTCTAACTTTTCACTCTCTCCTCAATGGGCTGACCGACTGACACAGAAGCAGGTAATTAACCCAGGCTACACACACACATGGACACACACGGACACACACACAGACAGACAGGTTTTCTCTGTGTGGTGTAGACCACCTATCACCTGGAAGGCCATTAATCTGCCCAGAGCAGGTAGGGCATCAATCAGTCTGTCATGAGGTGATGCAGAGACAGGCATTTCCCACTTGAACATGAGAGGAAGCCCTACTAAATTCCTCGGTTGGACACATGGGGAGTAATATTTCAAACTTCAAAAGGCAGATTCTCCTATTTGGGCACCAAATTGAATGCCTCAGTCAGACTCAGACATTACATCAGATGTAAAAGCTTCCCATTACTGTCACATCTATTTTGAAGTTTTTCTGAGTTCTCAGGCTCAGTGAGAGTACGTGAGTTATGGCAAAGCGTGGTCCTGTTGGATTTTAGATAAAGCAAATGAAACCGAAACAATTAAAGTCATGCAAGTTACGAGAAGTCAGTGAAGTGATTAATTAGACATAGCAGCAGAGCAGAGCAGGATTGTCAGCTTCAAAATCATAATGTGCAAGACTGTGCTATTTGCTCCACATCCCCAGAGGGCAGCATTTCACCTCCTTACACTTGTCCAGTTACAGCAATCACCCATTCAGCTATCACTTATGAATTAAGAATACTTGAAATACACATAGTATATTTCATCAAGGGAAGCCTACATGACACATGGGTGGTCCTTGGCTACAGCAGCAATGAGCACTAATGATATCATCACAAAGGCAACATCAGAAAATAAGGTATACAGTATTGTTTCCAGGTAGGTTTTCACGTACAATGTATTTGGGATGTTGTTTGGTGCAGTATAGAATATCCATATTCAAATGACAATTAGAAGTGAAATACTACAAGTATGGACAACTGTGTTTTAGAATGATAAAACTCCTGCTGGGCAAATGCATTGATTAGGGGATGTGCAAAAGATCACAGTATGGACTATATCTGTAATGAGCAGTGATACTCCAATACTCCATGGTGTTTGTGTAATGTGGTTGTTGATTATTGATGAGGCCAGATGCAGATGATAAAGCAGGGTTCTGGTCCTGATGAGAGTCCATCTCTGAAATATAATAGATGGGAGGAATAAGTTACAATATCCAGTGAACCTCTTGTTGTTGTCACTTTTCATTTGTACTAGAAATTGTGTAATATTTCTTGAATCTGTAATTGTTTACCCATTACAATGAAGACAAGGAAAATTCGGCATAGTCACAGTCACCAGTATTTATTCCAATAGCTGAGGCTACAGTTGTTGTTTTCCATGAGGAAGAGTGTGCATCACTTTATTAATTTGTGTTTGATGGAATCAGACTGTGGATCTGTACAGTTATCTGTAACCACTGGATATCCTCACACATGTATCTTAACACCACAGTGCATTATGAGGCCCATTAGTGCGGCCTAATGGAAAAAGCTCAGACAAGTCTAGACACAGTCAAACCGCAGAGCAGAGGTCAGGCAGTGCTTCATCTCTAGTGCTGGACGTGTGGTACAGTGTGAAAAAACTCTCAGTGATTTCACTAGACTGCTTTTATCTAGATAGACTTGATTTGGCCTTTTGAACCAACACTTGCATAAGGACTTTCAGCCACTGACGACCTGCAAAAACTCGTGCAAAAACTGGGAGCTAAGTGATTTGTCACTTTATAATTTAGAGTTCCGGTAGCGTCTTGTCTAAAAAGCTGCTTTTCAGTTTTCTCTTACTGTTGTGGAAGAGTTTACACACTTTGGATTTTAAATGTCAGCTTCAATGTATTTGTTAAAATAAGGGTGGTGAATTAATGAGAGTTTGCAAAAGTCTTTTTCAATATTTCATTTCATTTTATTTGTTGATTCCAAACCTGGGACTGGAAAGGAGCAGAATGAACTTATAATACCTGCTCCTTTCTTAAAACAAAAAGAAACATATCAGATGAAATGCCACAGTAATAAACTGGTTTACAGCCAACAATATACAAATCAAAACTCCGTAACTATTCTTTTGTATTGCATGTTTTTATATAATGTCCCTATATTTTGTTTATACATCCTCTTCAACTGGAAAATATTTTTACAGCTTTTTCTTCAATTGTTGAGGAATTCCATGTTTTGAAATACGCATTTGTTTTACCTTAGTCTTTGCAATGTGGTGCTTGAAATTCAATTTTCTTCTGTGGCTGTCATCCCGTGAAACTGATACAAATAACTTCTGCAAATTTGCAGGTAAAAGTCTACTTTTTGCTCTGTGCACAACCAACAGCGTCCCCTGTTCAGCCAACTCTTTTAGCTTCAACAGCCCTGACTTTGCAAACAACCTATTTGTTAGACCGACGTAATGAAGATCTGACTTACTGACTTACTGTGTTGATTCATGCAATCGTTTCATCTAGCATGAATTATGATTGGATTTTCTTTGTTTTTTCCATTTCTCCTCTCAATTTCAATCTCTGCCTTAATAAAATCTTTGAATTGCAAGAGCCTGTGTCATGGACACTGAACGGCATAGATCTAGGTGTTACAGCTTACTCTGCTTTCTTGAAAAGCTGCATCTGCATGCACTTTACATTTTTTACGTCAGTACAGCTAAATCCTGTAATTTGTGTCATTCACATGGGTCTAGACAAAAGAGAATATTCTGACGACCTCAAAAAAGCATGCAAGGACTCAGGAGGATTTAACAGGTGAAGAATTTTCAAGGTTATAAAGAAAGAACTGCTGAATAAAAAAAAAGAGACTGTGGGAGTTGACCTGAAGTAATTACTTATTAATTAAACAAAAGACAAAGATGGCATCTTTTTTGCCAGACTACAGTTGTCATTCAACAATGTTTAATAATTGAGCGCAGGCAACAGTAGGTAGTCTTAAATGATGCATTTGTGAGAGTTTTAGATTTATATGTTGAGACATCGCTATCGTGAATAGAAGACAGTGGGTCCAGTCCATGGGCAATATGGCTGTGTCATCTGTGCATCGGTGTCCTCATGCATGAATGTGGGAATATGTGAATAATAATAATAATACTGCAAGTACTGTCAAGTGCTTTGAATGGTCAATAAGTCTCAACTCCTACACAAGTGCAGTGCTTTCAAGTTCAAATGTACTCAACAAGTTCCAGGCAGTGACGTGATCACCGCTGGCTTCTGCACCGTTGCGCTGAAAGTTTGTATGTGTTTAAAGGAAATGAACTGAGGTCGACTCACTTCTGTTCGTATCGCTTTGATGTGAAGTGCTGTTTCTCATGGGCTTCAGTTCAACCTTGAATATGTCCCAGTGAGATATAAAACTGTTGTGGTGTTCAGAGTTCAGAGTTTAGAAGACGATGGGATTTGTTGTCCCTTCTGATTCTCTCTGTTTTCAAATCCCACCTCAAAACTCAGCACTTGAGATTCACCTTCTGTCTTAACCCCAGTCCATCACTATTATTCTATGCAATTACGTGCTAATTTATTCTGATTTTTATGGCCTGTGTTTAATCATTTTGTATTTTATGTATTGTAATTAATCTTTTATTGTGTGCTGAAAGGCTTGAGGGTGTCCTCCACTTACCATGAAGTATCTACAAATATTGGATGAAAAGTTCAAAAAACATTGATTTCTACAAATATTCAAGGTCCCCAAGAGGATGAAGCCTACTGCCAGTGGTGATCTACTTGCTTCGAGTCAAGCACCAGTGTAGCTTGACATATAAAAGCATCTGAACTGTGGATAAAAAGTATAGTTTTCAAGCTTCACCAGCTGAACTCTGCATGCAGCTGCTCAGATTATAGGTTTTTATACGTTTTCTTCTGATCTTCCACAGGTTTTAATGTTCCCATCTTCCCTCATAAGGCTCACAGAATCTGCTGTGGAGATGTTCTGCGGCATGAAACTCAAAAAGCCCTCATCAGCTCTTTGACACCAGCTGGCAGCTGATTGTTTTTAAGCAGGTACATTTGTCATACAACCATGTGACCCCTTCAGAGCTGCTGAAGACATCACCACTTGATCTGGCAAAAGTTTGGAATGGGAATATAGGCACTGTCTGTCATCCATTATCGAGTGCACAGATCAAAATCACACAGTTAAAACAGCATGAACAAAGAAAAAATACAGTAGCTGTGATGGAGTTCTCTTCCCCCTGGGCAGCTGCCACAGAGGGCCAGTGGATGGTGGTTGATCTATAGAGACAGCTTAAATTTGATATCTATCCACATCACTGAGCCTTTTTTGTGATTTTGACCAGCTTGACATTTGTGCAGCTTGTGCTGCTGCTGCTGCTGCTGGGATCCAGATGGTGATTGAATGGTAAAATTTTCACTTCATAATTATTCACATCTTCAATCTTTTTCTATCAGAGGTGTGTTTTTTTTGTGTGACGGGGGGCCTGTGCCTGTATTTACTCATGGCTCACACATACTGTATGCAAAACACAGCCCTTGTATCACCTAACCCCAGTCAGTGGTCACCACATCAGACAACCTTATGCCTGTTTGCTCATTAGTAATTCTCCTTCCTTTGTAATTGCCTCGTAATCATCTGTTACCCTATTGTCTCCTTGTGTTGCCCCATTAATATTAATGTTAACATCTCATGTCTTTCTCTTGTAAACAAACAAATGATTCAAAAATAATTATGAAAATCAATAAAATGAAATGCATAGATCCTTGAAATGTCACCAGAAGCCTATACAATAAACAACTGGGAAAATCAGACAGACACACTTATTAATAACTGGTGGCAGAGAAATTAATAAGGTTTGTGATGATGACAGTGAGGCTCCAGAGAAACAGAGGATGTTATTTTATGTGATCTTAGGCTGATCTTTTCCATTGGATCTTAGAGGCCTGGCACTGGAAACAGTGTCAATAATGTCACGTCATTCAACTGCACTTTAAAAAAAATACTATTCTTTAGCACTTCTTCATTTGAAGCAATCACACTTGTTGTCAGGCAGATTATTTTTGTTTACTGTTGTGTAAAATAAAATCAGTGACAATCTACATGATGAACTAATAACTAAAATATGAGCAGTTTGGCTTTACAATATTTAAAATATACAGTCATGGAAAAAATTATTAGACCACCCTTGTTTTCTTCAATTTCTTGTTCATTCTAATATCTGGTACCACTAAACGTATAATACAATGAACACAACAAAAAATGCAGCTGGTCACATAATACTTTATGTCCTATTTGACATTCTTAAGCTTAATTGATTCCCAGGGTATATAAGAGGCCATTTCATGTCACAAGCAGCACTGCACATGCAAAGGCCTAGAGTGGTTTCCTGCTTACATTCAATCTGTAGCACAACTCAGAAGTTGTCAGCTCTCACATAATGCCTAAAACAAAAGAATTATGTGAAGCCACAAAGGCAGCCATCTTGGCACTGCTGGAAATTGGCATGATTGAGAGACAGGTAGCGAAAAAACTGAAGATCTCCAAGACAGCCGTTCATTACAACAAAAAAAAACAAGCTGAACATGGCACTACCAAAGTGCTACCTGGCCGTGGCAGGAAACGTCTTTCTACCCCACGAGATGACCGTGCACTCATTCCTGTGTCACTGTGTTCCTGTGTCAGGAATCGTCGTCAGACCTCCAGGGACCTTAAAAATGAGTGGGCACTGTCGAGAAATGTGACCTGTTCGGCAAGGACAGTTTGAAACCGACTTGTTGAAGCTGGTTTGAAGTCACACAGAGCACGCAAGAAGCCCTTCATCAATGAAAGGCAGAGGAAGGCCCGGTTACTCTTTGCTCGAGACCACAAGGATTGGACTGTTGATGATTGGGCTAAGGTTCTCTTCAGTGATGAATCCAATTTTGAATTGATGCCCACTCCAGCCAACTTACTGGTTAGGAGGAAGCCTGGAGAAGCTTACAACCCAGACTGTCTTGCCCCTACAGTAAAACATGGGGGTGGATCAGTCATGATCTGGGGTTGTTTCAGTCTGAGTGGAACAGGGCAAATGCAATTGTGTGAAGGCCGAATGAACCAGGTCATGTACAGGACTACCCTTGAAAACAGTCTTCTTCCATCAGCTGGAAAACTCTTTCCTGCCTCGAATGACTGGATTTTCCAACAAGACAATGCCCCTTGCCACACGGCAAGGTCAGTTAAAGCCTGGATGGAGAACCACAACATTCGCACCATGCCTTGGCCTGCTCAATCACCAGATCTTAATCCAATTGAAAAGCTGTGGAAAATCATCAAACTCAAGATGGAGAACCACAAGCCCAAAAACAAAGAAAATTTGTTTGAATTTGTCCAACAGGAATGGGCTGCTGTGACAGCAGAACAATGTCAGAAGCTGGTGGAGAGCATGCCAAGACGCATGGCTGCAGTCATCAAAAACAATGGTTATGCAATCAAGTATTAACTCTTGTGTGTATCATGTGTTTAAAGCAAACAGAAAAGAAAACATGGAATGCTTAAAAGTAGTGTTTTTGGCGGTACAATGCCATAGCTATTGATGTAAGAATTTCAGTAATTTTGGTTATTATCAAGAAAACCATGGAAAATGAATAGTTCTTAGTTCTTGAATTAAACTCTCATGAGCTATTTTTGTTGTTATCATTATAATTGTCCAAACAAATGTACCTTTAGTTGAGCCAGGCATTAAAATTAACAAGAAATTGAAGAAAACAAGGGTGGTCTAATAATTTTTTCCATGACTGTATATATTGGTGTTCAGGATTAAATCGGCTACACACTGATGAACTGTTATTTCTTGATTTAAAGCTAGGTGACAGAAAAACAGTAAATGTCACAAGGAGCTTGTAATATGAAATTGTGGTTTTGAAAAATTAACCTTTTTTTCCTCTCTATGAAAATGACCCAAACCGTAAAGGGCGGTGAGGAGTCAGAGCACTGCTGTACCCATTCATTCACCAACACCGCCGCCGTGTGGTCTGCCTCAGTACTGCATTTAATGCGAGCCTAGGAACCTTTGCACCAACCACCAGTGTTTCCCCTCGGACTGTAATTCCTGCTGAAGATGTAAGTCAAATCTAAAGCCCCGCCTTTATTATCGTCAGTAACGTATGAAGCGTAGCCTCACTGTGAAGGGGGATATCTTTGAAACGTAAAAAAAACAGAGGTAGACTTAAGTTTATAACGACCGTGAAGCTCTACATAAATATGTCTGCCATGTTGTCGTCGTCGTCGTCGTTGTTGTTGTTGTTATTGTTGTTGTCGCCTCGTGCTAACTTTTTCATGTACGTCACAGAGTCTGGCAACGGTTGGTCGGTGGAGCACTGAAGGGTGAGACGTCGTTAATTCAGACTCCTCTGGTGTGTAAGTACATACTGACAACAACATCCAACCTGTATTTACCACAGACTTAGAAAACATGGCTGCCCTGCGTGATAAACAGTGGTTTTCATGCGACTTTACAGCTCCACGGACTGGACAGGTGTTGTTTCTCCCTCTGAAGGTGACAGACTATGAGCAAAGAGTCCAGGATGAGGGCAACAATAAACCAGAAGCTGACAGAGATGGGAGAACGTGAGAGGTGAGGAATTACATCACACAGGTGCTTTAATACACGTTATTGCAGTGTTGAAGCAGTGGATCCCAACATGCATCCTGGGACTCCACAGTTACGAACTATTCTCCACCAAGTGGTGACTGGTTGTAAAGTGTTGCCAACCAAAACGTTACTTGCAAGGGAAACCCTCCAGTCCAACTGATGTGGCTAATAAGCCAAAGACATTGCCCGCTGGGATATTAATAACTTGACTAGCAGAAAGCAGACACATGCCTTCTGTATATTTATCAGCCGCGTAACTAATTTACCACATGGTATTAATACTGAACAGAAAAAGCTGCTCCATATTTGAGGAATGAAGTCATGAATTATGCCCTGTCACACATTATTTGTTTTTTTGCATGCACTGCAACACCACTTGGTCTGAACAGAGCATGTCTGGGCTGGACTACCAGTGGCCTGTGAATCAAATCTGGTCCTCCAAAGAAATATTTGATCCCCTGATTCACATCACAAATAAGACTCTAAACCCCACTAATGGATAACGTACTATAGATGTAACATTAATACTGCCCCACATGTGAAGAGAGGGATGCCTTGTTCTGCATTGAGCTTTTTAAACAGCACATGGTGTTGAAATAAAGTCTGCTGAATTTACATGGCACTGAAATGAAGCAGCTTTAGCCTTTTTAATTGTGTAAGATTTCTTTCATTCACCCATAAACAAAGCAGTCATCTATTCAATGCATGTGTGCAAATGTAATGCATTAATGTTCAATGCAAATGTAATGAACAATGCACACACACACAGGTCTGCATTTCCACTGCAGCTGTGTAAAGAAACGCTGCCACACAAAACTGGAAGTTGGCCACTGGTGTATATGTATTGATATAACTCAAGAGAGAGAGACAGACACTTTTAGCCAGACCAGTATTAGAAATGCTGCAGTCAAAACAGTGGTGCTGCCAGCTGTTGTTAATAATTTATTTTGCAGTGGGCAGAAATGTGCTTGGCCATGCTCTCATATTCCTTTGCATCTTGTTGACAGACTGAAGGAGCTGCTGAGAGCCAAGCTCACAGAGTGTGGATGGAAGGACCAGATGAAAGCTCACTGCAAAGGTAGTACTAGAACACACAGCAGATTTTCAGACATTGTGGATATGTAATATAATAATCCTCTTCATATGTTTGCAGAAGTAATCAAAGATAAAGGCCTGGAGCACGTCACTGTGGAGGACCTGGTTGTAGAGATTACACCAAAAGGAAGAGGTATTGCAGCTTGATTTATAAAAGCAAACTGATGCTACAGCAGATGCACTATAAAACAATGCAAATCAGATTAGTCCTGTGGTAGTCACTCTGCTACACATACGTACTTCTTCCTGATGGTGATGGTGAACTCATAAGATGTTTCCAGTAAGGAATCTAGGTGTGCGCACAGATACAGAGGATTTATTCCACCACTTCGATTGTACTGTATCTGTGTGAAAGAACAAGTCCCTAATCATTTATTTCA
The DNA here is from genome assembly GCA_021432705.1 of Caranx ignobilis. NCBI lineage: Eukaryota > Metazoa > Chordata > Actinopteri > Carangiformes > Carangidae > Caranx > Caranx ignobilis. Next base: position 20,004,251 of record MU270012.1, read on the forward strand.
TCTTTTCTTGCAGCCTTGGTGCCAGATAGTGTCAAGAAAGAGCTTCTGCAGAGGATAAGAGCCTTTTTAGCTCAGCATGCCACATAATTAAGTTTTTTTCAGGTCCTGAAACACACGACTATGTTTGGTTGTTTATTTTTACCTGTGACTACAGTTACTAGATATTTGTAAATGCACATGCGCTTGCACATTCAGTTGAACTTTGTATATGAGAAATAAAGATTTTGGTACATTGGATTTGAATGGACAGAGTCATTCAAAGTCATATTCGAAGCAATGGTGTCAGAATAAGATGAGAGGAGTTAAAAGAGGCATGATGAGAAAGCTGAACTTACTGAATGCACTGTATGTCCAGGACCATCTAGTTTCCAGTAGGAAAAACTCACATAAAAGTAGCACCACATTGAAATAATCCACTCAAGGTGAATGCATTAAAATAAGTGGAGGTGTGTAAGTAATAACTGCAAAATATATTGAAAGTCATAAAACTAAAATTATTCAATTCACAATATGGCCCCTACAAGTTTATCACTGGACTTTTCCTGATGTAATAATGTGTAAGCAGCGTTTTTACTGTTGTTGGGTGAGGTGGAAACTAGTGTTAAAAATTGAGAAGCCTACTTGCAGAGCACATGTATAAAACAGCATATCTGTGCCATCAAAAAGAAGAAGCAGAAGAAAAAAAAAGACTTGACAAATGAGAGAGTCTAAAATAATTGACGAGGAAAATCATGGTTGCCCCGGTAATGCAAATCAAACCCAGCTGGTGACGTAAATTACCATCACCCTACCTTCGATTAAATGAACTTAAATCCATGGAACTATGATTTTCTAATGACAAGCTGGCGCTGCGTTCACTTCCCAGAATAAGAGACGGATCCAGGCCAGAGAGGAGGGGGACGGCGAGAAGGAAATCATGAAAAGATAAACAGGAGTGACCCTGTTCACAGGGAGAGGTGGATGCACCAGGGGACAAATTGCCTTCTCCGAAATGGCTTGTCAGGTTGTTTCAAGGTCCTCGGTGCGTAGTGCATGAAATGAACAAGTGCACACAAGTACTCCAGTGAATGAGTCAGTGGCTTGACAAGTGCAGAAAACAGAAGTGACGTGACCATGACGAGATAGTCTGAGATAGTTCAATTCAAACAATTTGAAGCTTGTGCTTCTTCAGGTCGGGTCAATAAAAGCCAGGACTATTACAGGAATGTTTGGCCCCTCAAGGAATCCTTGTTTCACAGTTTTTTCCATCTACATGCTGAACCACATCATTTTGTTTTGTTGAAAGGTCTCTATAGTTACGCACGCACAATGCCTAATTGGTCATGGATAACATTTGCAGAGGCCATGAACCCAAAACAACGCACCCCTCGGCACGAGTAGCACATTAGTGGGTAGTGAGTGAGTCGGCGCTGGTCACCCACCCAAGGCAGAGTGTGTGTTTTCATAGCCGAAGGACCTGCTGTGACATCAGCCCAGGTGACAACATGCTGATATACAGTGCTGTTGTGGAGGCCAGATGTAACGCACCCTTCCAGCCCTGCACACACGCTCCCTTAATGGCCTACATCAATCCCCATGTTATCAGCAGATCTCTCTGGGCCCCCACGTATAAAAGGCGGTTCTGCACACTGCAGCTCACCGCAGACCAGCACTGGATAGAATTACCAGTGATGCAATTTATTATCATACAGATTTTTATTTACTTTCTCACTCTCCGTTCTCAGCTTTTCTCCATCACTCAGGACCTATACAGCTTTGCCGAGGAGCTTTACAGTAACCAGATGACTGTGCACATCATAAAAAATTAGAAAACCAAGAGTTGTGCAAATGAAAGGAAAATGTGTTTTAAAAAACAACAACTCTCCTGCCCTTTGACTCGGGGCTGCACATTCAAACTGACCTAAAAGACCTGTTTGGGGATCACAGCAGCAGCCTACAGCGAGCCAGCACACACTGTAGTATCCAGTGATGCAGCGCTAGAATGAACCATGTTAAGTCAACCAGTGACAAAGGGCAAATGCACCCGTATTTCATCGGCCAGTATCAAAGTTGACAACATGCTGTGTCTGAGCAATACTTAATGATACTTACAGGGAAGAAGACAAACATGACATACGTGTGTGTGTGTGTGTGTGTGTGTGTGTGTACGTGTGTGTCTCCATGTTCTCTCGTGCGTGTGTGTAGGTAAGTGTGTGCAGATATGTTCACCACCCCTGGAATCGGATCAGTGCAGCATGATAGCAGCTGTGTCAATAGGCGATGGAGCCAAAAGCGTGGTCCTGTATTCTGAGTCCCATAGGTGCTCCGCTGTCCTCTCTCTAGTGAAATTGGCAACATCCAAAGACCATAAACACCTCCCTTACTGTACAAACAAGAGAAGAAAAGGCTGGAAACAGATGGCAGAAACATGTTCATATTATAAACAAATGTTGGGAAATGATGATGTTATAGCATATTGCCTTATTTGGGATCACAGTGCACCTGCTTCAAGGGATAAGTGCTTCAGAGGCGTTTGTGAAATATGGCATCTCAAGCCCCAGGTCATATAACATGGATAGATGAATATCTACATGTTTACAACAGTATATCTGACATCTCTTATTTATAGGACACAGCTATAGGCTTTTGTGTATCATATATCTTTCCACTATCTTTTTTAATAAAGGAAAGGGCAAAGACATTGCATAAGCAGACAAAGGGTCAAAGAGGGTGTTTCAAAGCAAAAAAAGAGAGGGGGGGGGGCATGTGCTCCTACAAATTCCCAAGACCCGGTGTGCAGTTGGCCCTCTTTACTGTCAACATGTGTGAATGCCATGCTCGATAAATTTCTCTTTGAATTCCCTCACTAGAATTTATGAGACGTGCAACATGGGGTTGCAACTCTTTTGAAGCCGACACACTTGCAGCACTCGATGCCGTTTACATTCTCATTTCGAGGGAGGAAAAAAAAAAAAGCAGGAATAGGTTGGCACGTAGCATCCTGCAGTGTAAAGAGGTTTAAATGTATTTACACTCTGTTGTGTCTCCTGGGAACTGTTTTCTACACACTAATGAGGCTGAGGAGTAAGTTTCATTCTGTTATTCCTGGCATCGACGCACCAGTCGCAGGCATACCACTCACACTTTTTTTTTCTCCCCCTCTCTTTTCCCTCTTGGTAGCCCAGTGCAAATAATAAATAAGAGGAAATACATCATCCCTTTTTCAATCTGAGAGCCAAGAGCAGGTCTGCCAAAGTTAACACAAAGCAATCTTAGGTAATGATCAGCAAATGTGTATAAAGTTTCATAGAGCATGACTTCACATAATTCTTGTTTAGATCATGTTGGCTGGTTCAGTCTCAACTGTGATGCTGCTGCAGTAGAAACCATGCATTCACACACACACACATGCACGCACTTTCCCTCCTGAAGCTCGTTTGTATCACACTTTAAAGCAGCACTCCTGTTTTATAAGTTTCTGTAATTGATTTGATACTGTGCAACACTGTGGCAAGGATTAGCTACCAGTCATAAATTGTGGAATTTTAACAGAGGCTTTATGACATGCTCATTCATTCTGCAAATATGTGTCAGATTTTCCAGTCATTTACACACCTCAGTGGTATACAGATACCAAACATTTTATCATGGTTCAACTGATGACAATTATTTACTCAATGTAAAAAAAAACAAAAAACAAAAAGCACTTCATTGAGTTGTTTTAGTGCTCTACCTACAGCACAGCCAGTGTGCAGATGGAGAGCCGGGGGGTCTCTATGCAACAACACAGAGGAAAGAAGCGAAACACAATCCAGACATTGTTTACCCTGTTTCTGATGTAAAGGCCACTTACTGTCGTGTCCAATCCCTAACCCTTAATTTGCTGCCATAGCCTTTGAAGTGTGTGCATATTTCTGTTTCCTGACACTACCTTTCCTCTCCCTCTCTCCCTCCCTCTCTCTCTCTCTCTCTCTCTCCTCCGAGTCCTCGTAGTTGATATTGCAACTGGATAGGCCATGTTTCCATGTAGGGGCTCTTTTTTAGGCCTGCTCTGATGATAGAAAACACAAGTGGGGAAGGGGGGAAAAGGAGTGCTGGGCGCACAGATCCACAGAGAGGCCCCAGCCCCAGCCCCAGCTCCAGCCCAGACAACGCTGCAGGGGATTAGAGCACACCCTGGCAGCAGAATGGTTTCACTTAAGAATTTCAGTAATCACTTTTAGGAGTGTAATATATAGCTGACCTTCGGCAGCGCCACACGACCCCCCGCTCCCCCAGCCATTTGATCAAAGGAAGCGGCAGTGGCTGTGCAAACAGGCGCTATCAGTGGACTCCAATGGATTTACTGCCTGCTTCTTCTCTCTTGTCTCCCCTGAGTCGTGTGCTGATACACACAGAAACCCAGTTTCATCTTACAGAACCTATTTTTCTCCTAGTACTAATTTACGGGCCAGATCATGACTTGAGGGAACTTAAAGGAAAAGGAGGGGGAGGAGGAGAAGGAGGAGGAGGAGGAGGAGGGGGCTCGGGAGGCCTAAGGGAAGGGGAGAGAGTGGAGGTGGGAGCAGCTCGGGGCCCTTATCCACTGCCCGCTGACTGGGCCGAGCGGAGCGGTTCTCATCATCCTGGGAAAAGCCCAGTAGGTGCTCTCTTCTCAGCTGGAGCAGCCAAACACCGTGGCCTGTGCTCCAGCAACAATAACAGCAGCCAGAAAAGGACAGAGGGCCGGCCCAGTAGGGTTTATATAGTGCCCTAAATCACAGGATGCTCCGACAAAGAAGTGGGGAGAGAGGATGTGGGTATCATAGCAACTATTAATAACCCCAGCAGTGGTGTGAACACAGCCGAGATGTCTCTAAGTCTCTCTAATGCTGTAGTTTAATAATATTTCCTCATTCTTCATTAATTATACTCCTGTGCATGCTCATATTGCCCAAGTATGGCATTTTAATAGACTATTTTATTGTTTTGCGTAACATAACATTCTCATCAATTGTAAACCGACAATTACTGTAAACATTCCTCAATGAGAAGCAGACTATTAGGAAACAATGTCAACATGTTGACCTTTGTGCTTTTATAGGGAAAATATCTTTCAACTGGTTAAATCCCCAGTAATTTGTAATTTGTGACTCATATGTTCTGCTGTAATTTCATGCTCTTGTTAAAAAGTTTTTTTCTAGTAGCACCCGTTGTGTTCATGTAAAACTGCTTGTTTTTTTGGTTTTTATTTTGTCTTTAAACCCCCCGCCCCCCCAAAAAAGATCTATTTGTTGTGCTGTGTGTTGATATCAGCATCAATGCCAGTAAAAGCAGTTGGATGTTGTGGTTTGCAGGGCATGGAGTACCGCATGCAGCCAGTTGAGGGCGTCAAAGAACAGATGACAGAGGAACAGGAGCAGATACAGTAGGTCATTCAAACTGCTTACTACTTATCCCTCATTTAGAAAATTTCCCATATAAAACTGGGAATATATATATGGGAAATAAGTTACTTCAACTGTGTCCTTTATGTGCTTTACTCCAAACTCCAGGAGATGTTATAAATTGGCTCTTTGGCTGCATTGCTATGATTTCAATTTACAGGAGCATAAACACATTGATTCAAAGGGGAATTGATTGCTAACGATGAAAAAGACATAAGCTCTTTGGTAGGCATGTCAGGGAGTGTTTATGTGACTCAGTTGATGACAATGCGTGCCGTGTCATTAAATGACCGCAGGAAGTCCTGTGCTTTTATGAGCTTCTTAGACAAGCTTGGAGTGGGAAAAGAAAAAAAAACTGAAAAAATGTTTCCTGATTGGAGCATGTGAGAGCAACTCACCACATGTTCTGTCTGTCCCAGAAACAACAGGGAAGGACTCAAACAAAACCTGCAATGCCCAGGCCCTAAAACGTGGACTTTACCCTGCCTTTCAACTCCAAGGGTCACTGCAGGTCAGAAAAAGATTTCTCTGAGGCTACAAATTACATGAAGCAAAAAGGGGTCAACCACTGCAAAATTTACACTGAAACCAGTGTGGTAGTTATGTAACCCCTGTATTTGACACGAAGTGACGAGGAGGAAGTGGAGGTGTGCGACAATCTTCCTGAAATATTCCTGCATTCCCCTCATCAGCTGATAAGGTTCCTTGTTTGGATAGCAAACAGAAGGGGGAAAAAAAGTACCTGCCATAAATTCTCTGCGGGCCTCGGCCATGTATTTTATGGTGTGACACAGTTATGGGCAGACTGATAAGACGCAGTGCCTGCCATGTCATTACCGTAACACAGCTGGTCAAATTTGATGCTAATTGGTGTTGAGTCAGTTACAGTAAGAAATAATAACTCCTCGGTTGGCTGGAAAGGACTCTGCTCAGACTGTGATAATGCAATTGCCTTATTAGTCTTAAGCTGAGAGCCAGCTACATTAACATGTGGTCAACAGTTGCTTTTGGGAAAACAGGGAGAACTCCGTTGACCCTCATGATTATTGCTAATTTTGCGGAAGAGTGTGCAAACCCTCTGGGTGGGCGAACGAGCTTAAAGATGATTAACAACATGTCTATTTTAATTTGCATCAAGCTATTATAACCATTACATTTGGCTCTGTGAGTTATAATCATTATCATCCAGCACCATCTCTTTCGCACACATCCTGTTTTGGCTCTGCGATCATACAGCAGATACGTGCAGGCGAGCAGCTCGGGCTGTGTGTGTGCATGGCATTGGGTGTGTGAATCAGCTGAGGCTCATGTGGCTGGCCTGGCCTTGCTCCCCGCGACCCAGCGGGGCTCAGCCACCAGCTGCCTAGCACCCACTACACATTCCTGCTTTATTCCCAAGCTCGACTCCCTCTGCAACACCGGTCAGGACAAAATGTATACCAGCTGCAACATCATTAAGTAAATGGGATCCTTGCACAGTTTTTTTTTTTTTTTAAGGCACCGTATTGAAAGGTTAGCCTAATCAGATGTCATTAGAGCATGTTGATGTGCAAACAGGAGCATAAATGTGCACATAGAAATGACTTCAGACTCACACAGTAGGCTGCGTGTAATCACTGTGCACTTACTATTATTTTGTGGCTATGAAACCCAACTACTTTATTGAGTTTGAACTCTGCAGTGATGCTTGAAGGTTTGTGTCAGAAATCCATTCTCAGCCTCACTGTCTGCATAGTTATGAAGCACATTGAACTGCATTACAGAGCGACAAGGTGCAGCATAAATCAGATTAATTATTTTCTATCAGCATTACACACACATCTACTCACCCTACAGGCTTAGCCTCTGGAGTCACACATGCACACACTCACTCACATTCACACACACCAATATTAGCATACCCAGACCCGGCATACAAAAGTGTCCACATTCACTACTAGCTATCAGACACACTGCCAGACACACACACCCTTCCCTCCAGACTGCCGTCACAGCACTCCAAGCACAGCTGTCAAAACTCAGGGACTTCCAACACAACAATAGTGGGATGGTGTGGGAGGGCCAGAGAAAGATGTTGAGCTGACACATCTGAGCAGCTCAGACACTCTGGATGGGGGCTTACACAGGTTGGATCCACATTTTCTGAATGGCTTCTACTTTTTCCTGTCACTCATGTTATTCACCTCCTTCTCTCTTTCTAAAACTCTATCTCTTCTTTCTTCTTTTACCTCTACCTCTCTCCATTTGCTCCAGGCCCTGTCTGCTATGTTGTCTCACATCAGCTCTCATAACAGCTCCGGGACGACCTCCCTCAACATCACGCCTCACATGTGAGTCCACACGTCCAAGAGGAGTAATAACACTGAAATCCTCCAAATCAGGTCATGTCAAATTAAGGGAGGTATTTCAGGAGCCCACCCAAGTCTCTGAAGGGGTCAACTCAAAGCTGCTTGAGGCCAGATTTGCATGTCAAAATACACTTGATGATTCAGACTGCATCACACGTGGGACTGAGACCTGGTTCTCTAAAGTGTCTCATGGTCTGTGAGTGAGATGCTGTAGATTTGACTTGTTTGCATGAAGTCAGGTGTGGACACGGGTCAGAACTCCTGTTGGCACGCAGACATTGGCAAATCAAAACTTCTGACTTAATTGCAACAAGCAAGTGCTCCTCGGGTGAACTGGCTGCAATAATATTTTTTCATCATTTCCATTCCAAATCCCTGGTAAGAAGAACATGTTCAGCTCCGAGGGGTTTGCTTTTATTTAAACCTGCTATTTTGACGCAAAAGTCATGTGAGTGTTTCCTGGTGTTGATTTAAATAGAAAAATGTCCTCCAGTGATGGATTACACTCACACACCTGAAGCTTAGAGCAGGTTGCAGCAAACAGGTTCACAACTGAAACCTTAGCAGACTTTCTGGGCTCTATTAATGGAAATGTAACCTATAGGAAACTATTTTGAGGCCAAAGAGATCACTTTTATCACAACATTATCTCTGATAACAAGGAGATGTGTTACACACTGATAAGGTTTGGAGCTTGCTTTGACTTATAATCACTTGGCAACTCAACAGGCATTCCAGAGAAGTCACACTACTCCAGTGATTTATTGCCAGGATGTGGCTGTATGGCGAGAGTGTGTATAGGCTCCAGGTTGAAGTAGCTGGTGGTATGGTAGGTCAGTGAGATAGCTCAGCCACACAGCAGTCTGGGATTCATTCAGGAGAGCTCCCATGGGGGCTGTTGCCTGGACAGAGGCAGTAAATATCCATTTAGAGGACTTTGTTTTGCTGATGTTGTGTAACGTCTTTTCAGGAAGTTTGTGCTAAGACCCTGGGTCGTTCAGTGGAGCACGGACACAAACACAGCTAATTTTCTCAAACTTATGTCTTGTGAATTATATGACAATTCAACATTAGGCAAAAAATTAGGTTATATCAGCATTTTTTTTTTTTCAGATAAAATGATGTAAGTCAAAAGGCTGACTTCCCTGGGCCACACCCATAGACTATTTCAAAGTGATTGTCCAAACATCCAGTCTAGTATTGACCCTCTAATGCAGTTACCTGCAGATCTGCTTAGAGATCAGAGCTTGGTGTCTTGCTGTAAGAGGCCTGTATTTAGCAACAAGCAATAACTTAGAAGAGTCAGAACTCCCGTTGTGACCCCCACAGATGTGATATCACTGGCAAGAGCGTCCTCTAAAGAGGGTCACAGGTCCCAACACACAATCATACATGGTAATGGAAATGCAGAGGAGAAACATATTGTCCCCATGGAGGAGAAAACTGCACAGTCAGGCAATAACCCTCAACACGTTCATCACTACAAGTGATCCAAGTCACATTTTATCCACTGTTTATATAAGAAAATATTGACTCATGCAGCTGTGAATTGTGGTTTCACTCCAAAGTAGCAAATCAAAAAGTAAAGGGTCAGTCAAAGCTCATATCAAAAACATGAGATCTCTTCTTGTTCAGAACCACAACTTGTCACTGTTGATACTCGAGGTGAAACGTGCCCTCTTCTCATCCTCTTTCCCTCCACCACAGTAAAATAAAACAAACACACCCTAAACTCATCTGCATGCTCTATCTGAGGTGATGTATACAGTTCCTCAGCAGCCGAATGAGATGCCAAGCACTACTCAAGTGCAAGGAAATGGTGTGGTTTCACAATTCCTAGATTAGGACTGAAATCTGCAGTTCCCCCCACCACTTTAAGTGGCTGTGGTGCACACACAAACCCACTGAGACCATAGAAACATACACAGTGGTTTAGTGTTGGGCTCTGGCCAAGATAAATGACTGCTTCAGGTGAAAACAAACCATGGCCCCAGCAGATTTTCTTTTTCCCCATTTGCAAGTTTTGGGGCGACTTCTCTTTGTGTGTCAACTGTTCTTACACATATGCTCCGCTTTGGCTCCTCCACCCTCTAACACTCTTTGGGCTTGTGAATTATTCAGAATGAGGAATTAAAGTCGAAATGGTGCTCTGCAGACAGAAGTGCTCCACATGTGCTGAGGACTTAAGGTGGACCGAGCCTCTTCAAATCCATTACAGAAGATATTTGTGACACTGAGTTTAGGAAAATAAGAGAAATGGGTGGAGGATGTGTTATCCCTGAAGCATGATCTTGAGAGTGGGAGAAGGACATTTTCACATATTACAGGCCCAGATACGCACAGACACACACACACAGAACACCCTGAGGTTTATTCATCCACGTTACAGATGACCACAGTAAAAGTCTTGACTATACCCAGAGATGCAGTAAATCCTGCATGGGGATTTGTAGCTCTGCTGTGTCATCGGGTCATTTACCTGAATGTCATTTCATATATAATCATATGTTCATGTTTCTGAGCCTGCAGTGAATATTATAGGCTACTATAACTGTGGTGCTGAGGATAAAGGCTCCTAGTCATTTCTACTATGCAAAACAGGACATCCAGATGTTTAAGAGAGGAGATGTCAGCTGAATTGTGTTCCCAACGATTCAATCACACACAGGGACCGCTGCCATTTTTTCTGATTAGTTTAATTTGGTCTAAATTTGTTCAGTTTTATAGATATGTAGTTCTAAAAACAAGAGTGGGCCGCAATCATGATTAACAACATGAAAACATCCCTCTCCATCAGCGTCTTTGATTGGTCACCCGGGTGCCACCTCAAAGGTTTTGAATGATCACCTGACTTCCACCTGAGGGAAGTGGGGGAAAGCCTGTATAGAGGCCCTGAATGGCTTCAATTAAGAGAACAATTGCTTTAGTCACACAATTATGAGCTCAAGGTAACTAAATGCAAAAGGCCCTGAAGGAGTAGAGCTAAAGATCTCTGGCATCCCATACAATGTGGCCCACCCACCCCCTGCTGATCATTACTGGGACCACCAACCGGGAGCAACATTACTGAAGTGAGCAACAACAGAGCAGTGCTGCAGCAGCCATGAGTGATTCAGCTTTAACTGACAACAAAAATGAGTGGGGTGTTACAGGAATGAGCAACATGGGTTACTGAGTAATGAGATCACAATGAAAAATGGATTCACATGGAGTTTTTAGTGTCATCTTCAAACAGCACAAGAGGTTGTGCACAGGCCTTGCATTCAAAATGATAATTTAAAGTAAAGAAGATTAAAGTATCATAGGAGTTCAGACTATCTGATTTTAAAATGTGATTACTGTTTGATTAAATTTGATTATAAACATATTTATTTGGGTCTTATCTAATTATGTGTCCAATATCATGGTTTAAATTGGCTGATCCTCAGATAAACAGGTCATAAATGTGAATCTAATGGTGGTACTTGAGAAAAGCCTCAGAATAACCACAGTTATTTGAATGCATTGTCTACACACTGTGTATATCTGTACAACTTTCATAGTCTAAATATTTATTATATAGATAATGGTGGACATCATTTGCATGATATCTGTGCAACTGCTGAAACCACACAAGCTAACCACAAGCAAACCACGCAATCACAACTGCAAGATCGATCAGAGTCATTGATTATTCTTGGTCCCCTGGTAGCTAGTTCAACACTTCACACTAGCTAATAAGGACATCCCACACGGAGAGAGAGATCCCTGATGGTTTCCTCACAGACACTAAGCTGCTCTTATCTGCTGCTCCACTTTAAATGATAGATGCAGGTAAAAACAAGAGAAACATCCCTAATGCTCAGAAGAATGATTTACAAAAAAAGCAGGAATCTGCAGTGATGTTACTCAGCTATTCTGTGCTACACTGAGCTCATGGAAAAGCCCTAGATGAATGGTCTGATAATCTTTTAAGATATTGGTATGTATACAGTTTGTGGAGAGATTAGCTGTTGAATTAATCATTCGATGTGCTCAAGGTTTGTGAAATCCCTTTCACATGCCAGAGGGTTTCAGTACCGAGGCAACTTGCTCTGACATTCCATAGGCCTCTCCTCCTCCTTCGCTTCACTTGTTTGCTGAGTGTGATACATGGCGCTGCAAATGTACATACTGTAGATACAGGGTTCATACTTATGCCCTCACAAGACAATAGGATCTAAATGGGATAAATATGGGATAAAATCAGCAGCCATCTTGGGTGCACTGTTTAGATTTGTAACTCAGCAGAGCTGCACACTTCCACTCGGCTCAGGCTTTGCTTTGGCAACAGGATTTCTCCTTGGAGAGGAATGAATGTGCAAATGTGTTACAGGTGGGATTCATTAAACTGAGACCTGGCACATTGGTACTCGCTCTGCACAATTACCATGTTACAAAACCAGGGAGCAGAGAAATGCTAACATACAGCCACTCTGTAGATGAGCATGCTCTTCATGCACACACACACAGACACACATACACACAAAAGTTGGAGACGGAAAAATTGTTATACAGTACACAAACATGTTCCTCTGCATCCACAGCTGAGATTTAAGAGGCTGATTTCATTGCTCTCCACTGAGCTCTTCAAAACAAAATAAACCATTAATAGAGCAGTTTGTGCCTCTGTTATTTCACAGATGAAGAAAGAAAAAGTTCAGATTTCATGAGATCTTTTTTTTTTTTATCCCTATTCAGCATCCACTTCCCTCGCTCCTCAGATGAAGCTTTACGCTGTCACTGCTCACTGCTTCTTTGCGTAAATAACAGTCCTTATAACACGTGTTCCCAGCCTACAACTTACAATGTCTAGAACTCCTCCAGCTTATTCTCATCATCTGCATGGTCGTGTTAATGTCACTGTAGTGTTGTTTCAGTTCACTGAGCTGTGGTCACACCACAGAGCATTCTTAATGATTAGAACGTCCTCCACCCTTCTTCATGTTGCACAGAGACCATTAAAGAACTGAAGGCATTTACAGTGCAGTGATACTGAATATGTAAGAGCCTGGGTGGAAACTGAAGGTGTTCAACAGATCCTAATTATCACTGACTACTACAATGTGTGGAATTCATTTGCAGTGTTGGAAGCAATAAAGTCCTGGGTCTTACTGCACTGATGGGAGCTGGCTTGCATAGTTGTGTGCTTTTTGATTTGATTTGAAGCATATTTGAAATTTTCTCCCACAAACTCCTGAAGTGGCAGCTGTTTTCTGTCTGTTCACACATACACTTGTGTTTGCTCGGTAATGTGTGTTAATGTAAATTCACTCAAAAACATAAGGATGTATATTTTCAAGCCTGGATTAAACATCAAATTAAAATAACTTAGAAAATTAAACTTTGAATTCATCAATAAACTACAACCGGTAGCTTACAGTGACTGAAGTTTACTAAATCAGGTTTTGGGCTATCATAACCTGGAATGTCTTAAAAAAAATGCAACTTTTGTTCTACTTTGTTATGCTACATTGATTTCATGTTTGTGCGTGATTTCTTTTGATTGGACCTTTTACAAATGCTCCAAATCACCAAAGTCTTCAAGTGGTCTATTTACATGTTTTCTCTGCTGCCACTTTTGGTTTCTCGAACTTGATGAGCTTCCATCTGGCCATCGTTTACTTTGCAAGACAAGAGTTTATACGATGACTTCTGAGCAGCGAGTCTTCATGGGAATTGGAGGCTGCAGTCACTATCAGAAAGTGGTGAGACAGGCCCGGGCTTAATGGTTCACGAGAAGAGGACAGGAGTCAACATTGGAGTTGCTCTCCATCATTGGAGATACTGTAACTCAGGTAAAGGAGTAAGTTCTGTGCAATATTCATTCTTGACTGGTAAATAGCTCTGCTATGCTAACACTGGCTAACCCAAAACGCACAGATAGCTCTTTAATGGTCAAGTAATATCTCAAACTTAACTGCTAGTCTTTGAAATAATATAAATTACTATAGCCAATGAAACTCTATAAAACCTGTGTTTCAGGTTTAATATTCAGTTGTTATCAAACTGTTATGTTGTGTTTCTTTTTCTAAAATGCCGGTTTCATAATTATTAAACAGCATTCGTATTGATTTTCTATTACACTTCACCTTTAATAGGTCATATGTTTGCAAGCTGTTGCACATTTTGTCAGTTGGTTCACGTTACTTCAGTTACACCTGACACTATATTGTGTCTTAATATTTAGTAACAGTTGCTCTCTATGTAGGTTACTGTAGTGTTTTAATTTAGTGAAATCCACTCAGAAAACATTTCAGCTAATGAGCAGACAAAGATCTGAACTGACCCAGAGCTGGTGCAACTTTTCTGTTGGACTTTGTTTGAGTGATGTGACTGTGAGGCAGTACAATCGTAAATGTAATTACATCATGACATCAATTCTCTCATGCTGCCTTGATGGTCTCTTTTATATAGAAGTGTTTATCTTTCTTTAATCTACTTCCAATGCATCAAAAAGGACACACTAGCGACCACCCACACACACAATCTAACACACACACGCACAGATTTCGCAGCAGGAATGCAGGTCTCTCTCCCATTGGACAGCCGTGCGTCAGTCACATCCATCCACCCTTCACACCTGGTGATCAAGGCAGGGTGCGTTCAAGTGACCCGCTTCCCAGAGTCCACAGCCAGATAATTATTTCCAGTTGCAATTAGAATAACCACAAGTTTTTTTTTCTTCTCTGTGTGCAAAGGGGATCAGCAAATATCCTTTCCCCTCGTTTTTGCTTCTCTGACATGCTTATATAAATACCCTCCACCTGGTCATGGGAGTGCCTTTAGGGGAGCTATCAAAGCATTCATAAAAATCAAGATGTATGTGACATCCAGTGGATTTCCCCTGCACTGCACACGGCAGGCCAACTCAGGAGGGCCAGAGCTGGGGTAAAGTTTCCCCTCTTTTCCTCCCTGACTAGCAGCTGATGCCTGATTGACTGTGATGGGCTTTTTTACACCCTGCATGTGTTGTTCCGCTGCTCAGTCCTCGCTTCATCGTCTGTCTTCTCAGCATGGTGTTTCTCTGGCCTCTGCTGCTGCTGCTGCCGCTGCTGGACTTCAGCTTCTAATGTGACTTTGTCAGCCCAAAATCTGACCTGAAAACAATCGGCTACTCATGTACTTGTTCTTAAAAAACTCCCTCACCACAGCGCTCCCCCTACTCCCATGCTTCGTTTACAGATTAAGGCCTGCGTTGGCGTGTGTAAAAAAAAAAAAAACACAAGAAGAGGCAATCGGATATTAGGAACATGACTGTGAATGAATACATGTGCATGTGCAGAACCATCAGCATCTCTGAGCGCTTTGGCTTGCGTGTAAAACGTTTATAAAAGTTGGGACTGATGACACGCACACTCCTATCTGGTGATCAGAAACTCTGGGAAGGCGGCCATGATGGAGGGCTGCCTGACTCCTGTGTGTTCGACCCTGTGAAGCCTGATTGTTCTGTCTGAAAACAGTTAGAGCAACCTGGGAATGTTGAATGAAAAGGAAACAGATTTGTGGGCGGGACGGTGCAAAGCAGGCACTCAGATCTGTTTGTGAGGTTTAGAGGGAAACACAATCGTCTTTGCTGATATGTTTGTTTACACGATTAAATAAATGGTGCTATGAAAAAGTGGCTTTTGTAAGTTCTGAGCAACTTTGGAAAATGTAGTCATCCTAGATCCATTCGTATGACTTTTCATTTGCTGCAGAGACATGCACAAGCCTGAGGGGGGCAGTGTATGTTTTACTCAATAGGGCCTGACTCTGGCCATAACTGGGCATATATGGTGCAGGTGAGAGGAAAGACTGCCTGGCCAGCCTGCAGAGATGGCTACATACTTTCCATTCTTTAATGAAGCCCTTCAATGACTCCTGCACTACAGCACTTAAAACACACACTCACACACACACACACACATACAGACTTTCCACTGGTGCACAGCCCCTGATAATAGAAACTACATAGGAGGCCTGTGAAGTATTTCAAAATGCCAAACGGCTGCAAGGGTGTAGACGTTTGAAGGACACTAATGTAGGAGCTGAGGCCTAATATAAACAGCATTATTCACATGAAAGCCAGGCCCCGACCATTAGGGCTTTTCGGAGAGGTGGCACTTCTCTGCCGGCACCCTAATGGCACTTGTCGTTTAAACATGCAGCTCTGTGTATTCGCCGATGCCTTTGTAATCTGTTTTTCCCTGAAACAATCAGCTGTAAAATGATTTGTCACTCTCTGTTTTACACAAACATTTCCCAATCTCTGGGATCTCATCAAATCATAACACACGTCTTCATCCAGATCTTCAGGGGCTTCTCTTTTGTTCTGAGCGTGTGCTCTCTGTGTGCCTGTTATCCCATAATAACAATCAATATTCTGCTGAAAAGCAACTATAGCAGCTGTTCAAATACACTCTCGTTTCCATTGTGAAACCCAGAATTGCACTTTTTTTTTTCCTCTTTGAGGCCTGTAACTTAGAAGCGCCTGGAGAATATCGTTGGCCTGTGGCTCGGTCTCTCATGAAATTATTAATCCTACAGAAACGTCAGCCCACCATCTAACCGGGAGAAGCTGTTGAACTCCAGCATCTTGTGCGGCGAAGGCATCGGACCTGACCACTGTCAGCAGCAGTATAACATGGCCATCCCACCGGCAGCAGATTGTAACATGAAACAGAAAAAAAACATCCTTGTAATCTTTGAGGAGGATCCAATCGGAAGAAGTGGGGAGGAACATACAGTAAAGGGGAGGTGATGGGGATGAATAACACATTTCTTTTTTGGCTGCGGCTACAATGGCTACAACACTCAATAGGAAATTAAACAAATGAAAGTGTTTTCAATGTCAGAGCACACAAAGATTAATTAGATTTGAATTGTTCAGGAGAAGTGAGCCGTCTTGCCTTTTAATGGTATGGTTTTGATCAGGGAGAGATGGGACAGCCCAGTTGGCTGCTTTTGGTCTTCTTTTGGTCTGTAAAACTTCACAGTACAAGTACAACATAGTGCAACGTTGTTAGAGCTAAATTCCATTTATTTATCTTACATAAACAACACTGGTTACTAAGAAATACATAAGGGAAACAACAAACTCTGTGCTGTCTTAATGATGTCCAATGCTGAATCCTGTGAAATTCATCTTTATTTAAGCTGACTGATACACTGTAAAATCACAGTAAAAGACCAAGGTTTCATTTACCTGAAGCGTTCACAGGCTGCAGGTTAAGAGCGTTTTCAAAAAGCACTACTAAGGACACCTATGTTTCTACAAGTGTTTCCTGAAACAGCACTTCAGAGGCGCCATCATCGCGTTCACAGTGACTGTCTGTAGTGTTGGAGACTAGGCTGATTACATTTTAAAGATACTTCACTTAAAGTACAAAACACCACAAAGAGAATATGTTGGAGTCAAAGAGTTATTGTATATCATATTATAGGAAGTCTGCATGTGTCAACATGCTCCTATGAGTTGATTGACATAGCTATTAAAAAAAAAAAAAAAACAGATAGCGGCCTATTAATCGGTCAAAGTTCTTGTTGTCGGTTAACGGTTAACATTTAATAATGTGCATCCCTAAGTCGAAATAAATATTATTTAGTTCCTGAAAATAATTTGGCATTGTTGAGCATCTATGTCTGCAATGTTGTGACTGGCAGAGTAATTAAATACTCTTTTAAATGGGTGGCAGTAGCTAGCACGATGACCTTGCGTTAGCAGAGTGCATAGAGAGACACACATTCATACTGAATCAAACAACAAATTCAGAGACTAAATGTGTGTTATATTTACTGTATTAAGCTATATATGTCATTTTGTAACATATTCAGTGGTGCGCCGCAGGATGCTTTTAATGAACAAAATGTGCCGTGGCCTAAAAAAAGGTTGAAAAACACTGGTCTAAAAATGGCCTGTCCTGGCCACAGATTACACTCTACAGCAGGAGTGGGCAATACTTTTTTCCACAGGGCCACACTGACTCAGATAAAGTACATGAAGGGCCATAGAATTCAAAACACAAATCAAATTGAAATGTAGTAATAAATTATGGTAAACTACATGAATTTGGTAGACACGGGGGAATTATGGAGGTCAGCAGTGGTGGCAGTAGTAACCTGCTAACATATGATTTAAGACATCAGATACCATGATTCATTAGTTTTCAGGACAAATGCATCATTTAGTAAAAAACACAACCATTTGGTCATGCTTCACTTGTTGCCTAGCAACATTTCAGTGTTTGTTTTTTTTGAGATAGTCAGTGATATCACTGATGACATCACTGAGAGAGTGATGACATCAGAGTGATGACTGCCACTGATGACATCACTGACATCACTTCTTGTAGAGAAGCTCGTCACACAGACTAGTCTGGTTCAGTCTGCATTTACTTTAACTGAATCACGGATATTCAACAGTTGAAGCGTCTTTCCGTTTTGCGTCAGCACCATGGATGGTTCAGGATCACAGAGATGTACTGGACAGGAAAACCAGGAAAAAAAGAAAAATGCTGCCAAGATTTTAGCGTTGCTTGTTGTTTTCAAGACGACAAAAAGAGCAAAATTAGATTTAGGCGCACAACACACACGTGCCATTGCAGAACGTTTATTTGACAAAATATGGGCTGAGGTTGAAAACATGGAGTTTGAAATATCACCAGACACCTTCGAAGATGAAGCTGTGTATGAGCAGCTAGTTGAAAACTTTGGTAGCGCACGTGCAGTCCTAAACTGTATGATGTCCGAGAACCTTGCAGTTGTTACGTTAATAGCAGGTTATTTCACACGTGCCCTGAAAACTCCACAACGCAGGAGTTTAAAGGGTCGGATCAAACGCTTTTTAGAAGCTCACTGGCCATTAGTCCTGCTCACTACATCCGCTGCAGTTTCAATTGCAGCATGGAACTTTGGTTTTTGATGCCACCAAATCAATTTTGTGTTTTTGTCTGATTATACAACACATTCACCAACCTCCAGAAAGCCCAAGATAAAGACAATCATGTAGAGTAACATCATAGTATCACATCACAAATAGAAGGAAAGCAAGGTGGTGGCATCGGGTTTTCACCGGGGTCTCCGGGTTTTTTCCCACTGTTCACTTGGTTGGATTCAATAAAATGTTCTAATCAAGTGTCAAATTAATGTTTTGAAATGTGTCTTCATTTATGTTTAACTCTTTAAATCTTTGGTCGAAACGTCACTCTGTTCATTTTTAGCAACTTACCTAATCTACCTTATCCATCTTCTCAACACGTTGACCACACGTTCCCCGTTCACTGATAGTGATTTGGGAATTTTACAATACAGCCATCATTTGAAGAACTGAACTGACAGAGAGGAGGGAAAAAATAATGATTTACTGTTATTGTGGATTTGATTAATTCCACAATAAAGGAAAGGCACAAAGCTGTATCCAGTACTGCTGCTTAGTCAAACAACAGCTTGTAATCCAAGGGGTCCCTTTGATGGTACAACTCAAGCATGTACTATTAATACTTTGCCTGCCTAATTAAAGTTTCCAGAGCATAAAAGTCAATATGAAATGACAATATTTTCCTTTTTCTACTCCTGAATCTCAAAAGGAGCTCTAAACTCAAGGAAACTGAGTGAGTGACACAATTTTCTATGGGATTTAGACGAACCATTGAGTCGTTTTGGGTTAAATCCCGCAGTACCACTCTGTGACCCTTCCACTGGCCAGGGCCCATCAGAGATTAAAGGTGAACACAGGGGCAAATCGGTTATCAAGTCAGAAACACTCATCGTCAACTTCCCACTGTGCCATTACTGCGCAGGCACACATACGTACACACAGGTCGACCCTCATCCTTCCCGCAATGGAGGTCATGACCCCATGTACCAGAACTAAGAAATGAGGGTGAGGATGCATGACCCTTTAAAGCCACGGCTGATCATTTTCAGTTCTGTGGGCATAAAAGTTTGTAGGTCAGAGTTGATGCATCTGAAAGTTCGTATTTACACAAAATGATTGACTGTATTGGCAACATGAACACTGCAAAAAATATCCTGAGGGAAGAAGCCTGTTAAGAGTTTCCCTGCTAGTTTTTACATGTTACAATATCATATTATGATAAAACATTGCCAACAAATATGTATTACGAAACTCCCTTCACTATGTCTGCATGTGTTTTATTACCATACACCCTTTCCAGCCCAATGTATTTAGCAAAATTAAAGGAATGGGCTAACTTTTGGGGAAATGTTAGATTTGAGGTATGCTACTCTACAATAGCCCATTTGCAACTATTTGGCAAATCTCTAAGATATCTGAGAGTGAGCTTAGCTTAGCATAAAGGCAGAATACAAGGGTAAAAAAAAAAAGCTAGGCTGGTTCTGTCCAGAGGTCAGGCAGTTTGCTGGGCCAAGGAGCTGGGAGGTGGATTGTGTTACCTTTAGACAGAGCAAGGCGAGTTTTGCTGTTCCTACTCTTTGTGTTATGCTAAGCTAACCGACTATGGCTGCTGGCTTCATTTTCACAATGAAGATATGAGAATGGTATCTAACCTCTCATCTACTCTCCACAAAAAAACAAACAAAAAAAAAAACAACTATTAAATCTAGTTCTTAAAAGCACAAACTGTAACTTTAGAATAGGTTTATAATTGTATTTCTAGCTAAAGGTGACATAATCTCAAAATACAGTACATTTTTCTCACGCTGACTATAAGAAGGAAAAACATTTGACTTGCACATATCGTGTTTTGAATAGATTTTGGCTCAGTTGTAGTTGGGCCCGTGTCTTTCAGCGCCCCAAACACAGTGAGATCTGGAGAAATGAGGCCCACTGAAACTACAGGAGCCTAAACATAAATGCTTCATAATGGAGGACTGACGAGTGACAATATTTATAAGTCTAAATCAGTCAGAGAGAGAAAGAAGGAAAGACAGAGAGAGAAAAGAAAGCTATTTGGTGGTTAGTGACTGTAAAAGCTGAGCTAGACTTAAAAAAGTGACTATTTCTCATTTGGCTTCAGTCTTAAAATCTCATTTCTACACACTTTAACACACATTTAACATATGTTGATGTTACTAAGAGACTGTTGTATTTGTTTGGTCCTTGTTGAAGTGCTAAGTCTGAAATGTCATTTACTGTATATCCCGTCTGATGGACTGTAAGTTACTGTTCTCCTGATGCTAGTTTTCACAGCAGTTGAAATGACAGATTGCTTTTCCATTTCACAGTTCACTTTAAATTGCCTGTGAAGGCGTTTGGCACACCAGCTGAATATTTGTTTCAAGTATTCTGGTTCCTGATAAGGTGCAGTCTGTCATGTCATTTTACAGAACTTGTTTGTCATGTTTCTTTTCTGTAAGTTGATCAATTCTTTACAAATTGTTTATTAAGTCTTAATGAGTTATATATAACATGTAATGAAATGTTTAAGATGTTAATAACCTGGTTTATGCAATGTAAAAATGGTCATTAACCCCTTTAAATACATTTATTACAAAAATCTCATCATTATGTGCTTGACTGAAAAAATATGTCGCTCATTAAGTTTATTCATTTGCTTATGTTAATCTAAATGGATGCCAATGTTACGTGTCATTAAAATATATAAATCTGAAATATCAGCCAAACTATGTAAAATACTGTGTTATAATATACGCTGACACTTTTGTTGGACATTTTTAAACATCTCATTTCACCTTAGTTTACATTCGGAGCCATCATAACCGTAATAACTGTAAACCACCTGAACCAGTGCACCAATTACTATCTAAAAATAAGTTTAATGGTTCAGACTTAGTAGATCTTAATAGTGAGTAAGTGGCTCGTCGACTGGAAAAACATTGGCTTATAGTTGTAAAGACCTAATGAAGCATTAGCTCACACTGCTTCTACCCCCGTCATGCGGCCGTAACCTCTCCCAGATGGATGGACTCTGAGGGGGAAAGAGCACAGGGTTGGTCTGATAGTCCGGCTGTCTGACCCGTTATCTCTGCAGCAACCTGTTGCAGCTCAGCAGCTCGGGTCTGCCCCTACTACTGCGTTCTGCTGACAGCTATCTCCCAGAGCAGTTGTTGGTAAACATGGCTGAACTGCTTACCCCAACAACAGGTTTCCTCTAACCCCTAATCCAAGCCACAGAGGAGACCCCCCTTTTACCCTTTTGACCCTTCCATCAGTCCAAACCCCTCCACCCTCCTCTCCTCTTTCCCCTCCTCCTCTGTGGTGGTGGTGTGGTGGCGGTCGATGGGCCGGTGAGATAAGCCTGGGTGGAATTCCCGTCTGGGTGTTCTTGTGAGTGACCTGGGTGGCAGAGGAGCGTCAATGAAAATCACTCAACACTCCACTCAATAAGGAACCAGTCTGAGCCATGACTGCATTTCACATCACTCTTACTTCTGCTCCTATTTTGTCTGGCTCCGTCTTTTCCTTTTTGGTTTAAAGTTTTACAGTAGCAATGAGAAATGTTGAAAGAGAAAGCAGCTCTGACTTCACTGGGAGCCTGTGTGAACTTCTGACAACCTCTAACCCAGGGTAAGACAGCCTTAAAAAGTCTTCTTGTGCATGAATCAGGGAATGAGCTTAGCGCTGAGAAAGACTCTAAGAAAATGGCACCAAGAATGTGATCTAATGCAAATCCGCTTTCTTAGAATTATGAAAAGGAATCATATTTAGGTCAGATTTACTGTATTGCCAGACAAAGTGCTATTTTGTTACGAAAAGAACGTAAACACTGGTGATCAATAGCCCAAACTCTGTGGGTACACCCATTCATTCTTGTCAATATTTCAGCAAGCACTGTGGACTTCTTCAAGAAAACAAACCTCCCAGACGAGAGGTGCAACTAGTCAGCCATATTTAACCATGCGTCTAGCACTTCCTTAGAGACCGTGGGTCCACAGTGGAGAGGCCAGTTGTCTGGGAAAGAATGCTAGGGGTCTAGAGTGGCCTGGGTTCGGCAACGGTCTGGCCATTGTGCCCCAGGAGAAGGTAATTAGGAAGTGAAACCTTGACCAGTTGACAGCAGGCTTTGTTCAGGGGCGAGTGGGCCAAGAGAAATGCTTTTGAAGGCTTTTTCACTTTCTTTGCTGAGGCGACCTCAACCCCTTCCTCCAGAAACATGCTGAGGGAGATCATATAAGTTTCTGGAGAAAAATGCATGGGAGGGGGGTTAAGTGGTATTTATTGAAAGGGAAGAAATCTATAGGCGGAGCGTTGTTTGACAAGAGCACCAAACAAAATATACAACTTACAGTATCTGTTTACCAAAAATGTCATTTCTAATCCACGTTGAACTACAGCTCCAGTAAAACGTATTTATTTCCTTAAATACTGAACCTCTAATATATATTAAGACCTACAAATTCTATGCTAATAATACCCACATCCTGGGCAGAAATCAACAGTCTGTCCAGTTCAGAGTCCAGTACAGCCACCTCTTCTTTAGTGCTGCAGCTGCAGCTGGAGCTGCCAGCCAGCCCATAATCAACTCTGTCGTCTACTTTTCCTATACTGTACATTTGCTCTCCAGCATTAAAGCTGTGGATGAGCCAAGCGACCAGCATCACTGTGGTCAGGCCATCCAGCACCAGGAGCCCACGCCTGTCCTGTCCCTGTCGACCCCGACGCTCTGCTCTCAGCGCCTAATGTGGCAGGAAAAGTGTGAACATGGCTTTGGCAGACTGCAGGTCATTTCACCATCATCACCATGGGCCGGTAATGGGGAAACTGCAAAATCCTCAAACAGCTGGTCTACAAAGCTCCAGCGAAGGATTAACTCCTTGCACTTCTGAATGCAACATGTAACATAAAAATCTGCTTTGTTTGAAAATAGCAGCTAAATATACAATATGTAACAGAATAATCTAAGATCAAAAGATACATATTTCACATACTTAAAGAGTGGACCTTTATTTCTGTGTGTTACACACACTGAAATGTTTTTGTAATGTTGCTGCTCTGGTCCATCACAGGATCAGACTGAATCTGGTAAATGTTAGTTTAGATTATAGGTTACTGAGTATATGAATGTTTGTCTAACAGTAAACAGTTAAATGGTTGCAAATGAAATTTGTTCCACATTGAGGTGAATTCTAATGATTGCTGTTGACCAGATCTAAATTACACTAAACATACCTGCCAATCAGCAAGTTAGAAATGTCACTGACATGTTGTGACATGATATTAGCATGCTCATGTTAGCATTTCGTTCAGTACATTGCTACTCCTGTGCACAGCCTCGGAGAGCTGCTTGCATGTCATACAGTTACCCAGTGTAAACTCAAGGCAGATTTTTACAGATGGTGTGATTGCAAGCAATGCCAATGGAAAATCCATGATGCAATCTTTTGCAATACAATGCAAAGATCAATCTATGTGATTGCAAAATGTTTTAGTTAAAGGGCTAATTTCATAAACCTAGACAGACAAAACGAAAAGAAGAGTTTGGAAGGAAGCCACAGAAAGAACAGGAATTTCTGAATTCTTCACATCAAAGGAATATAAGAAGTCAAATAAAGCTGTTGTATCAAAGGTTATGGTCTAAACTACAGCAAAAGCACAGTTAATTCAAATTAGTTACTATAATTTCTAGTGTAACAACAACAAGTCTGAAAAATGCACAAAAATGTGGAACAATCATGCCTTTAACCTGAAAAGCCCTCAACCACAACAAACAGATTCCTCCGTGCTTTGGCCTTGCAGCAAGTCTATAAAACACCAGAGAGAAGATGAGAGGAATCTACATGTCCTTTGTTATCCTCTTTGTTCTCCGTCTTATAATGGAAGCCATTTAGCAGTGACCCTCGTTAGACGGCGGTTACATCAAACTCATTCTCAAGGACTTGTTTGGTTTCCCCTCATATTGGTTTAAACTGAGCAAATTATATGTATAGATGTTTTCTGAGTGAGTAAACTAACATTAATGGACACACGGCAATCAAAGTGTTCTTTCAGTTGCATGCCAGATACTTTGACCTTTGCTAATATGCAGCTTCGAGACTCAAGAGGAAATAATTAATGCAGACTTAATAACAGCCTGTTATTCATTTGTTATCAAGTTTGTCAACAACACAATTTACATTTCAAAAAGTCCCCAAAAGATTCAGCTTTATTATTAATAAATAAAGAATAAAGGAACAATTAATGTGTCCTTTCCAATTAAAGGGTCACCTGGACTAACACTGGCATGGATCTTCAAACACATCTCTACTTGGTGTTTTGGAAAAAAATACCTCAGCTACTCGAGGCAGTTATTCTTAACATCACTTGGGTTTTACAGACTTGTTGGGGAAAATCTGCAGCTTTATGGGTGGTTTTTGCAGTGCTTTCGTACAGGCTCAGTGCTTACGTCTCTTAGTGCAGGTGTCACAAACAGGCTTTACCAAGTAAATGAAGTCAACTGATTGCTCTTGACTTTCTCCTGGAGACTGTGGAGCTGGGACAGGGATCAGTCCTCCGTGACTGCGGTGATTAAACTTTTTATGCAGTTGACAGAGGAGTTAGAAAATGCCAAGGGACATTTAGATTAATGATGGCATCCTTGAAGCCAGTATTATGTCACTCTGAATGAGAGCTGAAGAGACAGAGGGATGACATTTTTACAAGCCTGGTGCTTATAAACACATATGTGTGTATTTGTAAGGCAAGATGTGCCAAATGCACAAAAACACCATGAACATACATACGCACGCACACACACACACATAAACTTCTAAAGCACTTCACAATAACACTCTGTGGCTGCTGTTGTATCCTGTAAGTGTGTGTATATGTGTGTGGTGGAGTGCCATAGTTGGCTGGTGGGCCAGTGTTTGATGATGAAGTCATCAGTTTAAGTAAACTCCAGATGGCCAGGCAGAAAGTAAAACAAGTGCCATCTGCTTAGATTCAACTGCTGCTCAACTTCTCCCCTCGCCGTATCCCTGTTTCCCCTCCTCTTCTCAGTTGGCACAGCTAAGGACCGGAGTACTCAGAACATTAATGCCATTAGTGAAATGTTTCAGAAGAGGCAGCCAAGCACAATGCATTACACTAGCACTACATTACCACCAAGGGCTACGCTCGTTGCTGGACTGGATTCAGTCACAAGGTAATCCACAACCTGAAAATCAACTGTGGAATTGATTGCGTGATAGTAAAAGCACGTATACCTCCACATGCTAAAGTAGTACATCACCAAGAGTGTATGAAACATTTTCTGACATGTAGATAAACATTTCTGAGAGTTTGAGCATTGACTTAGAGTTTAAAGCTCAAACTATGATACAGTAGGAAAGGACTCAGTCAAATCAACATACTAATGATTGGCAATTAAACATGTTTGGGTCAGAAATGTAAAGACTTTCTTGAAGATGTCTCCAGAAGAAAGACTGTTAAGTCAGTGATACAGAGTGCTCACCATCAGGGGACCATGAATCTGCTCAGAAGCATTCATGAGAACTGATCTATGAGATCATGTTGTTAGATGTTACACAAAAACATGGCATTTTTGGGCTGTGTAAGGCAAAAGTGCAAAACTGAGTGTGAAAATTAACAAGAGCTCATCCTCTGTGGAGCATGACAATGTGATCAGAAAACTCCATTGATTTTTTTCTCCATTTGTGCCGATAGTGGTGGTAAGGACGAGGAAGGAATCCTCCTCCATTTACCATGAAGAGCTGATTTCACAGACATCGGACCATTAGTTTTAAAGGTTTTACATGGAGCAAAGAGTTGATCGAGGAGGGAAATACCCACTGGCTATTTGATATCACTGAGGTCAGAGGGGGTCACTAAAATAATTAGAAGTCATCCTTAGGTTAGTATGAACTTCCACTTCACAATGCACGGTAATTAGTATGTAGTTAATACAAGTGAGGATAAAAACGTGTGGATGGCCCTGTGGTTCCTGAAGGTGACACTATGTTGATGAGAAATAAATCGCTCCAGGAAAGTTTTATCATTGGTAAAGTCTTGCAGTTACTCTTTTGTTCAGCGTTTTCTAGTGAAATGGTATTTGCTAGCTACATATGCAGTGACAGGTTGGACTGTGTTCTTTGATTTGTCAAGTCCCAGTTGTTAGCTGAGCAAAGTTTAAGAAAGTACAGTTCTGCTAACATTAAATATATGGTATTTTACATACAGTACTTTTACCTGTAGCCATGGGGCAACAATGCAGTCATTAGTCATTGCACAAGTGCAAACAAAATCCTATTAATTTCTGCTTGAGCTGCTGATCCACTTCCTGTTTACAAACACAACTTAAGCTTTTACAGCGGCTCAGATATAATCTAACTTCATACTTGTTGGCAGTAATTTTTTGAATCCTTTACTACCTACCTCATCCCTTTTTAGCAACGCTGTATATGTATATAAAACTTTCTTTGGTCTCTTTACCTCATGAGATGTAAGGCAGCATGCAAAGGTTATTACATATATATATATATATATATATATATATATATATATATATATATGGAAAAAAAGGTGGGAAAACCATGTTGGATTTGTGGGTGCTGTGTGTTATTGCTGCATGTGACGAATAACCTAAGGCAGGTCTTGTTTCCCTCCTTCCACTGATGCAGAACATTCAGTGATGCCCTTCATCTGGCATAAAAACATTGGACTCTACACATCGGTTAAGCTGTGTGTCCCAGAAGAAAAACAGGACCAATCTCCTTCACCACTGTGTGTTGTAATTAAGCCCACAGCTGGCAGTTCCCATTACGCCATCAGGGCGAGCAGACGGACCTGGTCTGTGGCACTACAGGGCCCTCCACCTCACCTCTACGCCCGCAACCTTTTTCCTCTCCTCAGCACCTGTACATTGTAAAGAAGCAGTGTGTCGGCCCAAACAGCCCTGCAGCTAAGCAGACTGATGGCTTTGAGAGTGTTTGTTGTGAAACACTTTGGTGTAACACATCATCTCCCCCCGCCTCAGTGTACATTTTCACATTCCGCCTGTTTTAGCCAGGCCCAGGTGGGGAAAATGTCCACACGTGGTTTTAGGTTCAGTAAAATTCACACCAGCCTTTTATATCTGACAGGAAACTACATGGAAATGTGGCATAATGGAGACCAGGCAAGTGGTGCGACAATTGCTGCAGGGGCGACAACACTGAGGGCTACGGAGCAACGAGCGAGGGTTTCATCACATCTGCCCTCCCTCCCTGCCACCTCGCCCCCATCCTCCTCCTTCTCTTTCACTCATTCATTCCCCTCCTTCTCACTCCACGGGACAAAAACGTTATGTTCAGGCAAGAATTTTAATGTTGTGCCGCTCCGAGTTTGCCCACACCACACCAAACGCAGGCCTGTCCCTGTAGGCAACTCTCTCCTGGCCAAGATCAGCTGTCTGACCACAGAGCTGCCTGCTGTAAACACTGGCCAGATTACCACACAGACAACACACACACACACACACACAGCAATGATCACACTGACAACCTTACAAGCAACTATTGTCAACAAAATAATTTGCTTCCAGCTGCATACCATATTGATTTAGATTAAGGCAGTTAGACAGATTACAACTGGATCAAATAAAAACAGAACATTACCGTCCAAATCGATTTCAGACTGTGGGAAGGATTATGCAACTTTCAGGAGACAGAAAAAAACAAAACAAAACAAAATGCAGCTCCGGTAATGATGTGCACATGATTGGCAATAACTGACTATTACATTTCCTTTCCCCACCTCTCCCCCGAAATCCCACTGCAGGTGCTGTAAAAGCATGATTAGAGGTAAAACCGAAAACTATAACCAAGCAAAACAGACCAGAGCAGGGTCACTCTTGTTATTGTTCCATGTGGCGCTGTCAAATATAAAAATGACCATGCATTTTGTTGGTCTGTCTCCCTTTGTTGGTGTATGTTTATGTAAGAGTTTCTGTCAAAACATGGAAAAAAAAGATAAATGTGGCTAATTAAAAGAACATTTCTTTGGTAGTTGCTGTAATAGATACCTCATTGTGAGGTCCAGGGGCAACGCTCCCCTTTAACCGATCAAGACCAACGCTCATATTGAATTTGACTCTTGAAAAGTGTCTGATTTGTGTGGCTGTGTCTTGCTTACCAACGCCACTGTACACTGAGACGTTGTGTGAGCGTACGTGCCGCACAACCTGTGTTTAAGAGGAAGAAGAAAAATCTTTGGTGTGTCACATGTGATTTGTGCAAAGGTGAGACTGAGGTTCACACTCTGAATTAAAAAGCTGAACTGATGGAAATACTGAGTCCCCGTGAGTCACGGCCCTGAGA
Organism: Caranx ignobilis; assembly: GCA_021432705.1. Classification (NCBI taxonomy): domain Eukaryota; kingdom Metazoa; phylum Chordata; class Actinopteri; order Carangiformes; family Carangidae; genus Caranx; species Caranx ignobilis. The sequence goes on from MU270012.1 coordinate 20,033,220, forward strand.
CGAATTGGACCGAGACACTGCAGCATGAGCACACCTGCTGCACCTTCACACTGCCCGCAGAATGTCCTCTGCATGTGTGTGTGTGTGTGTGTGTGTGCGTCTCCTGCTCTGCCGTGTCTAAATGCAACATGTTCCAGCTGACCGCAATTAAACGGTAAACTGGAAATACTTACCATTGATTTAGTTGTACATAAATTGGTCGAAATGTGTTCCAGGGAGGAGCTGGTTACCTCACCGTTCACCACCCAGAGCGGACGCTCATTTATCTAACTGGAGGTTTACCAATTAAGAGCCCTCCTCCCCTCCTCTCCTCACCTGCGCTCTAACACTATGATCATCTGGAAAAACAGCTCACACAAATCGCAGGCTTCACAATCAATTAAGGAACTGAGCCATGAGGCGCTGGCTTTCAATGAGCACAGCCAAGCAAAGAGAGATTCAGAAGAGAAAAAAACACAATTTCATAAGTTGTGTTTTTTTTTCTCCTCTTTATTATTTGACTGTTAAACATCATAAATCCTCTGGATGGGAGATAGACTGGAGAGCCTCAGTGAGAGATTTATATCCCTTGCCTTTTTCTAATCCAATATCCCCTCCTCTCCAGCCATTCCCAAAATGGTTTGGCTGTGAGGACTCTGTGGAGGCTCTGCTGAGGGGAGTCGTGCAGACACACTCACACACACACACACACACACACACACACACACACACATGTTCACACACCCTGAGTGACCAGAGCAACAAGAGGAATGTAGCAAGTTGCGCCACATCCCAGCTGGACTGACAGTGAGCGCTAGCGGTGTCCTCCTTTACACCGAGGAGGATGAAAGGACATCAACTCATCTAAGACGCTGAAGGAACGCCTGGAATTAACAAAAGGGGAAGCTCTCCAACAGGGGCTTGCCTGGGAGACGACCTCGGTTCACTGCTAAAGCAAAGAAGAAGAAGACGGGAAAAAAAAGAGTGAGAGAGAGAGAGAGAGAGAGAGAGAGAAAAAGAGAGAGAGAGAGAGAGAGAGAGGGGAACTTCAAAAACACTCCCCACGCCACACCTGTGATCAATTACGATCTGCAAAATTAGAGAGTTACTAACAAAACCCCGGCCTGTAATAATTCATAATTATCAAAAGAGCAGCATGGAGGGAGCTCGCAGGGTTCACACAGACTTTGGAACGAGACTGCAGGAGGGAGGAGAGGTGCACGAGTACATACGGTGTCCTCGGGGTGGCGTCCCACCTTAGGCCGAGGCCTCACTCAGCTGAGGGGTCAATAGATGTAATTGTGATTTAATCATACACTCATGTCTATTGTCAGTAAAAAATGTTTGCCCTGAGTAACAGCTGTGTGACGAGAGGTATATTACTATGGAGCAGTGATGGTGATTTCCTTGTCCAAAACCTCCGTCACTCTTCCAACTCTTAATACAAAACTGCATTGTAAAATAAATAGTGCAGCAATAAACACCTACCCCACCACTGTTTTTTTCCCCACTTGTTTGTGTAGCTGCTAACATTCACTCTGATATAACACATTTGTAGGTTAATCACATCCATTATTCATTGATTCAAACAAATGAAAACAAGATATTTTTGTCTGCGCATGTCCCTGCGTGAACCAAGAAGGTTTTCAATGCCAAGGACTCAGTGAGGTGAGAGTGTCCTTATAGACATTTCTATAAAATGTGATAATTTTATCTTTATCACAGGCTTTTATGGTTGGAGAAAGAGCTCTTATCTTAACAAGGGATTAGGGGAGATGCATGTACACACCTCTGCTTGGCTGTTTGTAGCACAATCATAAGGACAAAAGTCTAAACCTTCTGTACGTGACGCCAGCACAAATGCATCAGAGCAGTGAGAGGAGGGGAGATACTATCAGTGTGAGCTATGATGCTCTAATGATAAAACTATCTCCTGCTTATCACTGCTGCTGCTCAACCTGTCAGAGAATCACACAAGTAATAATAAGACATGGTCTCACACCAATGGATACTTCTCTCACTGGGAGGAGGAGGAGGAGTAGAGGAGGGGGGGTGCAAAATGAAACTCCTTTCCAAACAATCCCAGTGCCAGAGAATATCCCAGAGAATACACTCTCCCTGAAAGAAAATAAATGGAATCTCCTGTTTGGGTTAGATCGCTGAGAAAAAATAAAGACAATTTGCAGAAACTGCTCAATATGCAGTGGGTTAGCATCGGAGTTAATTGGAGGAAAAATGTGAAATGTGAGCCAAAATGGACAAGGATAATTGCTGTTCACTATGAGCTGGTACCTCACAGTTCACGCTCAAAGAAGATCTTCTGAATGAAGTATCTCTGTTTACATGCTATTTCTCATCAGCATGATCAAGATCAAAGAGTCATGTTGTACAGTAGAGTACAACTTAACAGCAACTTGTGCTGTATTTCGCGATATATAGTCAGAAATTATGACTAACACAGTCAACTTCTGGGCAACAGAGGTGAGAGGTGAACATTAAGTTGTTGCAGGTGCAGGACGTTTATCTGCAGTTTTCTCTCATGTTACTGTGATTTTACAGCCTTTAATGAATTGAACTCAATGCTGAAGTTTGATTTTCAGTGACATAACTCTGTGGCTCCTCTAGCACATGCTACTAAATTGCCAAACATTTACACAGGAAATGTATAGTTGTGCTTCTTAGCTCTTAGCCTCTGTGATGACATTCCCAAATGTCACAGATGAAGTAGATTTTGCACAAGATTATAATCACAACCAGATTTCTCCCATATCAGTGCAGGTTCAGATTTAGGGCCACTGAGTTTTACATACTTTGGTTCCAGAAACTTATTATCATCAGTTCTGAAAATTAAGGGTGTGAATATTAAAGTAATTCCTATAGGCTACATTTTGTAACCAGCTGAAGACATTCATGCTCGAGCTGGTGGAAGCAGGAAGCAGATTGTCTATTCTGCAGTCAGTTAGTTGCAGAAAATACTACAAACATGGAACGGCAAAGAGCTGTAGTTTGAAAAAGCAGAATTTTACAGCTGATTGCAAAATGAATGAGATCAATAATACTTTCATTTCATTTTCTGTATTGTCATCACCACTGGTTGTCAAGGCTGATGAGAGCCAATCATGTCTATGTCATCAATTCCAAAGGTCTCGGCCTACATCCATCCAAACCTCAATGCAAACCCAGAGTTTCCAAACTAATATGGAGTGAGCAGAATTTCCAAAAGTCTCAGTTTTCTGTGCTTGAAAAGGCTCGAGTAGCAAAGATGGAAGGAGAAAACAGAGCAATGAAAATCGAACTCTTTCTCATTCTGCCAATAAAGTGTGAATACAACATCATTTCTCTGTCCACAGGTGATGACACTAAGGATTTACCTATAGGCCAGGCAGCTTTAGCCTTTACTACATTATCAGTAATTTAGCCATAATGTAACAACACATTGAAGACATGTTTACAGAGTTCTCCTCTTAAAACAAGCCAACTGACACTTTTAGTCATCTGCTTGGAGACAAAACAACGTATACAGCTGAGGTTAGCTTTAGCCAACAACCATCGGGTGTTTGTCTGTTATAAATAAGAGGGATGAGTCTTTCCAGTTTGATCTGAAATCAGACAGATTCTCTCTAAAGTTTTACTGTGAATCTTTTAGAGGAAAACCCACACACACATTTCACGTTATTCTGGGTTCATGGAGTCACATCAGCGCCTCCTGACTCCACACACACTCCAGCTTAAGACCTGTTGCTGTCAAATACACCACACACCATCCTCTAATATACTGATTGGGCTTAATCAGTGTTATTATTACACATTCCTCCGACGAACCCTGCATGATAAGCATGTAAGCCCTGTGAAGGATAGCTTGCTAACCGAGAGAGTTAAATTATGCAAAGAGGGTCAGGTTGCTCAAACAGTTCGCCTGCAGGGCTGCCAGGGTGAGGTCCAACCACGGTGGACCCGGTTAGCAGGAGGCCCAATCTGTCTCCCAAAAAAACCTCCAGTGTTAGCATGCATCTCATTAAGTGAACAGCTTGCCATCAGCACGGAGACAGGAAGTTAGACTGTTGTGTCATGATGAATGCTCTCGTAAGCACCACATGTCATGGATGGAGGTTAAACTGAGGTATTCAGATGGGGTGGGGGAAGGGGTGAGGGGCTTCATTGTGTTGTTGGAATACCTAAATAATATTCTCTTTTTTTCATAAACCTTTAAAAGTGAAGCAAATGACTCGAGGGCATTAAATACTGTGCAAGTTTTTCTATGGTGACAAACTATTTTAGTTGCAAAACAAAGTCATGTTTCTGTTTTTCTTTCTCACAATTTTCCCCTGCTTACTTTGGATCTAGATCTCAATCGCTCTTGATTAGCATTGTTCTAATGTCCTGGTGGTTTTGTAATTGACTTGTGGTTTTTGTGCAATAACAAATCCAAGAATTAAATTATAAGATTTATGGGAGATATTTGCATCATGTGCAACTTCACATTCCCAAAATATTCAAATTGATTAGGCTACACAGCGTCACCGCTTTACACATGTTTTTAACTGTTAACTACTGTTCTTTTAAAACCAATAGTTAACTGATACCGTAGTATTACAGAGGAGAGACTTTCATGATCATTTCAAAAGCAAAAATCTAACTTGTGATTGGCCAACTCAACGCTAACTGGCCTGGAGATCTTTACTCCATGGCAGCATGTGTGTTTTATTGGGGGGTTGGGACACCAAACACTTGCCTGTCACACTGATACATTTGTTATTGCACTAATTTGAAAACAATACCTGAAGCATTTCATATATAACCATTTTCTGGGATAATCTGATTGTGCAGATGCCTGTCTAGGTCCCCTGTGTGCAGTCTTTTTGCCCCAGTGTGCAATGCACACTGTGTCAGAAAAGAAAACAAACCTCATAAAAACTGGGGTCTGTGCCAACAAGTGCCCAAATGGTTCGTTTAAGAACCATGAAAACAACATTATGTTTCTTATTGTACATGTTTCATAAAACTGCTAAGGTTACACCCTAATTCTCTCCATGCGTGTGCACACCGACACATACACACACTCAACCCGTCCACACACCACACAAGTACGAGTATATTTCAACATAATATATGGTCCTGTGTGTTTGCTCATACATCAGAACACTATGATGTTTGTCCACATTAAAATTCATGGCCAGCTTCCTTCCATATGGTCAGATCCTGAGTAAAAAGAACAGATGTGGATTAAACAGAACAACAATTCAGGATTTTAAAGTGTGTGTTAGTTTTCACATTGTGTCGTGTTTATCGTATTATTGATTGATGCACTATTACACTGGGGATGTCATATGAGCTTTATCTCTTAAGCATATTACACCACTGTTGGAATTTACATTTTTCCACAGGAGTAAAAATACAAGTATGACAGCTGTGCAATAGATTACCTATATAAATATAACAAGTTGTCTTTGTAAATCATGAATGCTTTTGGTGAAAAGTGAAAATATTGGGCGTCTTACAATAAAAATGATGTGAATAAAAATGTGAGAGCAGCAGTTATGGGGTTTAGTACCTATTCAGTCTTTGACTGTTTCACTGAAGCTCATAAATAAGATAACAAATCATTTTCCTGTCACTTTACGGCTTCATTACCAATTCAGGCTTTTCCAATAAATATACTACTGTGTAGCATTTATTAGTAACTGTTAAAATATTACTGAACATATTGGATCAGAGACTCTATAAATAAATCTCAGTTAAATGTGAATTTGATTTAAAAAGTCACACTTTAACCTTGTTCTATTTCTTTTGAGAAGAAAATGTTTCCAGGAGTAACACAAGATGATACTGCAGCTGTGCAATGACTTCAAGATCCTCCTTAAATATGCTGACATGTGACTGTGAGCTTCTCCACCTCTCACAAACATGGCTGCTTTCTTTTAGTCCTCTTGCTGTGGAGTCAGACGCCTGAGGCCTTTAACTCTCCGATCACATATTCTTTCTCCTGTAAGATGACTAAGCAGATACAAACCACTGCTTTGATCCAGAGACAGTTTGCAGCAGCCAAGTTAGCAGGTCACGTTAATGAGTCAGTTCCAGTGGTTGTGTGTTGGATCTCTGCACCTGGGCCGTTCATCCTCTGTCTGCAGGAAGCTCTCGCTGCTGAGTCTGTTGTGTCTTCTGTTCATCAGCACCTGAACTTCTATTGAAAACAGCATCAGCAGATTTAGGTACTTATTTAACACAGTCCCTCTCTAATGGACAGAAGTGAACAAACCCTAATAAATTCCACAATGACAGGGCACTCCCAAAATGACAGCCTCTCCCTTTTTCACCATCCCAAAGCAACACCCCCAGCTTCGCTCCTAAGGCATCATTCCCAACCCCTGCCAGCCTCTGGGAAACTCCCAGCGTGCTCTCGGTTCCACCAGGAACCGCAGGAAATGAGTCTTGGAGAGCGCTGAAGTTTAATAAAAAATAAATGAATGGGGTGTCCCAGGGACAGGGTGAATGAAGAGTGGGAGAGAGAGGTAGAGAGAAGTTGAAGTTGGTGCCCTGAAGTGGAGGACAGGCAAAAAGAGAGGAGATGGGAAGGGAAAACAAGGTATATAAAATTTGAACCCATTACTGCGTGTGTTTCTGCACAGTGATGAATCAGGGAAACCAAAACCAGCTGCAACGAGGGGCTCTCGCGAACCAAAAATGGCGACGGAGATCAGCTAGCGGATCATTTAAAACCATCTAACCCTCTCTTTACCCTCGTTTCCAATGACCAGTGGGCACGGAGCCTACAAACACAGTGCAAACACACACCCAAACACAATTGGCTTGCATATGTGTGTGTGTGAGAGAGTGTGCGTGTGTGCGCAGAGATAGCCACATAGATCCCTTTCTTCCCTGTCCTGACACAATAACTCTCATGCTCTGAATGGAGGGACAAACATTCCAGACATGCCACATGTCGGAGCTGCTGGCGAATCATTAAACTGTGGAAGAGAAACTGCAGGATACCCTCTTTCTCTCCCGTGTCTTCTCTAATTACCCTTATACCTTTAATTGATGTTAAACATGAAACAGGTATTAACTTAGAGGGAAGGAGGGAAATGGAAATCTGCAGGGCATTTGGAGGTAAGTGGATGCACTTTATGCTCTGACGAGGATACGTGATAACTCTATAAATTAGAGGAGGGTATTATCTCCCTTTGGCAGCTGACTGCTCCCAGGATTACAGCTTACCTCTAGGCTTCCAAACCAAAGTGAAAAAAAAGAAAGAAAACTCCCAGGAAATGGCACGACAAGAGTATAAAAAACACTGCTTCAAGAGTAAAGGGTTACTCAACAGATCCAACCCTGAGCTGGTCTCAAAGAAAAGAAAAAGAGTGATTTGGAAATGCTAGTTGTTGGATATCTACTCCCGGCTCGCATACCCTCAGGGCCCCGGCCCCCCTTTGAAAGCGTGGCCGTCTAAGTGCCTGAAGTGTAACACCAAGCAGTCTATTGAGAGGCAGGTGATGTGCAGAACAAAGGGAGGATTCAGCACCTCAGTGACACAGTGGGAAAGAGATGAGTGATTATTAGCCCCACCGAGGGCCCTGACAGACCATTTAAAGGCAGCTTCCTTTGATTGTGACAGTGTAATTGTTTCACAGATACAATCACGTTGAGCGCTCACCTGGGGCAGGGGGAAACTGGACTTTCATTAAAGTGCGGGATTGTCTCCAGGCTGCTCTGTAATTGTGCCTGTTGTCTTGTTTTGTGATGTTGTCGGGCTCTGTCCCCCTTTCCGCTCCGAGGTAATCCAGAGGTGTGTGATTGGGTGTCAGTGTGTGTGTGGGGACGTGACTGGAGGCCATTTAGACTCAGATTCCACACATAAAGTGTTTAGGTCAAAATAAAAGCATTTAAGATACAACGAAATCATTTTGTTCTACAGATTATTGAGGGAGCACCGCAAGAATAATAGTTGAAAATCCCCCATGTACGTGGCCGACTTCATCTCTGCATCTGACAGAGTGACAAGACATGGGAATAAATCAAACTCAGGGAGTGTAAATGAAGCTAAATAAACAGTGCAGGAGGGTGGGAAGTCTTCTCACTTAATCCCAGTCTCCTCAAAAAAGCGAACTAGCCCCTGTGTTTGTTTTTGATTCAGCAGGCTGAGATGACACAGTCTGTTGGGTGCTCTATTGGCCATGAGGTCTGGGTCCATTGAGCGTGGCTGTGTGTCCAAGGGCCGAGCTGATTAGATAATAAACCACAGAACGAAGAGAGAAGACAGAACTGCCTCTTTGCCACAAACCGTTTTGCTTTTTAAGCTTGTACTGCAGCAGCATCACCGGTCAACACGCTATCCAGCACCATCCCTTATTTAAAAGAAAACAGCACTGCACAAATATTTTTAAAATGTTAACATCCAGCATGTGTTGCCCTCCACTCAGCTATATCTAAATAAGTTTTATCAACAGTGGAATGAACTACTTTAAGGCATTTATCGGCTTTGTAAACACAGGATGTTTACCCGTTAGTTTAAAAAATTACACAAGTTGAAAGCCCGTTGCAAGATTGCAGATTTTGCAACTTGATAAGTAAAACATACAAATCATCCATGCTTTGATATTTTCTGTGGATGTTTGATTTGAGAAGATTAGTTCCGGGGTAATAACAGAACCTCAGCATGCTGCCAACCATGGTTTGGCAAGAAGAAATACACAAACACGGAGCTAAGAGCTCAACACAAGAGCTCTCCCATGGATGTTTATTCCCCCATGTCAGAATGTGGTGTGAAGTATTTTTCATTAAGGAAAAATAAATTAGTGTTATTATTGTTTGAATCAGTCATGCTTCCCCCAGCGCATGTAACAGTATCCATTCCCCTTCCCCTTCTTGGTTTGGTATTCAGCGCTCAGCTTAAGTGATGTGTTTTTGTTGTCAAATGACAAATGTACACTAACTAGGAGCTGGTATGTCCATGTGTGTATGTGTGTGTGTATGTGCTGTATGACTGCCACTGACCCCTGTCCTCCATGTTCATGCTCAAAATACCCACAGCTAATTTGAAACCTGTTGATAGGTATGGTGCAGATCAAGTGCAATTTGGGCACAGGACAAAAAGTCAATGAAGAGACGTGAATGGAGGCAAAAAAGACGTAGATTCGCTTTGGGTGGCACAAAGTCAAACAAAAACGTTTCACCTTGAGTAAGTTTAAAAGAAAAAAAAATGCTGCCTTTCTGATTGGCTTCACTTTATGAATGTACAAAGATGGAAGAAAAAAAAAGGCCCGAGGCAAAATAAGAGAAACATCTGGAGCTTAGTTCAACATTTGATTTCTTGCTGACAGATGAAAAGATTGACACCATTTATAGTGGTCTTTTCACCTTTTCACCTAAAAGATTGATACCACTTATGTGTGGAGGTTAAATATCATGCTAGAGCAGCTGTTTAAACAAAGGTAAACAACTGGATTGGTTCTGTCCAAAGTTAAATAAAAAAAAAAAAAATCAGCTTCAGTCATGTTTTTCAGTCCTGTGTCTCAGGCACATCTGACTGAAGGGATCCTCCTCTGTTTAACCAACTCACCCGTCTACATGGGCCACAAAATGGTTCAGGTAATACTCATGCCATTCACTGGGCAGATGCAACAAAAATGTTCAGGTATCTTTTGACTCATTTTCTTCAAGCAACAGTTAAATAAATGGCTGAGAAAATTAGAGTTTAATAATCATTTATACGTGTTTGTGACACTGATAAAAATGTATTTGTCAGTTCTCAGCTGTTTCTTTGTAAAAGCTTCTGTGCAAGGTAGAAATCTTTTTTAGCCAGTGAGAATCACACGGAGGTCACTAACACAAAATTTGCAGTTCTGCTGCGATGGTCTCAAAAGTTCCTCAGTGGTCATTTTTACATCAGTAAGTGAATGGGATCTTGGGTTTTCCTTGCACTCTGTGCATTAGCATCCTTGCAAACCACAGGTCTGTTCACCTGTTTACACACAGAGAGACATTTCATTTGAAAAAATGCCACAGACACTGTGCACCACTCACTGGTGTATGAGGAGACAAAATGACAGTTGACACCAATATTGCATCCCTTAGTGGTTTGGCGTGTGTCCACGAGTTCCTAAGCTTTGTGCTGCACACAGGAGACTCGCTCTTCAAGCCAAATGTCATTCCAAAAAGGCTTGGGGGAGTGGTCTTAATGGGGCCCCCAGGAGCAGAACCATAATGTGGAGCCTGATGGGCCCCGATCTCTGTGGAAAGATCAGTTCCCCTGCTTAATGAGGCTCCAGGTCCCTCCACGCCACCGGCCTACCTCTCATCACCGTTTCTCACGTCCGCCAGATCAGATTCACTTCCTCCTCGCCGTAAATCTGGGGAGCAGCGGCCCTGATCGACGTTAATTACCTGCAACCCCTCCTCGAGGAAGTTCACCTCACTCGTCAGATGACTAGAGGGGCCGTTAATGTGAGCCAAGCTTGTGCGTGTGCATGTGTGTGTGAAACGGGAAATTGAGTTACGATAACAGGAGATGAGCAAATTGAATTCTCACACCATACATCCATGCTGTGGGACAGCCCATCTCTCCCTCCTTCCCTCCCTCCTCACCACCTGCCCCTCCTCTCTCCCCCTCCCTCCCACTGCTCCAGAGTCCCCTGCTCTCTGTTTATAAGTGCCTGAGCCCCCAGAATTTAAAATAATAAGATCAGGTTTCCAGGCAGGTAAGTGCATCCAGACTTGTTATCTGTGATATCACCGGTGCTTTAGCCCTCTTCCTCCTGCTCCCTCGTTCTCTCCCTTATCCCTTCTCTTTCTCCCCTCTCTCTCTCCATCTCTCTCTCTCTTTCTAAAGTATCTCCTGCTTTTCTAAAACTGTACAGTGAAACACAATACTTTGCATTATATACTTTGTGAAAAGCGGTTTCTGCAGCATCTTGTCATCGTTTGGGTGACCGGCTGCCGTTTGAAGTGCTCTCAGGTTCAGTGCTCGGCGTATAACAGTGACGGCTCCGCTGCACAACAGCGTATTATTTACCCAGATGGGGTTAATTGCTGAATAAAAGAATGGTTCTTTTCAGTTGACCATTGTAAAGCTGCGCCCACCCCTCTACCAAGCTTTCCTCTAGACACACACACACACACACACACACACACACACACTGCACCACTGCAGAGATACGAGTGCACATACATAAAGCACTCACATGGACATATGGATATAGAGGCTCACATATGTGCACAGACATAGACATTTATCAAAGATGCCAGCAGGGCAACACACACACACACACACACACACACACACACACACACACAGCTACATGGATTTGCACACACATACACAAACATAATAAGACATAAAAATATGACTTAATCATTCATCTTCTGTTGCAGAAAAACATGTTTGTCGAGTGTGTGTGTGTGTGTGTGTGTCCGTGCATTTGTGTGTGTGGGTCAGGTAAAAGGGGGGGTGTTGTGGTTGGGAGGTGATAATCCAGTGGCTTTCCCGATCAGATCAGTACAGTAGGAGGTGGCATCACTCCACAAAAATGTGCGCCTCTGATCACATACAGCACCGTTACTTACTTATCTAAATAAAAGTCACGTTGGCTGCGTGTAATCAGATGACAAATGACGGCATGCAGAAAGTATGAGAAGAAAAATTCATAAAGCGTTGAGAGAGAGAGAGAAAAAAAAGACTTAATGCACCAAGGAGGTTGGGGGGGGGGGGGTCAAATGAGAGAATGTGAGAAAGAAAGAGGAGGAGAGGTTAAATAGCTCCCACACTTCAGGGCAGAATGGCAGGTTGGACAGGGCTTGACAAGTTCCAGAACAGTAGCCTCTCCTGATCCCCATTAGCAGCAGCCTGACAGTATTTCTCCTTTGAAGAACAGAAAGTCAACACTCCATTTGTGGAGATAAGGTGCAGGTGAAGGAGTGAGCATGGGGCAAGAAAAACGGTTTGTGCCGAACTGGCTGAGAAAAAAGAAAAAGGTTAAATCATTTGAACTGCTGCGCTGCTTCATTGGAACAATGTGTATGTTACTTCCACCTTTCTTCTAAAAAAAAAAAAAAAAAAAAAACTCCTTATCTGAGCCTGTAATGCTTTTTACGTTCCACACAGGTTGGTTGCAGCTGACCCATTTCTGTAAACATCATATGGATGGATGCAGGAGATGCAGCGACGTCGCTCGCACGAACAAAGCTTGGGAGTGAAGGCCATCAGAGAGTTCCCACTCACCATTTTGGTGACCTGCGTGTCTCTTAAAAAGCTCACACTCTCTAAGCAAGACCCCCCTTTTAGAAACCCCGGTGTCCCATCTCAGCCCTGCTCTTCAAACAGGCCTGCATTGATTAACTCAGGGGGCTTTCTCTGCCATCCACCTATTAATTATATGGCCTTCATTAACACTGGGCTGATGAATGGCCTCTGCTGGAAAGGCGAGTTAAGAGGAGGTGTTAACACAGCACCTGCCTGCACTCATGTGGCCACTTATTAACCAACAATGACCTTCCACATCATAAACCCACTGGCTGGCTATTTGCTGTCTAATAAACGGAGCCCCTCTCCCTCGATCCCCCCATCCCCACTTGGTCCCCTTTACTTGAGCCCCTCAAAGTTTATTGTTCTGGAGGAAAAAAAATAGATGCCTATAAACTTAGGACACCTGGAATCAACTAAAATACAGATCCATGGGACCAAAAAGGAGTTAAGTAGTGTAGGTGGTTAATGGATTGATGAAGAGCCTCTCCACAAGCCCTCTGAACAGAAGATAGAAAGCACCTATAGGAAGGTGCCGAAGCTCTCTCGACAGTGTAGCTAATGGTAGCAGCTAGGCAGCACTCTGATGCTGATCTGTCATAATAGCAGGTAGCCTAGATACACTGAGCACATATATATATATATATATAAAATGGAGTACAGAACAGTGCTGTCTTCTTTTAGACTGAATTAAGAACAGAGGCTTTGGCTTTTTGACATCTGCTTTACCTCTCGAAAATTACGAAGCCATATACATGTTGAAATTTGAGGTGAAAATAAAATGCAAAATTAGCCAGATGTGGAAAATAGAGGTAAAAAACCAAACCCCAGCGATGCTGGTGCAGGAGCATGGCAGGTGCAGCGGCAGGTTAGCGCCGACACAGAGTGCAATAACGGTAATGATGACAACAAGTAGTATGAAGAAGTGTTGCTGGGTTCTCAGACTGGGCTGACCTAATAGGATTGTTGTTACAACTGCGTCTATGGCAAATTTGCATCACATTTATGTAACAATGTCCAGCCTTTATAAAACAACAATGAACGTGCACTAGTGCACAGTGCACACACACAGGTGACTGGGATGGTTGCAGGGATATATTTCTGTCGGTGTGAGTAGTCTCTGCTATTTGAGTGCTCCAGAGTGGGCGTGCAGATGAAGACCTCTCAACAGAGGGCTATAGTATGGTAGATCTCAGACAGACATAATGGTCCAGGGCCGAGCCACCGCTCAGTCCCTCCACAGACCAGGGGGAGAAATGGGGGAGAGAGAGAGAGAGAGAGAGAGAGAGAGAGAGAGAGGGGCCTGGTAATGGGCCCTAATGTGAGGACGTATTTATTTCATCCACTGGCCCAAGTAATTGGCTGTCTTTCAGTGTGGCCAGGGTTAAAACGCCGAGTGATGGATGGCAGTTTTGACAGAGGTTAGCTGGCTTCCGCTTTCACTGCTATTCTTCTCTCTGAGAGATGGATCCTGTCACTGGCTTTGGTGGAGTGATCCACTTTGAACCCCTTCATCCCAGACCAAAAAACCTCAAGGCCAATTCTAGCAAAATCACTAACTGAACATTAAATCAAATGCGAATTAAGGAAAACAAAAGAGCTATTAGCAATGAACAGAACCCACATATTTACCCTGAATTGAAACATAATTCCCCCAGTTTGGGTTATAATGTCACATTCAAACTCCTTAATGCAGTACCAAAGTCACTCTGGGAGTATGGGATAAATGGGCATGTCAAATCTTTTAGTGGCTAATCTTAATGAATGTAATGATGAGAGATGAATTTAGAGGAAAGCAGAAACCAAACCAATTATAAAAGCCACTGCTATGCTGGCATGAGAATATTTTCCTGTCTATTAGTGGAAATGTATTGTACAATAAACTCAACTAATTCCCCAGTCACTGGATGTAAGGGGGAAAAAAAAAGGTTGTGGTGTCCACAGAAGGTTCTGCTCAAGTTCCATTTGTTTATAACCGTTTCTCCTGAGACCTCATCTCTTTATTTTAAGTCAAAATTAGACTGGTGTTGACTGCAGAGCAGATTCTTTTGGATTCGGTTGAGATACCATTCGATGAAGTGTTTTTAATTGAACATTTCATCCGTTCCGAGTTGTGCCAAACCCATGAAGAGCTAAAAAAGTGGAGCCGATTCTAAAAACAGAGCCAACAGCGTTACATCGGAGATTAAAGTTTCCTTTGGCTCGAGGACAAACAGTGCGAGTTGTTCTCAGAGCCATAAAAACACATCCAGGAGGTTCCTGAAAACAAAGCAAAGAACATGTAACAAATGAATGGGAGATGAGCAGGTATCCTCACCAACCTCTTCACCTCAGCTCTTCTACATATTCTTAGTTTCTTGGCACACTGTCTGACCAGGCAGGTGGATCCAGCCACGACCGAAGATGGGGGTGGGGCTGGCACGTCAAGTTACAACCGGGGGGACAGGTTTTTTCACAGCTGCCAGCCGACCAAACGCTTCCAGCTAAATAAAAGTTGTTTAATACCTTCCATAAATCTAATCAAACAAGCCCCTCTCTCTCTTATTACTCCATCTGATTCGGCACGCTCCCTCATGCCATGCACGGTGCGCCATGCCAGGCCAGCTGAAAAATCAGGACCTGAAATCCAAAAACAATGAAGAGGACTTTCTTTTTTCTTTTTTTTGACCCCCCTCCTCCAGAAAAAAAAAAAACCCAGACATGGACACAGTACATGTTTTGCTTTTTTGCTCTGAGGAGACTTGAAGAATTATGTTCTCTGTTATCCTTCAGTTGATCCCTTGATTATAGTCATACAGGTTATGCTGAAATTCTTAAGCAAGCTGGGAAAGGGGCTTTGAGCATGCAAAACATACTGCTTTATGGGAATGAATCAACCATGTGACAGCTTTTAAATTCCTCTGAGTCTCCCAAACAAATGTTACTCCTGATGGTCGGAGAGGAAGTCTTTGCCGCATCCAAAAGTAAATCAAATGCATATTTATGTCTCTATTTTGTGCCTCACACTCACACTTTTTCTTCTTTTTTCCCCTCCTCCCCTTCCTCCCATGAAGCGGAGAACTTTCCCTGCTTCAGCGGACTAGACCGTGGGGATATTAGTCGAGACAGGCAATAGTGTTGATTACTCATTGGCCATTAGATTGCTTTCACTGCAGTGGCTAAGCCTCCTGCATCATGAGATCGCTTGGCTGAGTGCAAGATTAGAGAGCGTGCTTTGCTCAAATCCCCCTGCTCACCCCCACCCACTGACCCGCCACCCCTTCACCCCTCCAAGCCACCCTTCCCTTTCCATTCCCCACCCTGAAAAAAAAAAAAAAAAGTTCATCTGGCTCCCCTCAGGTCAGCGAGGCACTACAGCAGCAAGACAGGTTGACTAGCTGTGCAGTCCTTATTACCTCATTTCCTGTGACCACAGTTTTACCCCCTTTTCTTTTTCTACTGCAGGAACATGTTTTATGATGGTTATACATAGTTAATGGTCCCTATGACTTAATTGTTTTTAGGGTCAATTTGGAGTGCCAAATTCAACTGAACCCAATTGTTTTGTTGGCTCCTTGGAACATGTTTGGCAAGTGAGGAGGGAGCAGGTTCTGTTTATGATTTTAGCGGGTCCTGTCATACACGCCATCACACACATACAAAACACAGGGAAAAACCCCCCTATATGTATAAAACACATGGATAAACATACTGCCACACATACTTGTACTTATGACACCCTTGTGGACAGAATGAAAGATGGTAAGAACCGAACATTAAATAAAAAGTCCTGTGGCCTATTCCAACCTGAGTTTTATCCCTCTGTTTCTAATGTTGTCTTCTTTAGCTCAGGAGGGATTCAGAAAAAACAACAAAAGATTTCCTTCTTAAAACAGAATAAGAGTTGGGGGGGGCGGGGGGCCAACCCTCATGTCCAAAAGTTCTCTCAGAGTCGCTTGGCAAAGTTGAACCCGAAACTTACTATGCGGGTTTCTAGCTCAAAGCCTCCTCTTCAAAATAAGCTTGGACTTGAGAAGTGGCAAAGCAAAGGAAGGGAGAGGCATAGCAGTGCAGCTTAAAGCTCATTACCCTCTCTCCCCGGCACCTTGCTGAGTTGAAAAGGCTTGGCTGCCTCTCGTAGACACATCCACCGGCTGCTAATCAGGTCAACAGCGGAATTAACCAATCTTTTAGATTTGGTCACTGATGCTTGCAGGTTGTAAAAATACTTGCTTTTGAGTGTCATTGTAGTTTACCGTGATATAGTTCTTGTGTGTCATTTAGAACAAAGAGGGATACTTTGAAAGAGTTAAAAGATGAGGCTGAACTTCAGGGTGGACAAGGGCACATGGAAACTCCAGCTATGAATCTGCAGTGGTGAAAAGTAACTGAATACTCAAAGTCATTGAGCGTTGTAATTTTGGAGTCAGTAAGGTAACTCCACGTCAATATTTTGTTTATCTAAAGCTGCTTTAATCCACTTTTCTACTAAAATATAATTCAACCATTACATTTAAAGTGAAGGGGTCACTTTTAGTAACAAATCCACCGATCCACCTGTCAGCCATCTCTGCAATCTTCCTCGGCTCCACGGAGCATTTTAGCCTCCTTCAGCTCATTGTTTTGGTTCTACCACCCACAGCTTTACTGTTTTGGTTTAGTCACACTGTTCTCATAAGCCTCATTTCCTGTTTTCAGCAGTCTGCTGTAAAGAGACAACTGTTTGCTAACATGTTCGCACTCAACAACTTTATGAGGTGATAATATGTGAAGGTTGTGTTTACAGCATTGCATTAATTGGTAAAGAAAAAAAAATCAGTTGATGCAGCTTGAAGTCTTATTTTGAAAACTTTTATGTATGTGTACATCTTTGCATGTCTCCCATCAATAATCACTCATTGTAACAGTAAAATAAGGGTCAGTCTTCTTCTCTCAAGTAGCTAGATTGCATATTGGACAAAATAATAATCCCTGAGATATTAAGCAAACTGTGTATTTGCATATCTCAGATCTCCCTCTACAATATGTACTGTATTGGGACAGCTGGGGTGCACTGGCCAACCTCCCTGACACAGACAGGAATACAACACATTGTCCTTACTGAGAGTACATCAATCTCTCTCATGCAACACAGCGCTAAAGGCAGACCATAAAACTGCTAAAACACAGAGTGGCATGTGTGTGTTTTCCCCAGAGGAATTTTTACTGAGCATTTCCCCCTCAAAGACCACATCCCTGCCTTCAGCCGCTTTTACTTGCCACCTCTTTAAGACACACTTTTTCTCCCCAACACACCAACGCACACACCTACGGACACACGTCACCTGTCAGGATGTAATGTGCAGGGCTGCACTGGAGGGTTTTATCAACTCTTTCTGCAACGTGACAAAATGGAATCAGAAAATATTGAGGTTGAAATATGAGGTCACACAGCTCTGACAGTTTCCACATAAAAAGGTTATTGATCTCTCTTAAGGGACAGATGTAAAGCTGAATGCGGCGAACCTCCATAATCCCCCCCCCCCACGCCCCACGCCCCAGCCCTCTGTGCTGTTTCACCCCTGCAGTCATGCGGCCTCAGGGAGTCAAGGGGAGAGATCATGGCGGAGGTTGGGAGGGTGAGGGGTGTCGTAGCAGTGGCAGAGACCCGGGGTGAGCACTGCTGAACTGTAGGAATGTGGGATATGCTCCCTGACATCTCTGTGTGGATTACAGCTCACGAGACATCACTCCCAGTTGGCCTGGCTCTACATCACCATCCACCGGGACCTATCAACTAGCAGGCCTGACCTGGCTTGGCCTGGTCTGGTCTGGGCCTTCATGATCAGAGGAGTAAGAAGAGATTGGGAGTGGGTGTAGTGAGTAAAAATGAAGTTTGAATAAAAAGAGGACATGGGGCCTGCTGAGCCCAGAAAGATGAGGTGCGAGAGAAAGTACAGGATCATTGACCGAAGGACAGATGAGAGGGGTCTGCAGGGATAACAGTATAATCTCCCTAAGATTTATGAACCTTTCACATAGGCCCAGTGGGTCAAAAATAAAAATACCAAATACTGATATTCTCTTTCTGTTGTTTGAATCACTAAAAGTGGTCATTCAACATTAACATGAAGTGCAGCTACACAAGATCTGCAGCATCTGCATTAAAAAAAAAAGTGTAGCAGGTGACATCTTTATCACTGTGTTGGTTTATAAAATGAGCATAGATGGCACTACAAAGTTGTAATTCAATCACCAGAGGAGTCACCCTGAGGAGAACATGGACATCTTAATCAAAACTAATGGTATATAGCCATGACAGTCGAATGGCTTAAAACATCCTGCAAGTTAAAGGTTAACCTACATTACATGTGAAGTACCAGACACAGCATACGTTCTCTCTGGGGGACAATCAGGACATCACAGGTGAAAATAAAGCCCTTGCGTGGGTGAAGCACAGCTATTATATGACGTACGATTCATCATCCACCAGCTCCACTTAGTTTGAAGCCATTAATAAAAGACAGTCTGGACTCTGACACCATGACTCACTCCATCTTTGTTTTCCACAGAGAGCATTAGGATGGAGATTATCAGGCGGGCACAACAAGAAACAAGAAATTAGTATCGCATGCGCTACATTTATTTCCTCTATTAAAAACAGAGAGAAAACGAGGTATCAAAGCTCGGAGATAAAAGAGGGAAAAACAGAGAACAGACTTCACCCACTGAGTTCATTCCTCAAATTCCTGTGGGAAGCAGGAGTGAGTCTCACCAGTGGCTCATTTGGCATGATTGACATTATTTGCTACCATTAGCCACTAGTATGCGGTTGCCCTCTGACCTTCCAGCAACCATGTTGTTTGAAACTACTTTAAACAGTACGGTTTAACGTGCATGGGGGGAAAAAGAAAAAACAACTTGTGGAACGCACCTGTCCAAAGCCTCTTAGATCAATCAACAATTAGTGGTGAGATAATAGCGGCCATATCTCCAGGGTCAATGATCGTGTACTCACTTCGCAGCCCAACCTCGTTTACTTGAGCCCCTCCCACCTCTGTTACCAGCCAAACTGATGGCCATGGAGGTTACAGATGTAGGTGTAGTGAGATGTGTGTTTCTTTAACCACAGTGGTTTGACGTTAAGAAAAGCATAACCGCTCTCTCTTTTCCTCTGAATGACAGACAGACGTTTCAGCCAAGACGTCTCTGCCTTTGCCTCATCAGACTGACGTAAGTGTGAATCACGCAGAGCAACACAGAGGCAAAAGCAGAGCGGAGTAGTGTTATGAGTTTTTTTTTTTTTTTGGGGGGGGGGGGGGGGGGGGCATTTTGATTGACAATATGATCCAGGAGTTGAAAACCTGTTTACCATCTACTGTGCATGGTCTGTGGCGGCGCTGAGACATTTATGCTCTATAAAAGAAGCTGCAGTAAGGTGATTACAGTCAAATGAATGATACCCCAATGACCGTGACGGATTTACTCAGCCGCACAGTCAGAGTTTCATCTCAGAGAAGACTTATTTTGTATTTTTTGAATCTTGTGGTATTTTGTAAGGGGAATAAAATGAATAATATGGGGTTTGTCCAAACTCTGCAGCATTTCATCCAACAGTAACTCCCTGTTTTGAGTGAGCCTGTCTATTTTCTGCTTCCCTGCTATAACAAAATGCCATTACAGAAACATGGTCACACTGTGGCCATGTGGATGTCCATGTTAAAGAGGCCAGTGGTGTAAAAATGAAGAACACCTGAGGTGTATTAAGTTTGCAACAGGCTGAACTGTGACCCTCCTGTATTGAGCAGCTGGTGTGAAACAAGGGTTAACAACATCTACACCCCCCACTTGCCTCGCCTGCACCCCTGCAACCCCACCCCAGAAAAAAAAAAAATCCCCATCTTCACTATGTCTCTCAAAAAAAAAAGAGACTGCAGAGGTGGCGAAGGGCTAGGGCCCACATGGGGCGAGGAAAGGGGAACAAGGGGGGGGGGGGGGGGGCAAAGAGAGCCAAGGGAGGTCCTTGGTTAAAAGCAAACAATAGCTTCATGTTCAGTGCTGCCATGTAATCAGTGCACGTGTAATTAGAAGTGATTTCTCACAATATACAAGTGTTTTAACTCAGGGGGGAAACCATCCAGGTGAACACTACTTCTATGAAGACTTTTTTCTGACATGTGATATCGATTTTCTCTTGTCTGTCAGTAAAGTGAGTCATTGTTTAACTTCCTCTCCAACACCCAAAACCGTCAACTCTCTCCACAGGATGAGGGATGTTTGGATGGTGAAGGACGAGAGCTCTACTGTTGCTAATAATCCTCCTCGCTGTGTTGGGCTGCACAAACACACTGGATTTACACATGCATCATCATGGCGATGACAGCTCAGAGCCACACTGACAGGAAGCGTGATGGTATTGTTCTACTCCACAAAACTATTTACGAGTATATTTTCAAGCGTCTGCAGTGGTGGAATTGGCCCAACTGTTGTACTTAACATGCGATTTTTTAAGGTACTTCTACTTTAGTTAAGTATTACCATGTGCAACTTAATGATACTATTCCACTATATTTCCAAGGCAAATAGCGTATGCTAAGTGTGGCGTTCTTATTACTTTGCATGCATATTTCACAGCCTTGGTTTTGAGTAATTATAGGAGTTATTAAACTACAGTAGCAAAGAGCCAACACATCTGCATTAATCATCTAACAATATAATAGTCAATTGTAGTGGTATTTTTTTCTTTTTTTAACCTTAATGCAATATTGGAAACAGGTATTACTTGAATCATGATACTAGCATTTTCACTTGGGTGACGGGTGTGAACACTTTTCACAGTACATCCCTAAGGTAGAGTTTTGGCAGTGAAGTGATCTTAAACTCCACTGGCCACATATTCTTTTCTCTATTGTACAATGGCAGCTAGCATCATTTCTCCAGTATAAACTCATGTGTTTACACCAAACAAGGGGATTTAATACTGAATCTACTCATAATGTCCTATCACATTGATACTGCTGTGATATTTGATATTGTGTTGGAATAATTAAAAACATTTGCAAAATGCTCAAATATAGCCCATCGTTCTTTTCAGTCATATCTAACTGAGACACTGCAAACAAGTACTGAATGTAGAAGTCCAGGAGTAGTCCAGGACTCGGATTTGATGAGTACAACTCATGTCCTGGTTTCCATGACTCCTCACTCAACTTGAACTGACGCTGTGATGTCTCGACTTGGATTTGAGCTTCGACTGCTTTGGAACCGCAGACAGAGACTCTGATAGGGTATGAATTCACACACAGTAAATAGTCCCCTTTGAGATGGTGACAGCTGTGTCATCTGTTGTTTAATGACCCCTTATCAGTATGTGGGCTCTTTGATGGGGCCACCGTGGAGTGCGTCTTAAAACTTGACTGAGACTTAACCTTGATGACTTGGAGTCAGATCTAGATTAGGAGGATTTGTCTTGTAATGGGGGCTCAAGATTTAACTTACACAACTCAGCCTCTTCTGTGCGAACTCAGGCTTTGCCCTGGACTCAGTGTGGACTCGAGACTTGCATTTGACTTCAGACTTTTCTTTGGTGACATGGACTCAACTCTGACTCTGACCCAACACTGGGGACTCGAGACTCGACTCAGCTGTGAGTTTTAGTGACTGTGATAACAGCAACAGTGCATGATGCATCCACTGAACACAGCAAGTTCTGTAAAAACATTATCAGCAGCATGAACAAACCAACAAAGAGAGGCCCCTCTCACCTTAGTTTTACCTGTCGAGCACCAAACAGTTGCTGCAGTGACTATCTCACAACTACAATACAAACCAATTGGGAGCGTGAGGCTGCTGTTTATGTCATGCTCAACACTTTAAGGAATCCACTTCAGCAGCACATATTCTGCAACTTCAGATCCAACTCTATGCACAATGGACTTACGGTAGCCTGGTAATTGTTAAAACCTGTTTATTCTCCGGAGTTTTTGCCTTCTGGTGTGTGTGTGTGTGTGTGTGTGTGTGTGTGTTATGTGTACTGTAAGAAGGTTAATAAAATAACATTTCCTTACTTCAGGGAACATTCCTCGTCTAAGGAAGTGTTTAAAAAAGCACTTCAAACCTGAGGAGCATTTCTCAATTTATACCAGGCAATCATTCAGCAGACGTTTCACCACTGTTTAACACTTTATGGTTTTCTCATGTGATTCAGAAGAGTCTTTGACACAACTAAAAAAAAAAATCTGCTATTAGGAAGCTAGAACTTATTCCTCCGATAGGAACTAGGCTTTTAAAGCAAGTAAGGCGTCATCCTGACACTGAGCAGTTCTAGGTCTTACAGCTGACATGAGGACTTGTGTACAGTAGTGGGTAAATGCTGTGAACACACATGTGTCTTGCCTCAGACCTGTTTGTCTCCTCTCTCTGCGGTGCCAGATGCTGCACTGATGTGTTCTTCCATATGGAACCACTCGGCTAAGCAAACAGTAAGGAGGCTGGATCACCACAGTGGGAAGAGAACCGTCCCTCTGTGTAATAATAATGAAAAGTAGGCTAACCATACGTCAACTATCCCACATTTACAGCAGACCCCATCCCTCAAACACTCCATGCTTCTCTCTTCTGAAAGTCTGCCCCTCTCTCTCTCTCTTTCTTCTCTGTATACCTGCCATAATCCATAACAGGTTCACAACAAGTGCACTGATCCACATGGGTTAGATTTATTGAAGACAGTATGTTTGATTTATGGTTGCTGGTACATATAGGTGCACAGTTATTTTTAATTTCGCCAGATAATTAACTATTAAACATTTGGTAAATATGTCATTTTATACAAGAGATATATTCAAATAACCTTTTTTTTCAATGTGTCACTCAAGCCTGACAATGTTAAAACATTAAAGTTGAATATATACAAAACAACAATTATCAGAGAAGAGCCAAGGAAATAATAGCTATTAAGAAAACCAGTGGCATTGTCATTGACAGGTGAAACTCATAGCCTATCTTTAAAAATTCACTTTTGCTATTGCTACATAGCCAAAATTAGCATTACCGACTGTTTACTCACCAGTCTGGAGGAAATGATATAAGTTCAAGATCAATTTCCGTTCTTTTTACTGCTATCACTTCTCTTATTCTCCTGAAGTTAGCATCCGAACCAGATAGCCCCAGGCTAGTCGGTCCATGTTGTCTGTTTCCAATAGTCACTGTAGAGTCCAGGCTTGGCAGAAGAAATAGCATGGCTCAGAGGGTGTGTTACAACCTCTTGTATTGTAAATGCAACAATGGCTGAAGCTCTTGGCAAGACTGCTAAGTAAACAGCTGTTAAAGCTAACATTGGCTATGCAGCAATAGCCAGACTTATAAATTGCTCCTTTTTTTTTGTCATTGCCTTACATAATGAGTCACATGACAATTAGGGAACAATTCACATCACAGATTTCTGATCCAGTTGCATAAAATGGGAATCAAGTCCAGTGGCTCTGTGAAGTTACATGTAGACGCTGCTCACCATTGGTTTGTGATAAATTCTCAAGTAACCATGCTAACATACTGAAGATTCATCAACTCTGGATTGTGAATCTCAGCACCAAATCAAATTTTGTGCTAATCTATCACTTATATGTCAGTATGTCTCACTGGAAAAGAGAATGAGTCAGATTATCAGAATTCGTCCTCAAGGCGCTGTGAAGATCTGGACATGATAGACGAGGTCTTTCATTCTGGATTTTTATGGTGGTTTCCTTCTCTCCAAACAGACGACATCGGTATTTAAACCCATTAAAAACACTAAATAATAACAGCAACAGATTAAAAGTCAGTTATTTTCAGACACTGATCGGGGGCAGTTGCAGTCCCAGCTGCTATTCTGGACTTTAAATAGGCTTGATAAGGCAACTGTCCTATGACTTCTGTTAAAAACACCTAAAAGTGTGATGTAAAAACGTGGCTTAAATAAAAGTCAGTTAGTTGACGGCGTTTCTGGCGAAAAGTTTCAGTGCAGACCATGTTGACACATGCGCATACATGCTTCCTCAATACACACACGCTACTTACTGTTTCATAATGTCTGAAATGTCCATCTTACAAATGATGATACACTAAAACAAGCCCAACTCCCTCTTGGCTGCAGCTCTTTGATCAAAGGATTGACTTCTTTCAGCCCCTGATGACACATACCTGTGTGTGTGTGTGTGTGTGTGTGTGTGTGTGTGTGTCTCCCTATGTGCATGTGTGTGTCAGTCTGCCCAGGGGTCCCCTGGGGTGAAAATGAGACCATTTCATATCAACACACACACACACACCACTGCACTCCTAGCCAACAGTCCCCCTCTCCGCCTATATTACAAAATATGATTTGTAGCCCCTAAATACAGCCATGAGGTGCTTTAATAAGACAGGGAGCTTATAAAGAGGGACATGTGATTAAGAGCAGATCCCTGATCCTCTTGGGTCAATGAGGAGCATATAATATGGTTTGGGGGCCAGGGGGTGGGGTGACAGGACATATGTACAGAGGTCCTGAAGTTATGGCCATAACATCTTATGGGCTGTCGGACACAATCCAGCCAGCACTAGAGCCCTGCAATGATCCTCCTCTGTGGGAGAAGATATTACAAAATAGAAAAGGAATTCTCTTTTTTCATCTCTGTTGTACAATGAGAGTGGTAGTATTTATCTCCTGGTGTAATGAACAGAGACATAGAGTAATGCACAGGGTCATGGATTTCAACTAGACCACTGAGAAATAACTAAAGCCTCACTGCACAGCCCCTCCTGACTGGGCTGTTTAGAAACCAAGGCTGCATTACTCTTCAACAATTACAAACGCTCCGTGTGATGTGATCCAGGCTGCACTTGCACTAATTGTGGCATTTTAGTCAAGGGGTGGGGTCTCTGGGATCCTCTGTGAGGCTAGAAACACACATACACACACACGCACACACACACATATTCATCTATCCCTCCCTCTGTACCTACAAGGGACAGAGTGGAGCTCTGGCTTCAGTCACGTGACACAAGATCTGGCAGTCACAGAGCTGGACAAAAAGTTAAAGACAGTGTCCAACGTGTGCTGTCTGTGTTGATGTTAACAGACTGTACAAAGAAGGTAAGACTTGATGTGAACACACCAGTGACAGCATCAGAAACAGACCTCCAATACATGTATGATTAGTAAGCTGATACTGGATGTGTTAAACCTGCAACAGCACCAGAGAGACTGTTCCTCACAGACACTTTAACCAGAAACAGTCCAATATCCATTTAAATGCAGACTTTATGTTCAATATTTGAATAACATAATATGAAATGTAGCATAATATAAATGTGCCTATTGTCCTGATGCACTGCTGGTGATTCCTGATGGCTCTCCATCCTGCGCTGACGAGGATCTACTGATAGTTACACTGACATAATGCCATCAATAATGTAATGTAATGTAAAGTACTGTTTATAGGTTTTCAGTCAAAAATAAGTCAGATATGAGTGTATAACATTCAACGTCCTGACCTGGTGGTATCAGTGTGGCAGCAGAGACTTTGTGTGAACCCACACACACACACACCTCCACAGCAGTTCAGGGATATCTGCCATGCAGCCCAGGTCGCGTGTTCCCGGTTGAATAGTGATACATGTATTACATCAGTATCAATAGACTAAGGTCAAATAGGATGGGGACACTTTAGGTGGTGGTCACTAAGTGGTGCCTTTAATCACTAGGCACTGATTAAATCAGAGCCAACTGTGTTACCAGCTGTTGGCAGTGGAAATCTAACACTGTGAAAAACCACAAGTACTAGTGTGAAAATGATGAAATATTATTACCAAAGGATGGCCAGTTTAAATGCTCTTGCAGCTCTTTCACCCTGGATGCTCTGTCCTATAGTTCAGCTGAGTCCCAGACTGTCCCTGCAGCTCAGCGGTGGAGCTGGGGAAGCCATTAGCATCGGTCAGACTTGAACAGAAACGTCCCTGCAGCTCTGATTTGGAGTCAACTAAGGTGTGTGGCAAGCAGGCAAGGTCTCATCATGACCACCACTCCCTCTCTCAAAACGTCTGTCTCTCTCGCTCTCTCTCTGTGCGGTCCACCATCTGGGAGAGATGGAAGAGGAGGACAGGGTCCCAATCCAACTAACTCTCTGTCAGCGAGTCAATGCATTTCCCCCCGTCTGTCTGTGCAATAGACAGGGAGAGAAAGAGAGAGAAGGAGCCTGTCCTTGCCTTGACTAGTGTCTGCTTACTGCTGTCCTCCCCAGGTCCTGCATTGCCTCATCCTATATGAGCTCAAAATGGGCTGGGACCCATGTGTCAGGGGTCGCACTGTGGGGACTAGGCTTGGCCTGAAAGCCTGGGAAACGTGTAGATATTTGGCCATATACATTGGAGCTGCCAAGAGCAAATACTGAACGCATCCATGCTTGTGCACAAACACAGAAACACATATACGCACACGTTTAAAACACATTGCTAAGTAAGTGGGTGTAAAACTGTGGAAAAAAAAAAGAAAAAAAAAGGGAGGAGGGCCCGGGCCGCGGTGTAGGTAAACAGGTTGGGAGCATCGTGGTTGTACAGAAGGGAAATCCCCCTGTAGGCTCCCACCCCCCTGTTGTCCCTCCACCACACACACCTCACAAATCATAGCAGCTTCTCACCAAAGTCCACATTCCTCAAGATTCAACTTCATGAGAAACATATGGCTGACGTGAATCACATTATTCCTGATTAAGTGAGTATTGGGGGAAAGCATCCATAATAAACATTTTCAGTATTAGACATGAATTCATTAGATTGCTATGTACAGTGGAAATAATGCCCCACTACAGGTAATGTACTGGGACGGAGGGTGGAGGGGGTTACATTTCTTGGCATGCGATCAATAGATGCTGAGATAAATGAAAACATAACATTAATGAGGAACAGTATTTTCTTCTTATATTCAGGTAACAGTTTCCCAGAGTAAGTCACTGCATCAAAGCCTTGTAGAAATAGAGCTCCTGTCATGCACAATAAACAACGAGTCTGATGGGACAAAGCAACCAGGCTTGAACCATCAGACAAGACAGTGATTAAAAAAATAGTAGGAAAGTAGTGGTAGTGGTATATTCAATGAGAAATAATTCCTGATGAAGTCATGTACAAGGCAAAACCACCTGTTGTGCAGCAGTTACATTTTTATGTACTGCAGTCTACCAAAATACCATTACTACTCATTAATGAAAAACATATATATGGTGATGCATAAAAAAAAAGAAATTTTAATAACTTGTAATGATGCATGTGATCTAAATGTTCATATTAAATCAGCACGCAACAGTGACCAAAGAGCACGGTACTTCGACCATTTATTTCAGTGCTAAGTACCTAAACTTGATCTCTCCCTTGGTTCAACTTCTTCCAGTGCAAAGTAATTGGCAGCTTGCAGAGCTATACTTGAAGTTCACTCCATAAGCTTCTCGACTTCTCCTTGTACTGTCTACCTGGGTTGAAAAGGTGAGTACTTATGCTTTGACTTGTCAGATATGAATCACAGAGATTAAATGGTGTCAGGAGATGAGGGTACAGTTTGGCCTGTGGCTGAAGGTCTGAAGAGTCATTACACGGAGAAGAGAGTGGCGTGTAAAGTGATGGCATGTCATTTGGTCATTGAACACACTCTACCCTCCAATTCGCACCATCCCCACATTCAGCTGAGGACACAGATGAAAGGGGGCGAGACAGTGACAACACAGCAAGAGCAAGAGAAAATGTACAGAAAGAAAAAAAACAGACAGGAAAAAAAAATACTGCTGCAACAAGTGGAGGATAATTAAAGGGCAGGATCTTGTCGTGCCATACGATTACTCAATTCCTGTGATATCCCTGAGAAGCTCCAGCCAGCCTGCTCTATAATCTACAGCTTGGCCAAAAGACACTGCATAGGAAGAAGAAGAGGGCTAGGAGACAGATGGATGCCGCTAGAGGAGGACTAGGAGTTCATAAAGTCATCAGTAAATCATGAGGATCTAGTTTTTTTCCTCTCGTTTTGACATACACCCTGTGTTCAGTATCTGCGGAGGGCGTGCAGCATCTCAGAAATAAAACAATTATTGCCTCCGTCTTCAAAAGAGAATACCAGGGTTGAATCAAGTCGACATATCACTGAATGATACAAACCAAAAACGTGTTCAGAGCATGAGTCATATTGCCCGGAGGGAGTATGGGAGTATGAAACTTTATTAAGAGCCCTGTAAACCCGGGGCATCTAAATTACACCTTTGATTATTAATTACTCAAAAAGAAGCCATCTATTACTGGAAGCACGTCATCCTGCTGTTGGCGGAGAAGCCAGCCAGTGATTCAGAACAGTGAAGCACAGGAAACTACTCTGGCAAATTACACAGAGGGCAGGAAGAGTGTGAAGCATGCACTGTGGAGGAAAACACTGAACAGCCTGCAGTCACACAGACCAAGTGAAGCTGCAACAGAGAGCGCTGGTGGAGTGTCGTCACGTTATGCTCATTAAAAAACATCTATCACAACCACAACCATATCACAAGCCTGTCATCGCTGTTTAACTGTCTCTTCGCATTTTAGTACCAATGTCAACACTACAACCTCATACTGAAGGTGGATACCGGTTGCAGGCAGATGTGAGCCTATCTCCACTGATAGAAATGGGGTGGACAAAATAGTATGGACACCTTTATCACGATTAGTTTCCTAAAGGGAGAATTTACTGCAAGTCTGTTGAGTCCATCATCATGAGGTGAGTCTATTGTCCATTTATCACAGCATTAAGAAAAGCCTCACAGCATTTTAACCACAAAAACAACATCTGAATCCTCATTGGTAATAAAATCTCTGTGTGCTCAAAGCTACGGCTTCTATCATAGGTCATGGGGTGCCCCAGTAAGCTTACGGTTAAGCTGCATACCACATAACCACATTGCAATAGACAGTGAAGTCACAGATACATAAGCAGTGCCCAGAGTGTTATGGTGTTAATATAAGCCACTATCATAATAAGCACATTTTTTGAAATATACAATGAAAAGGTGAAAACTAATCAAATATTAATTTTGGTCTTCCAATCATTTCAAAGTAAGACCGTTTAAAGGCTGAAAAGTATTTTGTCATTTTTTCAGCTGTTACAATGGTGTTTATATCTTTCTCTTTTTCTGATGCGTTTGTAGAGTCCTGGTGTATTTTTATATGTAAAGGAGAAAACAAATGTTGACATCGAACAGGACCACTGCCGGTGACAGCATCTTGTATAAATCTGCTGGTTTGATCCAAAACTTTTTGTCCTCAGTCGATTAATTAGCACTTTCCCTGAGTAGCTGCATCCGCTCCGTCTGCACAGAGATTTATGTCTGACAGCAGGAAAGACAGAGAGAGACCACACTCTCTGATTTCAACCCCCTTACCCTCTTCCTCCTCTCAGGCCAGGACCAACCTCCTCTACGCTCCTATACCGCCTCCCATAACAGCACTGATCTATGAAAACATACAAACATGACACTGAGCCTATGATAAACACCAGGTCTGTATTTGGGGAGGAGAGGAAATCAACTCCAGTTCAGGATGTGACCACTACCTCTGCCCAGATCAATCATACTCCAGCAGACCTGCATGTGGGGGGCAACCATATCAGCATGGGAGGAGGAGGGGGGGTGGCTATGTGCACAAATATGCACACACACACATACAAACAAAAGCTTGCATATACAAGCCTCTGTGCAGCGCAATGCACACATGGGCACAGCACACACAAAGTTAACAAGTCTCCCAGGCAGGCAGGTAAAGAATGGGCCTGCTGCAACTGGATTCCAAGGCTGCAGTGCTGGGTTTACACTTTCAACTCCCCCTTCCTTATCTCCCAGATTAGCCCGATAAGAGAATTATGAAGCCAGACGGACATCTAAAGCTTCCTGGGGGGTCAACGTCGTGATGAGAGACAGCCCGGGAAGGGAGACTGCTGCCTCTGAAACGCTTAACCCTCCCACAACATACATGTGCGCTCATATGCACAGACCCCCACCCAAGGGCCAGCCTTACTTAGGCTATTCCTTTGCTCCATCATCCCTTCTCTCCTTTATCAGGAAGAGAAGGAGCGGGAAACAAAAGAGGAGGGAAGTAGAGGAAGGGGGCGAGTACAGATAGCCTTGCTTCTGTGACTTCCTTCCTGTGCATTCCAGGTTTTGTGACCCTCCTTCAAGGACAAAGAGCTGAAACACGCTTTGCCCCTTCTCCTCAAAATTAAGGGAAAAGAGGGGGGAAAAGTTTTTCTCACCGAGCTGCACGACAATGGTCAAGAAGACACCTGGTCACAGAGAACCTGCACTATGCAGGTACAAAGGTCTCCGAATGGAGTGGCTGTGAATATGATTTCAAGTGTACCTTTATTTCTCCTTTTTCTTTTCTGTTATATTAATGACAAATGCATGGAAGATGAGTTTTTTGTTTTCCCAGCATGATAAAATACTTAAGTTGTTTTGAAGTAAGTCTAGAATGTACAAACCCTCAAAGAGGTTCGGACACCTATAGGTGAGAGCTGCTACCATTTACCACATGGTCTTAAATCCTTGTTATGATATTGAGTGTTACTGCAGAGAATATGGTGCCTGAAGGGAAGTCTCACTAACACTGAGTAGAGAACAACATCTCCTGCAGGGTTTACTGCTGGCAGTAGGGAATTGGTGCCCTCACCCATCACACATCGTGTGTTGGGCGAACACCTAGCTGATGCCAGAACCTAAAAGTTTTAAAGAGGCTTTAAAAGAACAACAAGCACCACCCCACCCATACCCCAACCCTTGCCACATTCCCTCGCATCTCAAAAGCAGCAAGTCTCGGCATTGGTCCATCCTATGATTCATCCTCCAGCTCTGTCATCTGTGACTGGTGACGCACTCGGCTGCCCGGGGCATAATTAAACCTAGATTGCAGCTGCACTGACACCTTCATCATCTGATCCTTTGGTGTGGTATCATCTTCACCTATCAACTGGGCAAACGTGCCCCCATGGACCCCTTAACTCCAACCTTCCTCACACTTGTGCCCTCACCCCTGGCTCAGACCAGCCAACCTCTCATGCCATGTTAATTTAATCCAAAAACACTTCCTATAGCAGCCTGTTAATGTCAGAGTAGATTTCCTCTGCGTTCTCCGTGACCCAGAAAAGAGCACCACCCTGCCACTTTGCCAGGAACCTTCCTCGGTTTAGTGTTTCCGAACAAACGGCAAATATGCTTCAAAACCAATAAACCTACCCCTGATATTTATTAGGCTGTTATTCAAGTATTCCCTCTCTGCTCGGCCAAATGCAGATGCACACATATGCATGCATGCAAGTATGCACACACACACGCACACATGCAGACAGTCACACACCTTTCGTCAGCCGCAGACATATTAGTAATTCTAATGAGGAGCAGAAGATGAAAGAGCAGCTTTGTCTTGGGTGTTACAGTACACGTCTAGTTTTACTATGAAGACCGGAGGTCAAGAAGAGGAACACAGAGGGAGGAAATTGAGAACATTTCTTGATTAAAGGCCTCTGGAATATCTAACCTTTGACTGCACACAGACTCAGCGGTGCTCTGACAGCATAGGCTGCCTGGCCCGGGTCGTCTCACTGTGTTGGGACCTCCAATGGGACCTGGAAAGAAAAGGGGGACTTGCACCACTTACCCAGACATCTGGGGACAAACCGGTAAAAGCAGCAGCCAGCTTGGCAGCTGTGGTTATTGTTTGGCCCATGCAGCTGTGCTGACTGACATCGGCATCGTAAGATCTCTTCAGTATGGAAATAACAGGCACACACTGTACATTGCTTTCCTGTTGATGCTCTGCTTTTTTTTTTCCTTAGAACACAGTCATTTCTAGTCAAGGGTAAAGGATCCTGAAGAGTTCATTATCACCACACACCATACACACTATGTTAAATGGGAAAACACTCGACTTAAGTCTAGATCTCCATCTTGCTTTTAGCTGACCGAGCTGTTAAAAACAAACAATTTCCACACTGGAAACAACTTCACGATGCGCATCTCCACCTTTTCCTCTCATTCAGTCCTGCCACTGTTTCCTGATGTCCCACGACCCCACCATTAACCCCCCCCCCCCCCAGCAGTTGGCTTATCAATCCTCACTCAGTTCCATCATCAATCTCTCAGTGAAAATCTCCTTGTTTCTGCCAGTTGTTTCCTCGGCTGCCAGTATGTTTGCAAAGACCCTGCAATAGGTTCCCCTTTCCTGCCCGGTTGGTTGGAGGCTAATAAAACTGTCTTGGTCAGTCATAAGACACCCTGAGAGAGAGACGGGGAGAGGGTGGGGTTGTTTAGAGGATTGCAGGGGGTGGGGGGGGGTGGCAGGGTCACGGCCCAGAACAGGCTCACTCGGACCTGACTGGCTCAGCCGAGGGGAGGGTCTTGCTTTCGGACCTCCAGAACATAGAGGATAATAAATGGCATTTAAAGGAGACAGTAAAACACAACTATTGCATAAAGTCATCAGTTAAACTTAATTACAAAATATATGGGGGTTTGATTGAATGGGTCTCCAGGGAGTGATCAGGAAGAGAAGCTGCAGGCGAGCCGCAGACAGTCGTCCGATGAGCTGCGGTGGCTCGGACACATTCCTTTTAACTGGGACCTGGTCTGTGTAAAGGACTTCAGTGAGTGCCGATGATTCATCGAGGACCGCCATAAAAGCAAAAGTCGAGAGCGGATGTTGGTCACTTCCAGTGGTGTACATTTAGGCCGAGCAGGGCCAGCAGCGCTTGGACAATTAACAGTTAAATGAAGCGCTCCCCTCAGTAGAAGTATTGATAAGGGCAGAGCTTCTGGGTCCTTTTACTGTATTTATCTATTGTGTTTTAACCCTGATTTTTAAGTAGTAATTATATACATATATATACATACACATGTACACACCTTTTGAATCTTCCTGTTTCGCAGGAAAAGACTCTTGTGCAGTGATATGCAGCAATACTATACTCAAAAAGACTCTTTGCTCAAAACATCGCTTATTCACACAACCAATATACTTTGTGGGACCACACACACACACACACACACTGAATAAAAGTGTCCCGTAAAGCCGGCAAACTAAATTTACTCAAATCTCTAAAAACCGCTTTGCTCCTTAATGAGCAAAATAAACTGTAATGTATCTTACTGTTCCTTGCTTGTCACTATCCAACCGCTGGAGGTGCTGGTCCAGACACGGGTCCGCAGCTCCCTACGACCACCACATGACCTTGTCCTCCTCTTTCACGCGCCACCAGCAGCACACACAGCTCGGCCCTGGTTGCTCCTCCGTCCGGGTCTCCCTTTTGGTTTCAGTCCGAAAGCAGCCGTCCCCAAACGTAGCTCGTTCAACCATGGGGGTTCAACTGTATCTGGAAAATGTCCGTTCACTTGTGGTGGACCGACTGAGGCTGTAATTCTGTTTAGCTAAGCATTAGCATTAGCGTTAGCGTTAGCACTCGCTATTCGCATTAGCGTTAGCACTCGCTATTCGCGTTAGCGTTAGCGTTAGCACAAGCATATACAGTTTCCGGAGCTTCGTGCAGAAGTGCCTCTTGTTTACTTAACATGCCCTCGGTCTTGTTACAATCGACGGTTGTGTCAACAATCGTACAACACAGGACACACACTGTCTTATACACTTTACACTCACTTTCTCGTCTCTAACTCGTGCATCCCTCACACAGTCCTATCCTCTCTCTCTGGTCCGTGCAGAAACACCTCCGCACCTGACGCTCCTGTTACGTATTCACCCCATAATGCTGGTCTAGACAATTATCAGGATAACACATTAGTTTTTAACAAACATAAACCTACACCATACATATTTAAAATGATTTTAACGGTCTTGTAATACTTTTTAAAATGTTTTTAATCTTTTTAAACTGAACCTTTTTAATTTATTAACTCACTATTTATAATGTTAACTCGATCTATTTATACTATGGCTTCATGTTTTTAACTGGGTTATATAAAAATATACGTCAAATCAAAAAAATACAGAAATGAACTCGATGTCTATCCTTGCATCGTGCAGCTGGATATTGTCCCAGAAAGTTGAGCCAACAATTAGCTGCTGCCATTCTCATGGTCATACCTGTGTACCATTTACAAAGGCAGCACAGGCTGCAGCAAGTGGCCCTACTGACTCTACTGTTGTGAGATATTGTTGTTTGGATGCTCCCAGGATGGGTTACCAGAGCGTAACACTATCTGTGTGGATTGGGCACAGGTTTTTATGCCAGATGCCCCTCTTGATGCAGTGCTGGGCAGCTTGACACCTGCTCAAGTGAAGTTGGTTGTTCAGCTTCACTTGCATCAGTGACAGTTAGTACACACCACTGGTCTCTTCCTTTCTTGAGCTGTAATGAGTAACCTGGAAACATCGAGAGAATCCATTTAAAGTCATGTTGTTTAACATTTAAAGCCTCGGTGAGCAAATGACTGTACTTGATGCATCAACACACTGTTAACTGTCAGTGTCTGATATGCTTCCTTAACACATACAAATCCAAGAAGGCCAGTTCTTTCTTGTGTCCTGTTAGTCCAAGTTATCCAGTTGGATTGCTGCTAAACAGGTGTCCAGTTGTTTTCACCTGTGTCACCGTAGCTTGTGTGTCAATAAGTATTGGAAACTGTTGGCCACGATGATCAGTGTGTCCTAAATTTTGTGTCCTATCCAGGGAAAGGACTCAAAACACAACCTTTATTTGCAAAGAGTTCAGCACAGAGGTGGTCAATCAGAAGATCAGGCAGAAAAAACAAGGAAGCAAAAGGCCACAGCAAGGTTCAGCAGAGCATCAGAGCATCAGACAGAGCACAAAAACCAACACTAGGAAAAAAGGCAGAAACACAAGACACAGGGTACAAAGATGAGCTGGTCCTAAGATATGGGAGCACACAGACTAATACTGTCCAAAGGAGGGGCAGGTGAGACAAATCAGGGTGGTACAGGCAATCGAACAGGCGGGAAGTGCATGACAGCAGGAAGTAAATGTCCTGAAACCGGAGAAGAAGTGAATATTAAAAAATAAAACAAGAAACAGACGCTTATTGGACAAAAACATGACTTCAAATTTAGGAGGAAACATCTTGCCAACTTTGTACAAAGAAAACAAAACCCACCTCACAGCTCATCTGAAGCTCACTAGTCACCACATCGTATTTCATTTATTGATCCTGACCTCTCAGTTTAACCAGGGATTATTTCTTGCACTGGCAAGGCGACTTCTCATCAGCATTGGGTTGCCGGCTGAAGAAAAGATGATGGCAAAGGCAAGTTAAGACAGGGCAGGATATGCCTCAAAAAATGAGACTTGAATGAGACCAGAATCAGGAGGCGTGGATCGGTCCATCACTGGTTACACACCCAGGGATGGGCTATGCACTCTTCCACATCTGCATGAAGTTGAGCAGTTCAACTTTCCCATGTTGCTCCACTCTATTACTTTTGAATGTCTTTGTTTTCCTTTTTGTGGTTTGTTGCAACGGCATCTTTTACATCTTGTGCAGCAAGTGTTTCATTTCAGAGGGTTAGGGTTAGGGTTAGGTTTAATATGAGAGAATTGACAATGTTCAGTTGATTCCAATGCAAGTGATGTTTTATGCAAAATTATAATATTTCAATTGGTTTATGACAAAACAGGTAAAACTAAAGATCATCTAGTGACAGTCATACAACAAATTAAGCTGGGAAGGAAAAAAAAAACAAGGTAACAATGTTATGGAGGTTTGTGTGCATGCTTTGTGAAAGTGCTCACATCTATATGTGTGTGTAGGTGTGTGTGTTGGTGTGTTTAGGGGGATCTGTTACGTTTCAGACAGAGGCCTTTGTTACTGCTTCTGAGTGTTGGGGTGCAGCCGTGCATGCAATCAGTCTGTGTTCCCTTATAATTTTTCTGTTTTTTGGCCTCTTATAACTCAGCGCCAACTCACCAACACAACCACACATTCCCCCAAAACACACACATAGGCTACATACAGAGAAACACGCACGCAAAGAAAAACTTCTGTAGTCTTTTCCAACTGAAATGATTTAAGCCAGTTCCTCATTCAACCAACAGACGCCATGTGTTTCTCATGTTGCCCTGACAGTCCCTTTTCATGAGATCTTCATGTTTTATTTCAGAGTAAAGGGGACAGAAAGTCTAATCTCTGTGTATCATGTTATAAGGTACAAATCACACTGAGCAAAAATGCAAGAAGAGAGAAGAATGAAAGGTGGGGGAGCAGGCATGGTGGTGGTGGTGGTGGTGCTGTGGTGCTGGTACTGGTGTATAAATCTTCATGGGGTTTGCAGGGAAGGAAACTCTTATGCAGAGGAACAAGAAGCACATGTAGCGAGCAAGCTACCAGGAAATTGGTATAGTCTTGTATGATTTTATAGGGATCTTGGGCATGCCCTTCACATTAATTAGGATGTGGAGTGCGGAGGTATTTTTTACAGGAAACTAAGTATAGAACCCCTGCTGTCCGCCTCGGGGCTCAAGCTCCTGAGTCAAAAAAAAAACCTAGAGGACTCTGTAACCAAAGTAAAGCAGGATAATGCAGGTCATATGCACACAAACACGCTGACACACACCAAGTGGCATGAACACACACATAAACAGAGACATGCTGCATGCACATATGAGGGAAACCTGACTTGCTGAAGACAGAAGCTTCTGGAGGTCTGTCTGAGTGGCCTGTGCAGGTACGGTGTTCATGTGGAAATTTAGATTAAAAATGTTTTTTTGTTGACGTTATTTGTTTGTCTTTGGCTTTGGAGTGCTGTTACTTAATGACACCTCTCCTGATTTAAACAGCATGCTGCCTTTCTTTCTTTTCTTTTCTTTTTTTTAATTGTTTATTCACATTCTGGGGGCTCGTCTTCTATTTAAGGACAAAAACATGCCCCCCCCCCCACCACACACACACACACACACACACACACACAGGCTACAGTTGGTTTGTGAGGCTGAAACACTTACCTCATACCTGCATTACTCCTCGCCTCTTTTAGTCTCAGTGTGTCGGCGTGTCTGAGTATGTGTGCATGTTGACTGCCCATTTGTAAACTCCTCTCCTTCTCTGCCCACCCAGGTAGTTCCTCAAAAGTACACAGGGGTAACTTCATCCCCTGTCTGCGTAAATATCACACGGCTGAAACGCCTGCGTTCAGTCGCCAACCCAAATGGAGACCAAAGGAAACTCAAAAATATGTCATCGAGTCATAGTTTAGCATTTAATCATGTCTATTTCACACTGTAATGAAATTTTTTAGATTCTTTTCTATAGTATTGTCATTTTCGTTGTTTGTGGTGGAGCATGCCCTTCCATGTATGTGATCCAACATTGCTGT
Source organism: Caranx ignobilis (assembly GCA_021432705.1). NCBI lineage: Eukaryota > Metazoa > Chordata > Actinopteri > Carangiformes > Carangidae > Caranx > Caranx ignobilis. Next base: position 20,070,742 of record MU270012.1, read on the forward strand.
TTGAAATTGTATCCCACCGGCATCTACCTCACTGTACTATCTACTTTCTTTGCACATTTCCTCATTCTGTTTCACAATAAAAGTTTTCAAGCAGGTAGATGACTTACTGTGACATAGTGACAAGATTATATCTTCTTAAAAAAGCAACTTCTGTCAAGTATTTTTAAAATTAAAGTTTAATATTCCTTGATTTTAGTGCAACAACCTGCATTGTCCTCCATTAATTGACCAATTTTACCTGGAAAATGAAGATATTAGCCACCTACTTATTGTGCAGCATGTTGATATGTTGATATTTTGCATAGTAACAGTGCTTCCCAACCAGGGAGAAAACAATATAATACATATATATATATTCTCGCAAAACACTGATAATACAGCATGGACAATCACCTTTTTTTGACATGCAAAAAATGCAGCATCATAGGATGCTGTGGGAGAGTGTTGTAATGACAACAAAGCAAAAAAAAAAAAAAAAAGACACTTTTCCTCCCATGTATTATGTTGCTTTTGCTCCTGATGCTCTGTGAGACCCTCCCTCACAGAGAAACCTGAGGGCAGATCTGCAGTTGCAGACAAGGACGCACCATTGGAGTGTGTAGCACAGTGTCAGGACAAGCTGTGTCTAAACGTCTCGATGTATGTTTACATAATCTAATGCACAAGTTCAAAGGTGAAGGGGAAAAGGGCTTTTAATGTTTCCGGGTTTATTTATTCAGCCTAGTGTCTGGCTAAGAACTAACTCCCACCCACACCATCCCTCACTCCCTCCCCACCACCCCTCCCTGCCTCTGTTCAGGCCCTCCTACAAGGGCTCCCACCTAAAATGACATTGCAAAGCTTGTGATATGATTGGCGAAGAGCACAATGTGGTCTGTGTGAGGGGGTTGAGGGGGGTGGGGGGGTCACACTGTAACTTCAATCCACATTTTTTCCGAAGCAAGTTAAGTACACACAGTAGTATATAAGGGCAATAAATCAGCAAACAGTCGACCACAACAGTCCCGCTCATTTCTGTTGAGGGGCGGGAGGGAGGATGGGGGGGGGGCTCTGTTATCGATTTCAAATAGCTCATGTAATTTTCTTTACAAGCTCAGATCACATGGTTTAATGACAAGTTGTTTCATTTTGGGAAGAGAAGTGAAAATGTGAATAACGTGTGGAAACTTGTGCATCTGTATTGCATATGTATTAAAAGCTAAATATGTGCTGCGCTCACTCTCAACAGATGTTCAAAAAATATTAAACACGCACACACACAAACACACACGCTCACACACGCTATAAAAATTGCTTTAGGTAGGCAGGAACATTATGCCAAACTTTAACTGTTGTTCCTGTGAGCACAGTCAATCATTGAGCCATTTTATTTGGCCAACTCGCTGTTAGTGGATAGTGTTGGCACTCCGGCCAGAGGCTCGTAAAATTGACATGTCTGTAAATTCATGCATTTATTGACACAAATTAATAGATGCAATATCTTTCCCTGCTTTCTCATTTCTCTGTATTCTCAACCAGCTGGACAGTTGTTGGACAAAATTACCAGTAAGTTCTTTCTTTCTTTCTTTATTTCTTTCTTTCTCTCTTTCATTCGTTCTTTCTATCTTTCTTTCTTTCGTTCGTTCTTTCATTCTTTCTTTCGGAGGCAAGTTTCAAAATCCTTAGCAGAATGCTGTAGCCAGACTAAACAGAAAACAGAAAAGTTTACTGTGCACAGATGCACTCAAGTTCAGTTAGAGTCCAGGAACTCAAGCCAAAGAGTCATGGCTGACTGTATATTATGGCTATCAGGGGGCTCTCGTCTTCAGACAAGGACAAACCATTACATTATGCAGTGGAGAGAATATTCTTGAAGGGACAAAAAAAAAACCTCATAGCTGCTGCTTTCTGTGTGTGGAGTCTCCATGTTTGTGTGAGTTTCCTGCAGGTGATCCGATTTCTTCCCACAGTCGAGACACATGCAGCTCAGGTGCAGTGAAAACTCCAGAGAATTTCTCTCAATGAATCCAATCTTTTGGTGACGGACTGGGAAATAAAATGGAGTTACTCAGACACAGCAAATCCCCCCATATGTGTATTTATATCTATAGGTTCTCTGCTCCTAGAGACACTAAGCCCTGATTGTGTTTCATTAACCTGTAAATAAATGATTTTTCTACTTATACTTATACTTCTGCTACTTTTCTACTTATATCATCATTTCAAAAATCACTGTGGAGAATAAGGAAATGTGCATTTTTCTATAGCATCCTGGATAAACTGAACATATATTCATTCATGCATGACACATACAGCATGTAAAGCATAGCTTGTTTTAAATTTGGTGTCTAACAATCCTTAATGATAATGTTACTAACTGTTACTATTTTCTCCATATTGTTATGTTTATCAAATGACTCAGGTTGTAGAAAGGAATGTTTTACCACTTCATTATATTCTGTTCAAGAAAAAAATGACAACAAAACACAAGGGATAAAAAAAATATATATATCAAAATGAGGTGTTTTTGCCTGTCTGTTGGTTTATTCAGCTGTCTAAGAGCACAGCAAACATCCTAAGACCTTGTTCAGAAGCTGTTTTCTGATCCATCCATGATCCCACCCAGCAACAGGAAGTAATGTACATTATGGGTTAAACGTGCCATGAATTATGGGTTAAGGTTTTACCCCAGAAGAAAGTCCTTTGATCTCCCAGATTGTTGAGCAGCGAAGGGAGGAATGGCTCTCACGTGGCCTTTGTTGATGACTTATGGATATTTATTCAGTGTGCTGTGAGATACATTGAAATGGTGCATTTATAGGACTGATCTCCTGATTTCAACTGAAGCAAACACACTTGAGAACAAACCAACTCTTTTCTCCCAAACTCATTTTCTCAATTTCACCCCCACCCTCCCTGCACTAACGAGATGTGCACAGGACACCCTGCTGGCTGTAGAGAGCATTGCCTCTGTGGGACAGATGAGGAGCAGGCTTTTGCCGATCAGCCTGGCTGGAAATCAGGAATGCCCTCCTTCTCCACCTCCTCATCCTCTGCTACCTCCTCCTCCTCCTCCTTCCTCTCCTAATGGCTCATACCAAACTCACCAGGAGATCTGTGACCGCACCATCCTCAAACCATGAGAAGACTGCCACCAACTTCCCCAGAGGTGGAGGATTATGAGCACAAATGCTTTGCATCTGTGCACTTTCTATCTGTGCATGCCAGAGTGCTATTTCTACATAAGCTAAATGTAATGGGAGGCGGACTCATGTCCCCAGAGGTTAAAGTCAAGCACAGAGCACCAATGTTTTTGCCTTGCAAACAAACAAACAAAAAAAAAGACAAGATAGTCAGAGAGTTTATTCATATTTAATATGACTACTGAAGGTTTCATTCATAAACTATTGATTGCCGCCTGTAGGCCAAGAACTACTGCGATTTGAAATGCTGTCATAGGCAAGTGAATGGAGCTCTGTCATGAAACTGTATCCATCAATGCACATGCTTGTTAAGAGGTTTTATTAAAAAACGCTGAAAAGATGTTTCACTACTGTTCTGGTATTTTTATTATTTTATTTTTATGAGAACATATTTTTTTCCTCCCTTTCCGTTTTGTTTCTTTGCCTAAGTTTACATTCTCTTTACTACCCCTTCTCTTGAGTTCAGCTGGAAGTGCTCTGTTTTCTCCACAAGAATTTTATGACTCTCTAACAGAGTGTTGAGACACAAAACACTTAAGTGGTGCTGGAAAGGACCGCGGGACAGGACTGACAAACAGGGACACAAAGCCTTGGAGGAATGAGGAGGAGAGAGATGGAGACAGACAGGAAGAGAGAGAGAGAGTGTGTGCACGCGTGTGTCTGTGTGTGTGTGTGGGTGTGTGTGCAGCCAACATATTTCCGCGTGATGACCAAGCATTTCAGTTCGTTATTCAAAGTGATTTTCAAATCTCACAGGAAGTGTATTTGGCTTCCAGAGGACATATGGTGTTAAATGTACCTGCTCTGCCCAGTTCTGCTCCGATTTGATCTTGATGAGCTGCATCTCACACGCTTAATGGTTCGCAGCAGCTCTGCAGCATCTGTTCAATGTCTGAGGGTGGATATGCATTTTTAGGGCCAATAAGTGCACAAGTGACAGGGGTGGATGGAACAGTTTGCCCCAGATTAATCAGATTCTGTGCAATAACCCTGCAATCCTAGAAGTCTGAAGAGAAACCCCGGATCTTTTAATTCAGACTTGCATTTCGGAGCCCTCTGAAGTATAGACAAAGAGGTAATTTGCAAAAGCATCTGGATCCGGTGGCGAAGCAGGCCGAGCAGCAAGAGCGTGTTCCCATCCACAGCCCGTCTCCTCCAAAACCCCCTCCACCCAGCCCCCTTTCCCCTCCAACCACCACCCTCGTCTGTTTATCATAGGATCTCCAACACACAATCAAACATGAAAGGATGAGTGCTCGCAAGAGCCTTTTTAGATTTTGTGGAAATGTGACATCTCTGGAAACATTTAGCCTGTCATAGCTGCTGCTGCTCTTCAAAGAGCGCCGAGAGGAATAGATTAATGTTGCTTCTGTAACAAACCTTCTTCCTGTCTGACCTCCTTTCCTCCTAAACATGCTGGCTACCTATATCTACTGTAACCATACACAGAGATTACTGACTGTATAGTCATAAGGCAGCAAATCATTTTAAGATGTGTACTGTATGTGTATCGACATTGTACTGCCATGATTTCAAACTGATAAGGCATTTGTGCTTAATTTCTATATCTCAGAGTGTTTGCTTCTGTATCCTATTATGTAATCTAGATTTAAACTCATCTGTTTGTCTTTGAGTTATGCCGACTAAATGAAAAAGACACGTGAACCCATACTACACAGCTGTACATCATCATACCAAAGAGACCTGTATTCATCAGAGATGGCACTAACTGAGGTGAAGACATGTTGGCAGAAGCTACAAATGTTCCAACGGCGATCAATCAAAGGCTGAGCTGAGGACATTTGCAAAAAGGATTTGCGGCTGTGTAGCTCCAGCTGACCTTTGACCTTTACTGATCATCATGGTTTGAAGCCACACAAAGTAATCATAATGCTCATGGCAGCTATAACAAATACAACAAATGTGTGATTGCAGCCCAGTGTCTGTAGGTTTGTGAAAGATCCTGTGCAGAGCAGAGTCTAGAAAGGTGCAGACAGTTGTGTGGACAGCAGCAACTTTTGCTAAATTAGGGTGAGACGAGACGGAGAAAACAATATACTTCGGAGGTCCCAAGCCTTCCTACCCTGAGCCTGTGACCGTATCCTTAGTATTATTCACCTGAGCAGAGGTTCAACAGAGGACATGAGAGGCCAGGGATCAGTAATGTCTTAAGAGTCTCAGCTGTTTTCTCACACCTCTGCATAACTCACTTTTCAACTCTGAGAGTTGAAAAGTGAGAAAAGAGAAAAGTTATTTTTCAGCAGCAAAGGTTTTTTTGTACATAATAAGTGTATTGTCACATAAAAGATAAGCATGCATTAATATAACACAACAAAGGAATCAAAGTTATGATTGATGCTGTCACATAAGCCATGGTGGCAGCGCTGAAAGGAAAGGAAGCCTGCAAATATGTAATATATACAATGTTATATATACCTTTGCACTGATAGGATTTGTTCCTCTGGTTTATGGCAAACACAACCATGTCTGTCTGAATGCAATGCTGGAAATATTCATTCTTGATAGTCTTGTATAGTATAAATGTTAAAAAAAAAAAAAAAATCATATGAACATGTTAACAAGGTTAAAATGCTGATTCTCATCTGGGGATTTTTAAGAAGGATTGGAAGATTCCACTTAATTCCTCTACGATGTTTTACACTGTACAGTATTTTCTTTAATTAAGAGGCTGGTCAGTCAGAGGTCAGATGACAAAGAAAAGTGGCTCTAGAGTACATCAAACAGCAGAAACTACCTGGAACCTGAAGTGTTTTGCTAATATAGACAGACTATAAGAAAGACAAGAGAGAAAAGGAGAGAGACAAAAATAGAGAGACAGAGCAGGTCAGACAGAGGGAAAGGAATGCTGTTTACTCATTGCACTCATCCATAAGAGGGCTCCATCTCAACAGTCAGTTGGCCGGACGTTGCTTTGAGTTCAGCACCACATCCAGCAACAACACCCCTTCTTCTCCTCCCCCAGAACCCCGCCCCCCCCCCGACCCTAAACTGCCACCACTTTACCAACACAAAAAGATGCAGCACGGCACTTTCCTTTTCACCCTAGCATGCAAACCGCTCCCCTCCCCTCCTCTCTCCTCACCCCTTCTACACACCCTACCCAACACACACACACACTCAAACACACCCCTGGCCTCCCCCTTTCCCACCTTTGTATCAGTTGAAAGGCATATGGTTACTGCCATCCGATTCCCCCTGGCTGAAAGTGCCTTTCACTTTACCGCAGTTCACAAAGAGGTCAGACTACGGCAAACAGAAATATTGTGTGAGAGCTCACTTTTTTGTGCCAGAGCTAAGAGATGTGAGAGACACAAGAATAGCAGGGGGAGAGAGAGTCCCTGATAAAGTTACATCTGGTCAAACAAACCTCACTCCATTCCTCATGCCAGAGCGGGAGAATTTATGTTGCAGTGAATAAAGAGCAGTATTTGAGAGAATTGACAGAAACTAACCTCAGACATGGTCAGCTATACATCATTCATTCAACTCCACATCCATGAGTTTTCAAGCCAGGTCGGATTTCCTAATGCAGTTCAAACAGCTGCAGACGAAATTCATTGTTTGGAGCTGCAACAGTGGAAGTTTCAGTAAAGTCAAACTGAGGCGAATTCAGGAATGAGAACATGGGGGGGGGGGGGGGGGTCCTGTCTGAGGCGATCAGCACAATGAGAAAATCAATCACCAGTGGGCAGGTAGGGCTGATAGGAGCAAGGTGTCAGAAATATCACAGTGGCCGGTGTGTGTAACACGATGAGGCGGTGTTTCAGTCACATACCCCTGGGTCCTCTGGGCTATCTAGTCCTTCCAGCTCTCTTTGTGCTGCCCTGGTAAATGATTAATAATGAGTGTTCCTCTGTTGACCTTGTTTGTTAAAAGACTTGTACCTGACAACTTTCCACAGTTTGTGCACGAAAGGAAAACTATTTCTGACACAGACAGGGACCTACTCCTATTTCAGAACGTCTCCCCGTGCCACTTAAACGACTCGTAAAATAAGTTGAGCTCTTTGAAGCTTTGCGAATGCTACCCCAGTGTCCCTATTGTTAACCTTAATAATTGTAGCCATGAGTTGCAGGGTAAATTTTCAGTCTGCAGCCCTGTAATTAGACTGCCATTCAGGCACCAATTTATGACCAATATTTTTCTTGGCATAAAAGCTACTGAGCTAAAGATTTGATTTCCAAACGGGAACTCTGGGGAACCACACCAAAACAGCCTCTGGAAAGAAACCGCACAGCCAAAGAGTCTTCAGCACTTCAAACACTTCAGTGTGAGCTAAAAGAGATTAATTCTGAAAAGCTAACTGCTGTTTACTTTACCCTTTATGATGGTTCCTTTTAGTAGGATAACATTTGGTGAGAAAGTGTCAGACTTGGTTTTATTCGAGGCCTGCTGCTTCCCCGCAGACCAGGGACTCTTCGAGGAGGTCTTCCCCCAGCAACCTCCCTCCCAACCCCCCCCTTGGGGAACAGACTGACGACCGGCCTGGAAGTGTGCCTTGTTCCACGGGGCCATCAAACATTTATTCCGCTCATAAGCTGCTGCCAACAGGCTCACTCACAGCCTTGGGCACTGCAGTGAGCTGGGTGAGGAGGCGGAGGCGGGGGGTGGGGGGGCGGTTGGGGGGGAGGCATGTCAGACTCACAGTTATGACAGTCATATAAAAGATAATGCAGTGAATTTATACACATTTCTGTTTCAGCGTGTGTAAACACATGCAAGTGTGTGCGTTTTGTGTATTAGGGAATGCGGTGGTGAGGGGGGTATTACCCCTGAATGGAAGACTGCCTCGCACCATAAATCTGTCCCTCATTGGGAAGACAAAATGAAAATGGCCCCGTCATAAAACATCTGTAATGGCTCCATCCACCACCAACACATAATGGGGCAATTACCAAGAAGGGGGCTGGGACAGCATGAAGCCTTTAGCTCTCTTTGGTACACCACACAATGCTTTGGTGTATGCGTTTGTGTCACAAATGCATATGTCTGTACATATGCATATGCATATATTTATGCCTCATTCCAGCTCCAGACATCCAACATGTTGACAGACATCCGCCTTTACCTGTTCACTGACAGGGCACCGTTCCCCAAGAGACTGTCCTGTCCATGCTGCGTGGTGACAGACTGGTACATCTAATCTAATCCAAAATTGCATTATTGATGCCTGATCTTTTGCACGGCTCGGTCCGGGCCCTGCGTCTTCCACACCTCGTAATCAAGCATAATTGAGGTTAACTGTACGGCACGGCTGAAACGCTAGACAGGTAAGCCGCAGCCTCTCATGATTAATGTAGTGTGTTAGTGTTCTGGGCTCTGACCTTTTGAGATAGGCCAGGCACCATTTTTAAGTGAAAGCTCTGCCTCTGCCGAGTTGTGGAGTTGTCCATCAAGTCCTCTTGCACCCCGCCACCCTCCTCCTTCCACCTTCTACCCCACCGTCACCCCCCTCTTCCAAAGTCAGATCCTTGTCTTGCTGCCTCATTGCCCCTGACCTATGTTTGTTTGCCTACATGTCTCATTTTACAATGCAGAACCAAAAACTCTTCTTTTTTCTACCACCCAAGTCCCTTTTTAATTTGGGTATGCCTTATGTAGAGAAGTGAAAAAGCTAAATGGACATTGATCGAGCATGGATCTGAGGGAAGGAGTTGTGGCAGTGACTCTGAGATTCTGGGTGTTTGTCTGTTTTCAAACCGTAAAATTTATTCCAGTCGATTCTAGACATGCTTTTCTACTTGAGTCCTGTCCTTTCCTTTGACATTGTGAGTCATGACACACATTTTAGGCCTAATTTGCCCTCCACCGGACCAAGTGTCCCGTGTAGTGAATGCCATTGTCCAGCCGCTATTGGTCAACGACCCTCCCTCTCCTCTCCACAAGCCTCTGCGGATGTGAATTGGCAGCAGGGTCACGTCCTTGCCTTGCTCCCAAACATAAGCATTGTCACAGTTAACTGAGTAAATTTACTTTGGACTCAAGCTCATTCAGACCCTTGCACGAGCACACAGATACACTCAACAAGAGAGAAAAAAAGATGGACTGCAAGCATACAAATAAAAAGACAATCTTCCTTTCTGCAGTGATTTGCAGGAGAATCTGAAGGTGTGCTTGTTAGTCAGAGATGGCGAGGACCCAGGTCACCATCTGTAACATAGACCAGGGGCAGTAAATGGATGAGGAGGGGTGAAAGGGCACCCTTAGACATTCCTTTAGAAAATAAACAGGAGAAAAATGGGCTTCTCTGGACAGGTATTCCAAGTTGACTTTAGTTTTTGATGTTTCCTGAGTTTTTTTTTTCTTAAGATAAAAACCATGAATGACTTTCACTCTAGTACGTGAAGGTGGAGTTTCTAACACGGATGAAAGAAGCCACGTTGGCTTCATCCTCATGTTTCAAAAGCACAGTTGGGAGTGAGTTTAATGCAATTAGCAGGTTATCTGTGGAGAAGTGGAGGTGTCTGTTGTCTTCCTGTTACCGTATGGTCTGACAGGAGGCCGGGATGGCCCTCTGTAAGGCCACAGAGGAAGAAGCAGAGGAAAAAGGACAGGCAGATGCCCCCTTAGAAGAAAACACCCAGCTCTTTTGTTACACTACGGCTTCTCTGTCTGGGGTTTATTATCTATCCCTGCTTTGACAACACGACCAAGGGCCACCACCTTTTTCTTACAGTTTCGCTGCTCATTTGCCAAAGTTATCTCAAAACTTTTTACAAAACATGTTTTCGTTTCGTTGCAAAAGGACTTAAGGAAAATGAATCCCAGGGGTGAAGACAAAAAAAAAAAAAGTAGTGACCTCTGGCATTAAGGCACAAGCAAGTGTATTTAATGTTTGGGGCCGCCCCTGCCTTTGTGTTGAAACCAGTGGCTCAATGAAAGGCAGCAGTAGGGGTCACTTCAGGCATCTGCTGTTCTCCTGCACCACTCATCTGTCCATCTGTGTATGCTGCTGCCCTTCTGTCCACTGATACACACTCACAGACATGCACATGCACAGAAGTATACACGCTTCCAATAATGCTACATGCAAATGTTCACATCGTATACTGTAGAGTCTGCATGGAGTGTTTATCGTGCATCTGTTTAGTTCAGAGAAGCACCTCCTTGCCCTGGCCTGTGCTCTTGGCTGGAGGAAGGTGTCAAGCCTTATTGGAGAGGGAAACTACAGTATCTGCAAAGCACAGTGGTGGGAACTGGAAGTAACCAGAGAAGGAGGGACCCCTCTAGAGGCAGAACAATATCTGTGAGCAGAGAAACAGTCAGTGACAAATAAATAATAATTTGCTTGCTGGAATTTATCAGTAGCAGCTTAAAAGTCAGGCCTTGGCAGCGACCAAGCTCCACTTTCCTCTCCCCCCTCTTCATTTAAATTGCATTTCTTCAACAAATGAAAGCACAAGACCTAAATCCTCGCTATAAATTTTCTAATCTCACAAATTTCTTCTTGCTCAGAGGTCCTCGCTGCCTGAGAGATCAGTGAGATTAATGTCCTTCCAGTCACTGATGAGGACATCACTGATAAAAGAGAGGTTGAGTATGAAGAACATCTATGTCTCTATCTGAGCCAAGATGTTTTTTTTTGTTTTATCTTACAGACACTCCCGGGCTTTCCACTCAAAGCAACACCTAGTAGATCTTCACTTGTGCAGCCTTGCAGAGCTGAAAAGGAGCCTCCACGCACAGATGTGGGGTGTCAGGACTATTTGTGTTATACATTCTCCACATTTCTGATGAAAAGGGCCCATCTCTTTGCCATTTTCAGTTCGTTTAGACTAATATATTAGGAGCAAGTTTCAAATAAACACAGCTCCTTTTTCTTTTTTTTCCCGGGGTCTGTCTGCTTCGGTGTGGAGTGGAGGGACAATAAGGCAGTTGTGATGAAGAACTTTATTAGAACATTTAACTTGAGAGTGAGGGATTGAAGCGGGTAAACAAAGCATTCCTTTCCCTTTCATCACCATTTAACTGTTCCCCTAACATTCAGCCTCACCTCCAGGCCAGTGCCCACCGGACCGGACCGGGTGGGGGTGGGGGTTGGGGGGGCTTGTCAAATAAATATAAATCAAAAAGGTAAAGCTTTATCTCACAAGTTGCTGTACAGTTGCTTTTCTAATCCCAAATCAGCTGCACAAGCCCTCGTCTCAGAAAAAAGAGAGAGCTGTGGTGGTGGTGGTGGTGGTGGTGCATGTAGTATCTTCCAAAGTGCACTTGTGAAGGAGGGAGGGAGGAGGGCCTGCAGTCAGTCGCACCCCGGCGATGGTGTCCCAGACATATAGCCTAGAGGGCCATTTGGTTATACTCAAGGGAATGGTTGTTGTGTCAGTCATTTGCAGCGACTGCTAAAGAGTGCACTTAGCATCCTCTGTTTCCCCCTAGCAAACATGTGGGGAGTGACATGATACTGTACAAGAGCCTGGACAACATATAACATTTCAAAGCAATTTCCTAATTGTTTCCAGGCCAAGGTCGATAGCCTATATGGAAGCAATCCCTTCTTTCAAACTTCTTCTTTTTTTTTTTTTCCTCATCCCCAGATTGGGAAACATTAAAGTGTTAAGTAAACTTGACCCAGGCGGGGCTACTTCATTGGGAAATAGCTGGGGTCTGTACATTCAGTGCCATATCAGTGACAGTCAGTCAGTGGATTTCCTTCAACGTGGATGGTCACCATATGTTTATATGGTTTTTGTGGTGCAATCCTGCAGCCAGTCGCTGAATGGTGACATTTGTTGGCTATGATGAGAGATTGTTTACAAAGGGGGGGAAGAACAGATTAGCTAGCATATCTGAAGGCAAAGGTATATGTGCTCCATATTCACTGTATACATCTTATTGGCAGAGTTGATTTTGATTTATAGAGAGAGAAAAAAAATCACGATAACTACAGTGACCCAGATCTGTCAAAATACTTATAATACCTCTATGTTTTTTTCATTCCGCATCACGTTAATCCAAGACAGTGGTGTAATTTAATCAATGTGATAGAAGAAAATATCACAATTCTGAAAAGGTTTGTCATCTTAAAAATTCCAACTATAAAAAAGTTATTCAAGTTTCCGTGCATTTAAAAATGTCAGCAATGTGGCCACTTTTTTTCATTTTATCGATCCATGAATGGCATCAGGTAATAAAAAGCCTTCTCATTACAGTCATGAGGAGAAAAAAAACACACAATGTTCCCATTAGATTGTTGTGCTTGTTTTTGAGGTGGGTGGGGGAGGGGGGTCAAGGCTTCATCTTCAACCACGTGAAAATGAATGACATGAATGGAAACAGGGTGGAATTAATCATCAGAAGTACCAGGCTGATGGACTCAGTTTTCAGTTTTATTTGTACAGTAATGGTGTGGAATATTATCCAGTAATATATGTATATAAATGATTTTATATATCATTGTAAAAGCTCTTTACACTCTAACTGAATGCACCTCAAAACTCAGATCCTATATGCAATTATGAGGTAGACATTGATAATGGTATTTTCCACCCTCTGCAAAAAAAAAAACAAAACAAAAAAAACAATCGAATACACCTTAAATTACTCTTATCAATGTAAGAAATATATGATTATCATGAAACTCTGTACATCACAAATAATAAAATAATTATAGAATAGAAATTATACCGATTTGAGTGCATTTTGCATATTTACAAAGAAATGCAGTTTTCTCATTTCTTCATTCGTTGCACTTTGTAAAGTTTTCGACTGTACAAATATTTACAGCTCAAAAAAAGAAAAAAATGAACAGCAGTGCATTCAAAGCTAATGTGCATTTAAATATCTTCTCGTTTGCGAGTCTTTTCTTCTTTTTTGTTTGTTTTAATCTTTTCGTCGTCAGAGAGGACAAACTCTCTCGCTGACCGCGTGTCCTTGGCGCAGTCAGTTGTGGAAGTGCATTTCGTAAAGATGCAGAATTTTGAGCAAAAAGTTCGCCTCAGTTAATGTGTGCTTTCTATTTTTTTTTCTTTTTCTTCTTTTTCTTTCTTTTTTCTTTTCTTTTCTTTTTTTTTTTTTTTTGTTTGTTTTTTTTTGTTTTTTTTTTTTTTTACAACAAGTTCCCACTCCACTCTGGCACAACACAAGTCTGGTTTTGTGTCCTTCTCCGTCCGCAAAGGCGCATGACGCGTCTCCCAGCGCCTGTCAGCTGGTCTCCAGTAAGGAAAGGAAAAAAAACAAAAATCTCTTGAAGGCATCACCACCATCCTATCTCTCATCAGACCAGTGTGTTTGTGTTTGTGTGTCTGTGTGTGTGTGTTTGGTAGATTAGACATTCACCCTCTCTATCCCTCTCTATTTATGTCAGTATTTAACTTTTTTTTTTTTTTTTTAATCATTTATTTATTTATATTTGGAAAAAAAGGGGGGGGGGGCACTTGGTCAGGCCTGTCATGACTCCAACTGGACAGTGGCAATTACAGCCTGGATGCACATACCCAAAAGAATCCGGCCTGGCAGGATCACACGGCAGAGTTGCAACAAAGCGCTAACAGGCAAAGCCCACTGTCCTCTGGCCTCGGCAGGAACAGGTGCACAGTTTGGACTCAATAGGCTCCCATCTCGCCTTCGGCCAGAGCGCGCGCACGCGCACACACCCACACACACCCCGTGTTCCCAATCCTTGGGCCATATGGACGCGTCTCACTCCGGGAAACAAAAGCCTGTTTGATGAGTGATAACTTGTTGCTTGGTTGGGAATGCATGACGTGCGTAACACTTTAAGGCAGAGAGTGTAAATTAATGTGACTGTACTGTAGTCTGAATAAATAGCAGATACCGCCTCTTGTGTGCATCCCTTTTGAATAAAGACTCGTGCGTCATGCGTCAAAAGCATTTCAGACCTGTGAGGACTTTATATCTTCAACCTGGGACCCATCAAGACATATCTTTGATTTTTCTGTCTCTTAAAGTTTTTCAGTAACAACAATGGCCGCTACCTGCACCCGCACTGCTCCACCACCATGTCCTCGTACTGTTTGTACACCACGTTATTGCCCGAGTCTATGTAGAGGATGCTGATGGGGCTGAGTTTGGTGGGGACGCAGCAGCTGGGCGGGGTGCTGTTGGGGTCCATGGAGTTCATGAGCGTCTGTATGATGGCGTGGTTGGTCGGCTCAGGTGCGACCGCAGGGGGAAGTCGCACACCCCCTCGCAGTGGTACGCCTCGTAATCCAGGGGCGCGATGATCCAGTCGTCCCAGCCCAGCTCCTTGAAATTCACGTGCAGCGCCTTTTTGCTGCACCTGGATTTTGATTTCTTCCCGTGCCTCTTCCCGTGCCGGTTGCTCAGCGCGGTCCTCCGCCTGCGCCGGGGCCCCTCTCCTCGACCCCCCCGCAGCGACACCGCCTCCTCCTCTGCAGCCTTCACCACCGCAGCCGCTTCCTCCTTCTCGCCGACCGACCTCCGCGACTTGATCTTCTCCTTCATCTCGTTGAACAGGTTCTCCCTCCTCTTGGAGCGGGTGTAGGCCACCAGGATGGCCTTCTCCTGCTGGGACCGGCCGCTCCTGTCCAGCCCCAGCTGCCTCAGGTCCACCTCGGTGTCTGATTTACCAAGGGTGACCCTGAGCTGGAAGCAGAGCTGGCTCCCCTGCTGAAAATGATGTTGATGATGATGAGGCTGGTGATAATGATGCTGATGTGCTTTAAACATTTCCCACACGTCCAAAACCTCCCAGCCGGCTTTAGTGGAGTCCAGCGGGTCCAGTGACCTGGAGTCCAGCAGCCTGTCCGAGCGGCAGGGGTAGAGCTGGATGTCGTAGAGGCCCGTCGTCTGCAGGGAAGTCTGCAGATCCCCGGGCGCTCTCCTGAATATCCTTAATTCCGCCCCGACCAGCTCCTCTTTGTCTGAAAGGGTTGAGACATCAAACAGATACTTTTGTCTTCGCAGAGGAGAGTGCAAAAGATCGTCTGCAAGGATAAAAGAAGAAAATAATTGCAGTCAGATTCACTTAGGGTGTACAGTGTTCAGAGGGATGGAGGGAGGGAGGGGGACTCACATTCTCCCACAGAGCCCCCCACCCCCACCCACTCACATACACACACACCACCACCACCTCTCTCTCTCTCTCTCTCTCTTGTTTTTCAAACGTCCACCCTGAACCTGCCGGATACAAACTAACACGTTTCCTCAGTTTGGACAGAGACCTGAAAAAAAACACCTCACTTCACACCAGGTTTGTTGTTACTGGCACTCAGTTGCTTCTATCACGTATTATAAACTACCCATTAACCCACTTTGCCCCCCCCCTCTCTGATGTGATCGCACAGCAGACACATTATACTCCTGATAATAAAATGTTGTGCATCTTCAGCGGTGCTGAGGGTTAAATGAGGGCTGTAAGTCGACCTGCTCTAAGGCCTCCTCCTCCTGAAAACTGCTCTTCCTCAACTTTCTTCATTTCATTTGCTGAAAACTTTTGTTTGAAATCATATTAAGATGCAAAGCAAACACACATCATGTCATATGCAGGAAGTATAGAAACTCGCCTGTTCCATTACTTTTTTTTAATCATCTGTCATGTGGGTCAAAATGTTCTTCTTTCTGACATATGCAGCAACAACAATCCAATAAAATCTGGCGATGTTTTAATTCCACGCCACTTTTAATCAAATCCACTGAGTCTTAATGAAAATATTTCTGCTTTCATTTTACTTGATGACAGATTGATTATTAATTTCCACCACTTTGGCAGAGTGGAAGTCGTCTTTTCTTTTTTTTCTTTTTTTTTTTACAGCCTCACAAAGTCTTACATCTACGCAGCAGCAGCAGCAGCAACAGCCACAACAGAGTGGTGCGTTTTCTTTTTCTCAGACCTCTTGCAGAGTATTAAAGCAAAGAAAGAGAGGGGATGAAAAAAACAAGGGGCCTAGTGATGTGAAGGCCCCTGGGTGCTGCCCAGACACAACGGACCAAAGGCGACACACTGTACACTCAACTGAACAATACACAATTAATGCATTATTCCCTGCTGGAGAGCCAGGAGGCCTGCAAACATGTCATCACGGCGAAGCAACGAGACTGGAATATAACACAGAGATGATGGTGATGATGATGATGATGATGATGATGATGCATCAGGCTGATAGAAAGACCAGAGTGTAACTATCAGCTTTTTTTGTTTGTTTTTCTGCCCGTCTTAAACACCAGGCTTATCATCATGTCATCAGGCTGCAGCTCACAGTGTTTGAACTCGTGGATAGAGTTTGGTTTTCATCGGGTTTGTTTTATCATTATTTCCGATTTAAACGAGCTTCTTTTATTGTTTTCTTGTGTAAACAGAGTGGACTTTTCTCTTATTTCCTGCGGTTTTCCCCATTTCTTTTCTTTTTCTTTTCTTTCTTTTTTTTTTGACAATTTTCCCAAAACGAGCGTCAGTATTCTGAGTTGAACAAGAAAAGTACATTTAGTTCAAGAAAACAAGTTGGAAACAAGAGCATTTTTTTAAAATGTACTGCTTTTGGATAAATAATAAATAGGGTTTAATTCTAAGAGATGGATGTAAATACGTGTTGTGATGATTTGAGGTTCGTAAAAAAAAAAAAAAAAAAAAAACTGATAATTTCTGAACTTTTTTTTTTTTTTTTTTTTTTACTGCTAATAAAAGTGCCATGTCTCCGTCTACACGTCCCTGTGATATCATTTGTAAAACTTGCTCCAAAGAGACACTTGAGTCCAGTTGTCAGTTTCCCTCCGTGAACCCTGCAGAGTCCAACAGTAAAAGCAGATTGAAACCTTGTGCTCGTTTCAGCGACTCCGCGCGTATGGTCCACATTATGGGCTCTGTTTTTTATAAGACCTCAAACAAATCGAATACAAGTTCACCAAATAATTAACAGTTCTCAATCCCCATCTTCCTCATTAAAGCACTTCCCCTCTTATATTTCATCTCATCCTGCCAACTACAACACCCCCCCACCCCCCACCCCCCTTTAAGTGCGCCTGGACTGTGGATATTACTGAGAGATAATATTCGTGTTGACAGTTAAAAATGCACAAAGCTTTCTTAATTTCATTCTTATGTAAAAGCCTGTTTTCCCCGTTGCTCTAAGATGCTTGACAGTGGATAAACTGTGGAGAACGTGGTGGGTTTGTTTGTTTGTATTTTAATCATTGCTGTGTTAAAGCAGCATCCATGTGCACTTTGGTTTGACCTTGTTGGTTGTATCCCGAACGCATAACATGTTTTTGTCATCTATGCCTCTGTTTAGGAACAGAGAGAGAGCGAGAGAGAGAGAGAGAGAGAGAGAGAGAGTGGGGTGTCGAAGAGGGGGTGAGAGAGAGAAAGAGAGAGAGAGAGAGAGAGAGAGAGAGGCCGGGCTGCACCATCTGCGCTTTAATGAGTTACCCCAAGTGCCAAAAGTAATTTTCAGATTCGGGTTATTCTTTTCTGATCTTGCCTTTTCTGACCTCCAGGAAACACCCCGCCTGCTTTTATAAGCAAATTCCATTTACCTACAAACGTGTGAACGCCAAAGAAGCCGTAGATCACGTAGGTGCACATGCGTCTCCGCGTGGATGAATAAACGCGTAAAAGACGCGAAAGCTGTTCTAACTTTGCGCGTCAAACGCCGCTCCGCTGTGCGCGTTTCTGCGCTGACGGAGGCGGTTTAAATCACCGCCAGGTTACTGCATCTGAGGGTTCATCCTGCAGGTTAATGCAATGTAACACTTACGGGATGCTGGGAGGAATCCCAAAAGCAACCAAAGGCGCTTGAGCCGAGACAACGAGAAGAAGAAGGAGAGAAAAAATAATTTTCCGTAATTAAAGTGGCGGTCTCAAAGGGAGGTTCGGCAGTAAAGAAAAAAAATACGAGCCACTTCACAGCAGAGGAAGTGCTCTTTCTCTTTTTCCCCCTTTTTTTCCTCCCTCGTCGTTTTTTTGGTGATGTGCCCATCGTGGCCGAGCTGGGTCATTATGGGAGAATAGACAGTGTTTGATATGTTATGACATGAACACTCAGTTAGATCACCGAGTTCAAATACTCCATCAGCCGTTCGATGCCAAGCAGCTCTCAGAGGGTCCAGCTCGGGGTCAGAGCCAGTGACACATCACATCAAAATCAGAGGAGAGAGTGAGGCGTTTTTCCTATCAAATCACTTCCCACTGCAAGAAGTAGAGCCACACTTCGTTTTGTATTCACACTTTATAAAAAGTCTTTTTTGTCTGCAAAGGGGCAAATGTGAGAGTGGCACATACAGTGTAGGGGAAACGTACGTGCCAAATATGTGTAATTGTACTTTTTGAAATTGCATTTTGATGAATTGCAGGTATGGGAAGAGTTGAGGTGCAGTGGAAATAAGTGAAACTACACCTCACCGCATCCTTGAATATTAACAACAGCAGGTTTGAACCAACCGACTCTGGACTCCACAGCTCATCACGATGGACATTTTTTGCAGCGCGCACTCCGCGTCCCAGAGCTGAGGCTCGGAGTGTTTGAGACAGGAGGGAACGCAAACAAAGATAGCTTTTATTTCTCCTGCAAAGATTAACTCGGCTTATGTCCCCTTGTCTGTGTGTGTGTGTGTTGGATGTGTTTGTGTTTATCAGAGTGTGTTTGTCCTCGCAGGCCGGTCAAATCACTTAGTTACACATGTTAACTGACCCAAACACCTGCTTCTCACACCGACCAGCTCTGCCCCCATGGCCCCCCAGCTCCCTTTGTCAGCAACAAGTTGGGCCATACTGGGCACCATGATGGCAACAGATTGCACTGTTTTTTGTTTGTTTGTTTGTTTGTTTGTTTTTAACAAGTGCAAGATTAAAGACGCGGTTTATACATTTAAACATGGCCTCGTGTGTCAGAGTTTTGGAGTTTGGAGACCAATGAAAAATCGAAAATGAAACAGGCAGCAACAACCTGCTTTAATATACTGACCAAAAAAAAAAAAACTTTCCTCCCTATTCACGTGGAGCTTGGGAGCGGAATCGTTTTGCTGCAGCCTGCACTGACAGTGATTTACAGCCTTCATTTAGAAAACGCCTCAATTAGTGTTTTACTGTCGTGTTACCCAGAGGTTAATTCAAGTGTAATATAACTTAATATTCGGAAAAAATGACTACACCTTTCGGCAAAGAGATCCTAATGAAACTTAGAGCATTGCTCACAAGCTTCCGAAGTGTTCCTCTTAACATTTATGCCTCAGGTTTATTGATATTTTGTGCTGGTTAAAGCGCGTTTGCGCACGCTTTTTGCCTGGTTTTAAAACGTGCGTAAAAGTGGCCGCAGTTAATCTGTTGCGTTTACAACCGGTTGTTTTTGGAGCATATTTTAACAGACCGAGTCTAATGCTGGAGCAGTTATTTGAGGGGGGGGGGGGGGGAGTTGTGCCACTGAGGCAGCAGACTGAAACCAACCTGTCCCTCTGTCCACAAAACTTGTGATGGTGTTGGCAGATTTCGAGGAGCGGAAAAAGCTTGCGTTTAGTCCGAGCTTCTCTGCAGCCGAGTATGTCCTGTATATGGAGAGCATGTATTCATGCGGCACAATAGCGTCCCTTAGGTCTTCTTTGTGATGGCCCGCGACAGGATGCGAGGACGCGAAGATGTCTTTTAAGAATTTGGATGACCTCTGTCCGTCCCGATGGGAGATCCCGGCTCCCCTGTTCCTCCTCGGCGCAGAGGGAGAGATGATAGCAGCAGACTGGAAACACGGTATATTCCCAAGGAAAACAAGGAGCAGGCCCAGGTATAGCGTTACCACTCGAGATGCGTCCATGGCTGGAAGAGTAACCGAGAGATGTTGAGAAACTCTTTTTTTCTCCTACCCCGCTCTGTGCAGTTGGATTCAGGGGGTGGTGGTGGGAGCCGCTGGAGCCGGAGATGGTGTGCGCGTGAAGGTCGGAGAGCTGCTACTTTTGCGCTCTCTGGTCGCACCAGAAGAAGTGCGTTTTGCGCTCTGGACTCCACACAAGAGCGGAGACTGTTGGGCCGAGAGAAACACGCCCACATGGTCGCTCAGTGCACGGCTTCCCAAACAATTTCATGTCACAGACCTGCAAACAGACGAGCACTAGAGCCAGAGGGCTGCCGCGAGATAAAGGCACGAGAGTCCTTGTGGGAAAGTTTGGTGTTGTAGTTGTTGTTGTTGGTTTAGCAGCCAGTCGCTGATCTGTCACTGTCCACAGAAGACCAGTCATTTACCTCAGTTTGGGTCATTTCTCCGGTTTATTTCTGCTGATTTATAGTGAAGCACTTTACAAAACAATGAAGCTTATTGTCAGTCTTGCTGCGCTTTCAATGATTTATAGAAGACACTGAACACAGTTGCAGCTCTTCTTATCACTGGCATTGACAGCCCTGGAATCTCCCAAGGACACTTCAGATCAGATTAGATGAGATTTTACGCACAGATAAACTCAACACACAGGCTGCTCATAAAGTTGTGGCATTTGCTTTGAGAAACATCATGCATTTTGAAACGTCAGTGGAGGTTTCAGTGAAGTACATGGACGAATTATTAAAAAAAGGGAAAAAAAAAGAAAAAAAAACAAGTCAGATAAGGCTTCAGTGTTTGACAGTGACGAGTGGATGATGCTGTTGTTCACTGGTGAAGAAGAGAATATAAACTTGATAAATTAGAGGAGGGGAGAGGTGTCGCGTTCAAAACAAACACCAGACCCCAAATATTAAGTCTGGATTTGGGTGTCTATGGCTTTTTGAATGATACTAGTGCCCTCTAGTGGCCACTGGCGTTTATTACAACGCGATGCCTGAGAAGCGAAGAAGAAATGCTGCTTTCATGCCATCTGGGAAAATCTGGCTTCGTGACCATATTTATTAAAAAGCTTCAGCTGTGCGGTGTGTAACCCAGAGCTCCCACATTCAAGTGGTTTAAATCTAGTCCATTACAAGGGGGAGGGTTTGTTGCTAAACCTGCCATATCAAAGAAACTCTGTAACTCATCAGGTCATTTGTCATTACAGTCAAAGTGGTGCTCATTTGTTTAATCTGCTGTTTTTAGACCAGAACTGATTGTTTGTTTTTACAGACTGACTGACTCATTGTTTCATTATAAGGACTTTGTCTTGAATTAAGGCTCAATAATAATAATAATGCACATGACAGGACAAATGAAGGTCAGAGGGAAAGGAGCATCTACATAAAGAATACATTGGCTTTTAGTGATTAAATGATCAGAATTAACCATATTAGCTGCAGAGTGCTGCAGTGCCGTGGCTTAGGTCAGTGTGTAGGGATTTTAAATGTCAGTGCCTGTGGGTCCGTTGACCTGCGGTGCACCCGTGTGACAGACAGTGAGTTATTCCTCCAGCAGAGGGCGACACGCTGCTGCTCATGGCGCGGGCCACATGCAAATGATTGATTCCACCCAGGGTCAGTTGCTTCCTCAGTTTGACGCAGTTATAAAAAAGATGAACACCTGTACAGACGAGACGAGCTTAAACATCCCACGGGCCATTTCAGAGAGTCACGTGACTGAGGTCTGAATCTGACGGGCTTCAGTCAGTCTGGACTCTGCACGTGGAGCTTATCCAGGTATTGGCGGTGCAGAGTTAAGGTTTTTAATATATGAGAAACTTCCATATGCGCAGGCGCTGAATGTGAATATAAATGGTCTTATAAATAAGAGCAGGAGCAGCTGCCACGGCTTCTCCCTGATTTCAGCACCATGGAGAGTCCACTGGCTCTCACACTGTGCTCTTTGACAGGGTGTGTTTGGTTTCATACACACACAGAACTTGCATGCAGAAACACTATCTATCATTCTATCTATCTATCTATCTATCTATCTATCTATCTATCTATCTATCTATCTATCTATCTATCTATCTACACCTTAATGATAAGTATATGAATGAATATGAATAATGTATCGAGGCATACGTCATATGTATCTCTCTTAAGGGATGAGACATTTAAACTGAGATCAAGCATGTGGCCACAGGCTAGCGATGTCTGTACTGTATATGTTTCTATATGGTGGGATACGTGGTTAAGTAATGCCTCGCGTGTTATGTAACACACTTGGGATGGTATAGTCATATTGTGCGTGCGATGTCAGCGGTCTCGCTTCTTGTCCAATCGTGTGTGTCCTCAGCCTGCACACAGCTCTCCTCCGCCCGACATCGACCATCCTCATCCACATCCCATCAGCAGCAGAGCGGAGCGGAGCAGAGCGGAGGCTGGCACCAGGAGGAGCATCAGCAGCGCAACGACCCTTTGTGCTTCACCCATAAACGCGACCTTCTGAGAGGAATCCCCATCTAACATCCAGGCAAGCCTCGTGTTTATTTCACTTGGGTTAAAGGATGAAAGTGAACTGTTCGCAGAATGGGAGCAGGTGGCTGGTGGCGAGGAGCTGTTTACAAGTTAAGGGGCGATTTCTTTTCTTTTTTCTTAACAAATAATCCCACATTTTGAACGGGTTTCACCTGTTTTGGGAGGTAATAGGTGAAATCCATCCACTCCAGGCTTAAAGTTTGATGTTTACATCGGCATTGGATCCACCCTGTAGCCTATTTCTCGTGTCTTTATTCTAGAGGCATCTCTGCGCATGAGAAAAACATTGCCAGTAACTGTGAGGGCGCCACATGAAACAAAAACAAAACCTCACTGCTGGATACAGCGTGACGAAAACTGGACAATGAACTGTTTGAGGGCAGATTGTGAAGAGATGCTGTCACTGTCAAGAGATATATGGATAATTATATCCCTCAGGATTACATTATAGTCCGCGATAATGGCTCGGAAGTGAGGTGTGAACAAAGGGAGGAATGTAAACACATGGAGGGGCATTAAGGAGGGTGACATACTTAGAGCAGTGGTATCCTCATTTAGTTTATCATAAGAATTTCACATTAAAAGGGTTTTAAAAGCACCATAGATATCCTGTGGGAAAACCATGTGGTGCTAACAGAGTGATGCTGTGAAGGACTAGTATGTTATCATCACAGCAGTCCTTAGTGTTGTTTAATGGAACAAACCTATCAAAGTACGGTACTATCTATACCAGCAGGGATCCATTTTACAGAAGTTGCTTTGGTTTTCATGTGCTTTATGCTCCCTGCCCTCATTCCTGAAAGTGAAAGAGATTAGCCAGTAATGACATCATGCAATGATGATGCAGTTTGTTTCAGGGCTAGTGAGTTCTGGGCAAGCGTTGTGACCAACACGTCTCTCTGAATTAAATCATTTGGGGTTTTTTTGGAGAATAATTATGTCTTCCATGGTGTGATACAAAGAAGAAAAGGAACATGGTGCAGCTCCATCCGAGCAACAGTACGGCAGTCTGTGGTTTAGGGGTTCATCAGCATGTGTTATACATCATCATCACTAAAATGATTCTCAACACCTCATTAACAATCACATTAGAATAGAACTAATGGGCTCAGTGCATCATGGGGTTAATATCGAGAGCTTCACATTAGTCCATGTGCATGATCAACATTAGAAAGCACAGGGATGGATTAAGGGAATTATTATTCACGCCCACTCCATGCTGTTTTAAAAGTAGACCATCTGGATAAGAGAAACAGCTCAAGTGGAGGCTTAAAGACTTGTTTACCACTCACGTCCACATCCTCCCAGCATCCCACTGACAGATTTTTTCCCCAAGTCTTCCTATCCCAGTACAACTACTTTTTTTGTTTTTTGAATCAGCGCACTTCCCCCCTCCATCCAGGCTTGTTTTTGGAGCAACTGCGGGGAACACTGGTAACTTGGCTGTCTGTCGGGCTCAAGAGAGTAGAAAATCCTGTGTTTGCAACTTAGATAATGCTAAGTCTGTTGCTCAGCAGGTAGCCAATCAACATTGTCTGGAGGCAAGTGGGGGAGCACATGCATGATCCTATTTTAGTGCAGCATGGGCTCAAGTGAAAACACGCACAATAAAAAAGAGGGCAGGTACAAAGTGTCCACAGTTAGGATGGAAAAATTTGATTCAGCTTCTAGATATTGCATGGGTGTCTGCATCCAAATGCCTCAGGGCTTCAGGTTACAAGCTACTGTGTGACCATAAACAAAAGAAATTAGTTTCACACAATAACAAATAATGAGATGATGCTGTCTGAATGATTTGGCACTGGGATCCTACCTTAACAAGGCTGCTTGAGTTTGCATGAATTTAGGCCAATATATATTAAAATAAAAACTTCCTAAAACCTTTACTTCTCTCTCATTTACATGCTCCATTATTCATTTCCAGCACTAAACTGTTATCATTCCAGGTGAATTGGAATATTTTCATGCCATCCATCATCACAACTCTTTGTTGATGTGTTTTTTCTATTGCGCTCACTGCCAGAGAATTTTTTAAAAAGCAAACTATTTCATATGAATTAAGAAAATGTACTAATAAGAAATGATAGAATCAAAGTCAGCAGTACTTGCATAAGCAGCCTATAAAACATGTTTCCCGAAGCTCACTCATGCAGACTCAAGGACACAGTGTTCATTCATTCTGAGAAAAACGTTGCACGACTGAATGGTGAACACTCCCCCTCATCACCTCGGCACACACTGGATATTTTCTAAGCATCTTAAGAAGAACAGCAGAAGCTACACTCTGTGCAGATTTACACATAATTTGTTCCATTGGGCTCGAATTGTTCATGCAGCGTTTTCCCTTGGTTGCTAAGACTGTTGCTAGGGCACGGCTCTGGTTGCTCTGCCCTGCTTGGTGCTTATAATGGGATTCTGGCTTGCCAGTGCACCAGGCAGCTGTGTGCATTGCTACAATGTGATGGCACTGTGGATGTTTGGGGGAATGCAGGAACTCAAACAGAAAGAAAGTGAAAGTGGTGGAAAGGTGGTGCAGACTACTTAGAGCTCAGATCTATTTTTAAATTTCATGATAGGAGGTGGAGTTTGATTCCCAGGACTCTGTGCTATTTCTGAAATCTTCTGGTGCTTGGTGGTTGAAAGAAAGAGTTTTTTTTTTTCTTGCAGAAGTCTGGGCTGCTCACACAGGGATGTGACTTATATTAGGTCATGGAGTGGTCATATTATTGTGTTTGTGAGGAGAAGGTGATCAAAGCAAGACTGACATCCATCCAACCAGCTTTTTGAAAAAAGGAGTACCATCTGGATGAAGCTAGGGAAGAGAGGTTCAGACTCATCGATGCGACAGCAGCACACAGGCCTTGGGGTCAATTACATCATTCCTGATGATGCAAAAAAAAAAAAAAGAAAAGAAAAACATGCATGCACTTATGCAACTGACCCCTTTAGACGATGATGTTCACAGGCGATCAACAGGAGAGAGGAAGTGAAGAGATTGTGTAAAGTTTATTCAAGCATGACAGTGAATGTGCATTATTTAGCATTTGCGCATCAATAAGAAATGTTTCTTTTTACTTTAAATGTGCATGTCAGATGTGAAAAGTTCAGGGTTTATTTCTATTTTGGTTTGTATTTGACTTCTTTTACTCTCATTCTTAAAAGAAGATATAATATACCTCTATCATCCATTATCTCCCACTGATAGAACCACTTTGTAGCTTTTGGCAAGCAGCCGTACAGTTTTGGCATCGAGAGCTGATGAGAAGCGACAGTGTAGTTTTGCTTTGCAGAATCACACAGTGAAGTTAGGCACTTTTTTGTGCTTCATATCTGATCATTTTAAATAGTAACAACAACAATAAAAAAGCTAAAATATGAAAAGAATATCAGTAATTACTTTTCTTTAGAGCTGTATCTGCACACACTCTGAACATCATTCCTTTGTGGGCAGAAGCAGAGCATGAACTGAGTTATTTTAAATCTACTCCTTTGATATATTTGCTTTTGTCTTGTTTCTTTGACTGTTTTTAGCAGCATGTCTCTTCAGGGGACGGATTGTCGTGGTTTTGAGATATATCACCCTTTTACTGATATATCTGAACATCTTCTTGGTGGATTCTTGTTGGATTGCAGTGAAATTTTGAAAGTTCTCATGGTTCACCCGAGGATGAACCCTATCTACTTTGGTGATCCCTTGTTTTGATTTGAGTTAAATGGCTTTATATTTTCTGTTTTAAAATTAAAAACACCATAGCTGTTTATTTTTAGATGTGACACAATCTGTTTCATAAGGTCATAAATTCAGTGTGTGTTGGCCATGTTTGGCTTCAGGCTAATGCCATCTGTACCAGGCAGGGTGTATGTATGAGTGTGAGTGTGTGTGTGGCAGTGGGTGGGATTTAGTAACACAGTTCAGACAGAGGGCCCTTGTTTGTTTGAGCGCCACGTCAAAAATGCTGCCACATACGCAGTCCACAGAAAAATGACTCACCTGGTTTTTCTCCTCTCTTCCACTCATCAGAGGAAAACGCTACGTGAAGCACAATGGGACCGTTCCAAGAGTATGAGGTGAGTTCATCTGGTTGGTGATGGACTGAGTCCTTTGACAGCGTTAGTACATTTCATATGGCATATCAATGGCTTTTTTTCAGATGTAAGGTGATGATAAAGATTAGTAAACTCTGAGCTTCCAGTTACTGCACAAGGCCCAGATATGAGCAATAATCAATTATTTATGAGTTAAAGCAAGGGTATGTTGCTGCTAAACTGTATTCTTGCCTCTAGCTGTGATAGATATTGCTTTGAACAGGAAAAGAAGTCACCTGAGAAAGGAAGCCCCCGCAGTCGCATCCCACGCTTGGTCCTCCATCCCTTCCGACCAAAGGACAAAGGATCACCTTTGTCAGATTCACCTTTTTCAGAGGAGGAGGGCAAGGAGTGTGACATGAGCTCTGACCACTCCAAGAGAACCATCAGCACCAACAGCTTCTGCTCTGGTAAGAAGTTCAGGTTTAATCCCGAGCACCGCTGAGTTCATACCTGATTTAAACTTCAGATACTATGAACAGCCAGCACAACGTACAAGCTGTCAGATGCAAGATTGTGTTGCATTGATCTTGGTTGGCCGTGCAAACATAAATCCTCATGTGATACAAACAGAATCTTTAATTCAGATGATAATTTGCATGCAGGATTATGCAAGGCCAAGCATTAAATGCATCTATGTTTACTTTACGTTCACCCAAATTGGACTCCTTACAAATACTACACTGTAGTATATGTCACTCTGTGTGTGCAGTGTGTGCATGTATGTGTGTACACTGTGTAAACCAACCACAACACAAACACTGCTTGATAAGTATTTTAAGAAAAGTGATGAGCCATGTGAAAGCCATTATGCTATCTGTCAGATAACACCCCGGCTGAACCTTGAGCTCTGACTGACTGCTTGTGTTTGCTGCCCGCCCTGCACTTGCCTGTTCGTGGCTATTACTGTCTGTGTGTACCTGTCTACAATAGATGACACCGGCTGCCCCACTAGTCAGTCTGTGTCCCCCTCCAAAACCCCGTCAGGCTCAGATCAGAGTGCCCATGGATCGCCAATACTCCCGGAGCGCAAGACCAAAGTGAAGAGGGTGAGGGTGATGGCCGAGTGGAGCGGTGAACCACGGAGCACGCAGAGGCACAAGAGGGAGCTGCGGTCGGCCATGAAAGCTAGAGGTAAAAAAAATAAATAAATACAGAGACGAGGATAAAAAAGATGAACTATACAAACAGAAAGAGGATCAACAACATTTGAAATCTACTATCATGATCTAATCCTACACTACATGGGAATAATCTGCATTTGTGAATCTATTTTTGTTCATGACTCCATCTCTTGTCTTTCCCCACATGTGCAGACTCTTGTACAACAAACACATATACTTCAGCATGCCAGTGGTATCCCAAAGGCCAAAGTACAATAACAGCATTTGTCACATGTCACAGCAGCTAACAGATTCCCATCCTTGTTGACTTGAACAAACACTGACTGGGAAGCAGCTGCTTGCCTAAAAGCAGAGAAATAACTGGAGTAAATTATCCTCTGTACATCTGTGCTCTGTTAACAGATATCAGAAACAGTTCACTCCAGTTCTTATGCCAAAATTAAATTTCCTCTCTTTTAATCTGTCTAAATCTGGGGTCATGAGAGAAAAACTGCTTGATCTTGAGACAAAATGAGGCAGAAAGCTGATTGGTTGAGGAAAACATTTGGGAGCTTAGCCAATTAGGCTGATTAGCAGGAGGTTACTACACTGATTGAATGTGCACATGCTCTCAGTTGACTCACCAAGGGGTGGAGAATCACTATAGTTTTGAACTGTTTTATTTGACACAGTCGTCACGGGACATAATACTATGGTTTTGTTAAACGAGATGAAGAGATGCTTCTCAGGTATGACTGAATTAAATCTTTAAGAATTTCAACAAAACATTTAGTGGCACTTTTGAACAATAAAGCTGGCTGTTACTCAAAGCTGAAGCACTTTGAGGCTGAGGCCCTTTTATATAAATTGTTTGTTGCACCATTTGAGCAGATTGTGTTACACATAATGGCTGGATGTTGGGTATTTCTGTTCTTTAATGGCGTTTGTAATCACATGATGTGGTTGATCTGTATTGCCCTGCTCTTTAAACTCACATTAGCCTAACTAGGATATAGATTATAGGGAGTAGCTCACCCAAAAAGCTGTTGTATAAGAGTATGAGGCTGTGGTACAAAGTTTTCTACCATTGGCCAGTGTTTTCTAACATTAGCTAATGTTTGCTAAGATTAGCCAACAGTCAATCATACCACCCCAAGTGAACCTGCAGCACCCAAACCTGCTGAGAGTAGAGACTTGAGCAAGACTGTGTTTTCCTTCCTGAAGTGAACATCTCAAAATAGTCTTCAAAATGTTTGCTAGCATGCGTAACATGCTGACTCTTTTACCTGCAGGAAGTGAGGCCGACTTCAGCTCCTCCAGCAGCACAGGCAGCCTAAAGACCAGGGAGAGCCTCACCTCTAATTCAGCTGGAAAGAAAGCCCTCTCACGAAGGTATGGACTTTAACACGTGCGTTTTTATCATCTGTATGCTTTGCAGGGTCTGTGGTAGACTCAAAAACATGGGTATAATCTCAATCAGAGGGGAAATGTTTGTTATGCATACACTATTTTTGCTTTTAACACCTGAATTTTCTCCTTGGGGCTTTGTTCACATCTTTTTAAGTCGCAGCACCCACATCAGACCTCTGCCAGTGTTCAAACCAGCCGGGAGCCCAACACCCCACCGCGATGCAGAGCTCTACGCTCCCTACAGGACTCCTCCGAGAGCAGCATCCTCAACCAACAGCAGCAGCTGCAACTCCAGCCCCACCTCCAGGTACCAAACATTGCTCTCATGCCATGCATTATTAATATTCACAGAACAAGGTTTGCAGCTTCAAAGTAAAATACTCTGATCAGTTATGGCCTCCTGGACATATCCATCTAACCCTGCCACGTTTCTAAATTTGGTTTCATTGCAAATCCAACCTTGTCCACCTGAGGCAGAAGTTAGTAGTCTTTGGAGATTGAGAGATTCAGATTGTGGCTCAAGCAATGTACGATGAGTGAGTGGGTGGCTGGATTAGGATGAAACTGTTATCATTTCCCCTCTTGCAGCTGGCTGGGATTATATCGGTCATGATTTGGCTGTGGGTTGGATTAATGAGGATTCACTAAAGCAATAGTCTGAATACGGTACCCAGGCAGCAACCCTACAGGCTGCAGCCAACTTGTAACTGGATTAAAATGAATGCACCTTGGTTTTGGTGAAGGGAGGAGGGTCATAAATATTTCACACTAGCAGAATTCATGTGTGAACTGAACAGCCTGAAGCTCAAAAGGGTGGACCACCATGAATTTTGACAAGGGGCTCCAGACTCCAAATTACTGGTAGGGTGTAGTTTGTAGGCTTAATGTTTGTTGGCTGCTCAGCCCTGCACAAGGTTTAACATAAAAATCCTCTCTCAGCAGACAAACATTCAACCCAAACCCCAGCAGCAGCAGAATCTGCCCTTGTTATATCTTGCACTGAGAGCTTCCTTAAAAAAAACCTCTCCTGTCACTTTAAGACGTTCTGCTGTCAGCTTTTCTGTGCCTAGCTAAGTGTCATGTGACATCTTTTCCTTTCACATGCTACCTTCTCCTGGGCTGTTTCTATTTCTGGCAGGGACGCATAGTGCTCGCATCAAAGCCTCAAGTATCCCAGGTTGCTAGGATGTTGTGCTAGTGGAAGAGAGGGGCTTACAGACTGTTTTGCATATTGCCCAAATCCACCCACTCGTCCTCTACAGGAAAAAGAAAAGCACAAATCCTTTTATCAGTTTTCTTTGAACATGATAACACTGATCACAGGACATGCAGAGGGCATTTGAATGCTAATGCAATTAGCTTGTAGATTAGGGTTTTTCTAATAAGGTGATTTCCTTCCTTGCTAACTCTGCTTGTATTTAGATAAACCAGCATTTTAGGGGGTTTTTTGCCTCTAGTCTGCAGGCCAGTAATCCTGTGTCAGACAGTAATTCCAGGCTTCAGAGAGCATCTGCCCTGACAGCACTCTCTCAGCCAGACTAATTGCCCTCTGCAGGGAGCAATTTTACTTTGAAATGTCTAACTGGTTTGTTTTCTGCTGTTGCTTTCAAAATGTCTAGTTGGGGGCTAATGGATATGGTGGTTCCAGAGTTTTAAATGTGACTTTTAACCAGTGTTATAATTACATCTCTACCTGACAGAAGAGCAAACCTGGGCCACTACCACTCCTGTGGGGACAACCATGGAATCAGACCGCCAAACCCCGAGCAGTACCTCACTCCTCTGCAGCAGAAGGAAGTGGCCATCAGACACCTGAAGACCAAACTGATGGAGTCTGAGAACAGAGTTCATGACAGGTTAGTTGAGATTTAGCAGCATGGCAGCTCCTGTGTTTTGTATCTGTAGCTTTTAATATGGTTGTAAGACAGGATGATGATGATGGTTGTGTCAGGGGAAAAAGTGATACTGTGGTTGTGTAATCATACATAATGTAGCTCTTTTCAGTTATCAACATCTGAAGTGTGAACCTACAGGGAAATCACTATTGCATAAAATGGCTTGATGTTACTACCTTGCAAGATACTTGCATTGTACACAAGACTAAGTTACATTATAAAGTATCAGAAGTTTCATACATTATACACAAATTAACATTCTTGCAGGTGCAATAGCCAGTTAGAAACTGATAGCTGGAAGATGGCTACCTTAGATAATAAAATCCATCTACTGGCATTTTAAAGCTCACTACAAACCACAGGATCTTGTCACTTCTATTTTTTTTATGGATTAAACAAAGGAGAACACACATTTATATTGTACTGTCAAAATGAGTTTCACCTGACTACATTTCTGTGTGCTGAAGTAGGCGTGATTGGCTAGGCAAGTTGTAAAGAGTGTGTCAGCACTTCTTTTTGACAAAGTTTCAAAGTTTGTGTTGTCCAAGTTAAGTCTGATATGGCCTCTGTTCAGAGCAAACAATTGTTGAACAATTCATTGTGTGAAGTGGAAGCATGCACACCCTGCTCTGTTCTCAGTAATGAATGTGAAGTGAGTGAAATCTGGTCAGACAGCAGGCTAGATTTTTGTTTGTAGGTAGATTCTTTTTTTGTTACTCTTTAGAGAAACCTTGCATTAAGCTAGGCTAACTTTAGCTTCATATTTGGTGTACAGGTTTGACAGCATTCTCGTCCCTCCAGAAAATACCCTCCAAAATGCTGAAAAACTAAAGTAATGCTGTACATTGTCTTCTCTTTATCAGAGAGACAGAGATCGAGGAACTTAAGGCCCAGCTCTGCAGAATGAGGGAAGACTGGATTGAAGAGGAGTGTCACCGGGTAGAGGCTCAGCTGTCCCTCAAAGAGGCTCGCAAAGAGATCAAACAGCTGCGTCAGGTGGTGGAGACCATGAAGAGCAGCCTGATGGAGAAAGATAAGGGAATACAGAAGTACTTCATTGACATCAACATTCAGAACAGGAAGTTGGAGTCCCTGCTTCAAAGCATGGAGCTGGCTCAAAGTGGTGCCAACCTCCAAGAAGAAAACACATTGGACTTCATCTGTGATAGCCCTGACAGTGGTGGGAAGAAGATGGCAGAGGAGGAAGAGGGTGGAATGGAGCTGGGAGACCAAGGAGTGGAGGCGATGGCAGACAGTGGGCTGCTGGTGAACGACGAGATGGCCAACAGGGCAGACATTTTGGAGCAGGTCTTCATGTCCACTGCAGTGGACCTAAGTCAGGACTCTAGTGGCAAGCTGAGGGCTGAGGCAGAGTCAGGGCCTGGGGTTTCTGCACTGTTAGAGGAGCAACAGTCGATTGATAAATCTACTGCACTCGCACAAGCTCCGCCAAATACAGTTTCCACCACCATCACCATCTCCTCAAGTACAACCTCCCAGCAGACCACAGAGGATAAAGGGATCCAAACCGAGGTAATGCCCATGTCTCCAGACCTGCAAGCTCTGCTATTCCAGCTGCTGAAGTTCCACGGGGCCACAGCTGCAGACACAGCTTCATCAGCCTCTAACAGTCTTCTCAGCCTCCCAAACCTGCCCATCTCTGCTCCCACCACTGCCAATCTCCCCGACTCCACACCTTCCCCGCCGAGAATGCCCAGTCCTCCTCAGCCAGGAAGTCCCGACACCTCCACCGATTCAGGTATGTGCAGCTCAGATCCTGCACAGAGCCGACGGTTCATGGAGGAGCTGGACTTTGGTGTCGCTGATGAGGAAATTTGTCTGTCACCAGGACTGGAAGTGGTTGGGAAACGATACTGGAGCAACAGCTTCCTGGTGGATCTGGTTGCCGTGGCAGCCCCTGTGCTGCCCACGGTGGCCTGGCTGTACTCGCGACACGGTGTGGATGGAAGCTATCCAGTGTACAACATAGCTGCTCTGATCAGGGGCTGTTGCATCATGGGATTGCAGTCTCTTCGTCATGTCACTCACAGGCCGGATGTGTAATGGCTTCCAACCTGCATGCACACGCCTAACCTTGAACTAAAAGCACTTAAGCATCTTTGAGAGAATTCTTTTTTTGTTTGTTTGTTTGACACCTGATGATATCAATGCAGTTATTTTGGTTTCAACACTGTTACTTTGCACTGTACAGTTACCATGAGTTGAAGCAAAATGGTGACATGGAAGGGATTATTTATGAAGGGGGTTATATATTTATTTATTATTTACATGTATTAAGCTGATCATCTGGGTAGATGGTTATGTGTTATCATTGTCCTGTGGTGTTCCCAGTTGTTGTGGTCAAAAAAGAAAAAAAAAAAGTTCTTTGTTTATGTTGAGGATGGGATTTTTAGAAGGTGAAGACTGAATGTTAGTTTGTTCGACAGGTTCGCAAAATTCAACTGTTTTGAGTTACTGTTCAGAAGAAACCTTAAACCTTCAGCCAAAGCTTTAATGTGAATTCACTGTCATTGTTCTGTGAAGAAGTATTTTATTTTTTTCCTCCCTCGGAGTAGAGCTTTATTCAGTACAGCCTGTGTATTGTTCATAGAAGTAAGTTGATGCTTCAAAGCAACTGACACTTGTTACGTGCCTGAGCTATGTGCAATACTGGTGGTTTACATCAACTGTCCTTGTATCTTTATTAAAGCATGATAATTCTGGCCATATGCTTGGACTCTTGTTTTTTATCTTGCAGGTGTGTGATGAGGAAGCAATGACCAAACAAGGATGGTGATTTGACTTTGTGAGGTCTGTTGGAAATGCTGGTGAACATTGGGAGCGCCCACGTATTATTTAATTTGAGCAAGTTCTCATAAATTAATAAAAGGGGGGAGAATGTCTTGCTTAATCCCATGAGCAACCAAGCAATAACCTCATGACGGCTCATCTTACGTAAAAGCTTTCCCAGCCTGTATTTTCAGACGTCCCTTGGGTTGTGGAGCTGACAATGTGAAGTGCATTAGATCCACTTTGCTGCGATTGCTCAGAAGCTGTAAAATGCTGCTTGTACCCTTACACCAGTAAAAACTGGGTCAGTGCCCAAGCAGTTGGACGTTTACCCGCAAGAACTACCACCGTTTTTTTTAGTCATTACATAATATCCAGCCACATTAAATGAAAATGAGAGAAAAGCAGATTAATTCTAAATGAACTAACACTTGGCGTCTTTGCTATGATTACTCTTTTCTTCCACACTGCCATACGGCAATGTATCTTGAGTTGCATAACCATGAGCTCTCTGTTTTTAAGGCATTAAACTAATGAGTCATCACATGCTGTAATCCCAGCACTAGTCTGGATTCTAGATTAATATGTGAGCAGCAATGGTGTCAAGTCTGGAAACACACCCGTCTTGTAGAATCAGAATATACCGTTTGGTTCTCATGCATCCCAGGACAATTATTCAGCCTTATAGCTTGTTTGCTTTCTGGAGAGTGATGACGTACAGTTTCCCTTATTTGAAACTGGGTCAGTCTCTGAGAGGGTTTGGCAGACAGGCAGTGTCCCTGCACAGATGGGAGTGACATCATTGTGATGGAGGTCAGATGAGCAATGACAACTGTCCATCAACTGAGGTTAAAGGTCAACTCGGTGTTGGACATTATAAGGTGGCAGTGATAAAAACAACACTGAACATCTGCACTAGCAGGATTTTACATCATTGTCTTCCAGTAAAAGCTAACATCTGCTTGCTAACATGTTAATGTTTAGCAAGTATCATGTCTTTACCAACTTGGTTTAGCATATTATTCTGTTAACATTTATTAATCATCATTATATATAGCTGAGACTAATGGTAGTAGTAAATGTTTTCAAGTATTTAATCAAAAAACACTTCAAATTACTACAAAAATGTCAATTTCATGGTGCTGGGATGGAAGCAATCACCAAAGACTGCAGGATTCACTCTCTGGCAACCATAAGTGGAGTGACTGACCTGTCATCCATTGAGCCTGAGATGTAGCACTATGTCTTCCATCTGTCAGATAGTGTTTCTCAAATTACGATCAGGCAGCAGACTCATGACCAGAGATTTTCACCTGAATCAAATTACTTTTATTAAAATCCTGTGTAGGATTAATACAGCAGGCATACAATCTGCCAGACTCTCTCGATTGAGCTTGTGGACTTATTATTTTAACGTAAGTGCCTGTTTGTGCTCAACCATGACAATTCTTGAAACATGAAGACATACTCATCAATGTGGAAAAAAAGATGAGAACCGAGGTCCTCTGTAATTCATTTTTGGGAAAAAAAAAAAAATTAAAAGTGCAGAATGACCAAACAAAACAACAAGCTTTTCTCAAATGGTAACAGTTGGGAAAAGAGCATTTCATAAAAAAGCACGAATCCATAGATTGAATTCCCTTCAAATAAAACACCTGCTTTCAATTAACCTCCTAAACCCAATCATGCATTGATCAGCCATGCTATTATCAAAGTGTCAACAGAATCAGCACCTCTAAGTTGGTCAACTGGATAGATAATGTTAACTCATTATTTCATTAGATGTATGAGATCAGACTGTTTGCAAAGCTTTTCTTATTGTAACATTTAGTATAGAAACTTGTCTATCTCATGCCATTTCATACCATCAATCACAAGTCATGGACTAAAAAACTATCAATCCTGTATGCACACTTCATATAATGGCCTGTCCTTATTTGCCACTGTTTCCGTGACAACAGTGTGCTGATTGGCAGAGGTGCCAATTCTGGCAACGCTGTTAGCCTTGCATTTCCAGCTTGAGAGAGGAGGGAAAAATGTTTGTTTACCAGCCAAGGTAACTGGTCTGGGACTACGATGTGACTAGGATTTATGTTTTATAGGGACAGTGTCTGTGCAGTGAGTGTTTTCAACTATTTAAGAGGAAAGCTCCCTTTGTATGAGGAAAAAAGAAAAGAAAAGAAATGTCAATGTAAATCAGTTGCCATGAGATTACCATAGGAACCCACAGCTTTTATAGTTGGGCTTGATTCGAATCTATGGTCATTTGCCCATACTCAGATTGAAAATCCTCAGCCTTCAGTTTAATGCAGGTTTCCAGTGTTGTAATGGCTGCACAGCACAGGGAGATAGGATGAAATATTAAGCAACATTCATTGGAAAACAAAAATCTGTTTCGCAGACAACAATGGACATAAATATAAAAACACAACAGTCAAGCAAACCAAGGGATGTCACTGATATACAGTGATGCTTAAAATTAATTACATGTCTTCGTCCTTTGAGCTTATAAATAAGACAAAGAAAAGGAATTGTACTCCCTAATTGAGTCTCAAAAGGTAGCACAGGTACCAGTTTATTTACAAATGTTCCTGGGAAAAACCAAAACAGATCATTTTTCTACACTACCTAACAGATTTCTAACCTTTAACCTATGATGAACTGGATTGTATGAGTACCTCTCTCCCTTGAGGACTGAAATGACCCTGCCACATGAACAGCGAGTAGACCAGGAGCGTTATCTGCCTGAAGATCGATGTGTTTTTACACTTCCGCAGCTTGAAAAACAGATTAAAATGGCTGCTGGTGGAAACATGGAGGAGGAGGAAGAGGACAGTTTGCTAACGGATAAGTAGTGTACAGTGATAATCCTGTTCGGTTTGATGACTTTAAAGATAGATTAACGATTGATTCAGTGTCTTTTGCACTCTCTATTCCTTTGGCTCAAATGTGAGCATTTCTGAAGTGTTACGAGAGCTTTACGGCAATCTTCTGCTCCTTCTTCATCATCCTCTGAGCCTCTTTCTCCATCTTCTTCCTTTGCTGCTCCATGGACCGCTTTTCTCTCTCAGCCATCTTCTGTTGTCTGTTAAATGAAGGCAGAACAAATGCACGATTGTCATTACAGAGCACATCAACAGAAGCTAGGTCAGCTGGGAGTGAGGAAAACAATATCTTGTTGCTTGTGCTGGTGTTGCTGTAAAAGCAGTACACACTGCCCCCTGCTGGCCATGACGTGAATCTACACTACTCAAATAGAAAAGCGGCACCGCGGGTGAACTGACAATCCTCACCTGTTAACATTGTCACTATTATACTTTTGTTTGTTCAGAGCAACATGTTTAAAGGATGTTTGCCCATATTCTTATTTTGCTAACGTGGCTGGAGGGATCATTATTTACTTGTTGATTTCATGTTTTCTTCATACATTTTCCAGGAAAGCCTCCCAGTCTGTTATCAGAAGAACACATAGTGTCCTTGGTGTAACAATCATTTTACACCACTGTCATTCCCAACTGAGAATGAATATTTAATGTGAAATAGAAATGACAGGAAGTGTTCTGCTTATTCAATCCAAACCAGGTTTGACCTCATTTCAGCAATCGTTGCCATCAGAACCAGCTGTCTGAACCAACTGAGGTTGCTTGCAAAGGAGATGTACAATCTGATCTCTTAAATAGTTACATAGTAACACATAATAATCTTAGAAATTTATTTGCAAGTATTTTTAAACCTACAATGGCTCTGAAACGGCATCATTAAGAGAAGAGAACTAAAAACAATGATGGTCCCAGCTCAGGACGATGTGTGTTATCTTGGGTGAATCTTCCAGGGTCAATGTGCATTGACAGCTTTGATAAAATGGAAGTAGATCAGTTCAGTGAGATTGGCGTTGGGAAAAAAAAACGAAAACAAAACGAACCCCCAAAAATAACAATTTCAAGTACATTATGTTTACATATTGGTTTATGTGGCATTTATCTCACGTAAATGGCATCTATGTATCAAGTGACAGTGTGAAAACAGTGTGACAATATAAAATCAACCTGGAATGGACTGATCACCTGCAGCTCCCATCAGCTTGTGAGAGAGTTTCACATTACCATTTCATTGTCTTGCTGCAACTGAACAGTTTTGCTTCACTCTCCCTGCTCTCATACTGTTGTGTTCTGACCTGCTGTTTTCAGAAAGCTTTAAAAGACCACAGCACAGTGTCTGCCCAGCAGCAAACAGCAGACAGACACTGGTAAACACAGTGGAGCACTTAGCAGCCAGAGACAGAAATTTGTTGGTGAACCCAAATCTGAACTAAAGTGGAGTATATGGACTTGCAGCAGAAAAAACACAACTTCAAACACATCCTGATGTTGCTCCACAACTGTAGTACTCCATATGTACGGTCATCATATCAACTTAAAAGGTGAAAAATATGCCAATGTTGTGATGTTGTCCTGACTTTTTTTTTTTACACTTGACAAACTATCAGTATTTGATATATTACCTGAGCACCTCCTCGGCTTCCCAGGCAGCATCAGACTCGTCCTCCCAGGCATTTGTGTCCTCCTGCCAGTTGTCCATTTCCCCAAGCTCAGCCTGAAGAACAGCAAAGTGTACAAGTATATTGCTGAAGATGCTACCTTTAGTAGTTGATGTCCAGAATAAGACAAAAACAATATATTTCACATTGTGCAATAATTCTTCATTAGAAGATTATTTTGGATGTCTTGCTGAGCTCTTCCAGAGGTATACTGTATGTAGTAGGCTGTATTGTCCAGTTGCACTTATAACTGGTAACAGTAGAAGTATCAACTTAAAACCCCATTTGGCCATTTGTTTTATAGATCAAACTGACTATTTTGAATGACACATGAATAAATATAACCGGCAATTTAAGACATGAGAGGAGCTCTAGGCCATTAGTTGTGTAGACAGATACTGAGTGAACACTTATATAAGTGTCTAGTCTCCCTGTAGCTTTAAACTTTCAATACGAGTTCAGCGAGTGACAAAACAGGTTTTACCTTTAACTTTCATTCCAACATAACAGATACATTTCCAGCTGAAATATATTTCATATGCATTTGTAAAGCAGCCTGTAGAGACTGAGCATACTAACAGTTGACACCTCAGATTAATTATTTTATTATCTTGTACCATTTCCACTTTTTCTCTTCATTCTGTTCCTAAGGATTTTCAACATTAATGTTATGTGAAATTTAGACAGAGCTGCATTTAAATCTTACAGGGCTCTACACCAGAAACTTTTCTTGATCCTTAACTTTTCAAAGATCAAACAACAAATGTGAGAAGCGAAAAACCTGCTTGAAGCTTCAGATGGTGTTAAATGTAACTCACAGAGGGTGGACTGAAGGTCATCATATCCTGAGAGGCTGCCAGTCTGCTGGAGAATCCTGCTGAGCCATCAGGCACCAGGTAGTTCAAAGGCTCCCTCTTCTTCAACACTATCTGCAAAGTGGAAACCAGGGAGAGAAGAGAGGAGCTCAGACTTTAACGAAGCTAAGCTCTGTGATGCAGTATAATCCTGCAACAGGCGTAGATGCAGCAGTTTCTATATCTAAATTAGTCACGATTCAAGAAAATCCCAACAATGCAGGTGCGGTCTTCTACCCAGTATAGCTTTACGCATTTACATTTTAATGGCTAAATGTCCATATACATCATAACCTTAGGAAACTTTTATTTTAACTAATTTGGTGAGTTGCTATATTATCAACCAATCAAATTATCTTTTATCTAGGTCAGAAGTGCTTTATAACTAAATCTCTCTCTCTCTCTGTCTGACCATGTGTGTCTGTTTTTACTGTAACATGTCTAATAAAAAGAAAACACAACACGCTACTTTGAGATTATTAAAACAAATTATCTCCTTTCACATCTAGGGCAGCAGGCAAGCTAGCACATAAACCTCGTTGCTTTGTGGCTTCCACATGGTTAACTTCCACCTTTGACCACTTCCTTAACTGTTAACAAAATAGTCTGTTTCTAATCCATCTTGAGTCTTACATATACAGTTGGCAAATGTGCTAGATAACAAGCTACAAAATGTAGAGTTATGAAGTTTCCCTGTAACGTCTGATAGCAGAGCAGTGCTACTCATAAAAACATCTAAGCTTCAGAAAAAAAGACAAGGCAAATTTGTTCACACTGTCAAAACTGATCACAAATCAGGTGGCCTGCCCCTTAGCTTGGCACCAGTATTTCCTGAGCTGCTGCAGTATTAGGCTTAGGTTTAGTCGAGGAACTATATACATTGTAAATGCACAGAGATGAAATTTACGTTGATCTTCCGACCTAAAAGTAAAATCACAATTTCCAAACACCAGAGCACTTTTTTAGTAGGAAGAAATCTTGTGTCCAGTGTATCAGTTTAGGTGCACTTGTTTAATACTGCCGAGCTGCACTATCTGTAGACGTACCTTCTGTGTTTTCCTGATGGTGGGAGCCATGTCTTTGAAGTAGTCGGGTTCTTCATCCACATCATTGGGTGTAGAGGAAACGTTTCCATTCCCACCTTCAATCTTAATACTTGTCGGAGCATCTTCATCCCAAGAGCTCCATTCTTCGATCTCTGGCTGTGGAGACTAAGAAGTAGAAGTCACATTCATTAGTTGTATTTAGGTCAAGAGCTTCTTGTAAAATGTATGTATATAAGCAAGAATGTCCAACA
Source organism: Caranx ignobilis (assembly GCA_021432705.1). Lineage (NCBI taxonomy): Eukaryota > Metazoa > Chordata > Actinopteri > Carangiformes > Carangidae > Caranx > Caranx ignobilis. The sequence goes on from MU270012.1 coordinate 20,111,160, forward strand.
ATTGCATTGGTAGTGTGGCTTTCCAAAAAATAAAAAGGTCTGTATGCCTCGGGGTTGGTTCTGTAAATGAATCCATTACTGACCTGTTTTGGTACTGATGATGAAAAATCCACTGTTGTTGGGAGGGTTATTTGATCTCCACTGAGCTTACGCCCCCTTCCACTCCTGCAGTGATACAATACAATAAAAAGTCAAGTTGAACTATGTCAGTAGCTGTGACTGATGTATTGTTGTTATCAAACATTGTCAATTAAATGTTCTTAGCACATATCAAATGCAGACATCAGGGCCAGCTAGATTTGATGTTAAATCACCATTCATACGATCTGTCTCACATTAAAATTGCCCATTACTGATACTAGTGTACAGGATGCAAGAATTAAGGAAGATTCATTCATGAATTTGTATTTGCATCCAAGGATAGTAGAGGTATAACAGAAAGTCTTCCATTAAATTAATGACATGTATTGGGCATTCAGCTGCACTCACCTGCATATCAATCTTTTAAAGAAAGAAAGTAAGCTGGCGAGGCATGTGCAGATCTTGAAGAGACGGAACTGAGTGATGGCCATGATGAAACTGAACTGTTGGGAAAGAGTGGAGATAAAATTACTATTCAGGTTTACAGTGACTGCAGTGCTTATCGTACTACTTTCTACATCATAACAAAATGCACAGCATGCTGATCTGAATCAGTCCTATCGTGAATTTGTTGGCGTACATGAGCATACTAACAACCTGTCCATTTCCTTATCTTGAAAGCCGTGACTCTGGCGTCTCACAAACACGCAATCCCACTCTGGTGTAAATGAATGCACTCAACACAATTAAACAAATAATACGCGCATCTTTGTTTCAAACGCAATTTATATTCCGCCGAAAAAAACATGGAGTAGTGTGTAACGAGATACGAGCACTACGCTTCTTTTAGCTACACAAACGCAACTACATCATTGTTTCACGTTTTAACTTTGCACATCTTTGGTGTTACATAAACAGTTTTACTCACCTTGAAAGATGATAATGCACCGTACTCAGAGCAGCTGCTTTCTTCTTATGTGGCAAAAAAGGCAGGTTCATTTATTTGCTAACCGTTGCTTGCTAGCTTAGCCCACAGGAAAACATTGTATCTGTGAACCCTTTAATTGTCTTCGGAAGGCGACACATTGGAGGAGACAAAGTATATCACTGTCATGTCAAAACCATACATGTAACAACTGTACATCCCGATGAGGTTTCATGACAAAACTCCGAAATTTGGGTCGTCGCTCATCTCTGTCCCGTGGCTGCCATCTTTAAACTGGGAGGAGCAGGAACAGGGAAGTGTACAGCGTGGTGCTGATGCATTCATGTACTGCAGGAAATTGGTAGCATAACAAATATTATTGTTATTCTCGTACATTCATTTCTCATTGTATTAGAACATAAAATGGTGCATGGAAAGCCAAGGAGGAAGTTGTTTTCCGTTTTGACTTCTAAAGATATATTTTAATGTATTTTCTATTCACAAAATCTACGTTATTTTCACAGAATATATTTCTAGATAATATATTTCTCCTTACCATTTCCTCTTGCTACAGACTAACGTGAAGACTTAGTATTATGATCGTTCTCTTGTCGACGGAATGAAAGTAAAAGTACGCGTGTGTTAAAACTACATAATGATTACAGTGTTATAACCGATTAAGATTTGTAATTCGCATTAAAGTCGTCTGCTTGGCAATTGACCGGCGTTAGTTTGAACAGTGAAAGCATCCTGTCGTCACCAGGAACTATCCAATCAACACACGACTTCGGACCGGAAGTGGCACATTTGAAATCTGGCAGTTGGAGTCGAGTTTTTTCAGTGCCACATAAGAGAAAAGAGAGCATTGACAACATAAACACGGTGAGACGTCTTTCATTTTCAATATTCTATTTATTGTTAGTAGAGATACAGATGTTTATATGTATGTAACCCTTACCCTACATTTATGGGACCCACACGGAAACCTGTTCGCTGAGCTAGTTGTCATTAACAACAGAGCTGCGTGATAGCTAACTAGCTAACTCGGCTAAGGCACTTTGTAAACACGAATGTAGATACTTTTCGAAAGGAGGAACGGTGTCCCATTAGTTACCTTGCATGTGTTATTGAAAAAAATGAATATGGCTATTGTCATATTATTGAAATAGCATCCTAGACCGCGCCGTAAAAAAAAAAAATATATATATAATAATAATTAGCGCTACTCACAAACGATCCGCAATGTTGCACTTCATGGTAACTTTAACGCTATAGTTAATTTTTTGTAGTCGCTAAAATGTTAACTACATCCCTAATTTGGAAAGTTATTTGCTTGACTTTGAAAGGGTTTGAAGTCATGCGTATGACTAATGCCCATTTCATGCCATATATGGCACCATTCACTTCTTTGGACGGTGTTGTCTTGGTAAACATCATGCAAAAGTCACATGTTGTCTGTCCTAGGTTTTGTATTTACAAACTCTGCACTTTCAGATGGAGGAAGAGGAGCATACAGACAGAAAGCAACAGCTTGCCATGCTTTATCAAAAGCTCAACAAAATTAAAAAGTATCTCAATGAAGGTAATGAAGTTGCATGTAGTTATGTCACTGTAAGATCCATATTCATTAGTATCCATACACTTTGTCCTTACCTCATCAAATAACAACACTTTGCTTTTGCTACAGATGACACAGACAATATTAACCAGGTCATCGGCTCAAACTCACCTGAATCATGTCTCTCATATCTGATGGATCTGGAGAAGAAAGAGGACCCTAACTTGAATCGTAACCACCTCACGAGACTCATTGACTTTTATACCAGAGTATTTTCCAATATGCCACTTGGAAGACACTGTCAGAATGAGAGCTATGCCAGAATGTTGGTCAGATTTGCTGAGCTAAAAGCGTAAGTAACCAAACCTTTCACTTATAATTACAGTAGGCTAGAAACTTGGTTGCTTCATTACTAGTTTCAGTGTCCAGATATCTATAAAAGAGTCTCTTTGACTTTAATGTAAACCCCAAATTAAGCCAAAGTGGCTTTCTTGTTTCGTTTTTATAAAAACAGTGTTTTTACATCTCCTTCTGTTCTGATTAGGATTCAAGATGTTAATGAGGCAGAGGCCAACTTCAATGTGGCAAGATCTCACAGCCAGGTCTTTGCATTCGTTCACATTGCTCACGCAAAGTTTGAGCAATCTCAAGGTAGCAAGATGTGTTTTTGCTTTTCTTGTCCAAAGTAATACATTCTTTCTGACATGTTATCTGGGTTTTTACAGTGTCTTGTCTTTCATCCTACTAGGCAATACAAAGCGAGCTGTTTACATATTGCAGAATGCCATTGAGCTGGGAGCAAAACCAAAGGAACAGCTGGAGGCTGTCCTACAAAGCATACAGACAGGGAAAACACAATTCTCCTGTTCAGAGGATAAGGAAAATGTACCACGTGGGTTTTTCTTAACGTTTTGTTCCATTTCATCAAGGTTGCACTATCTGACTGTTGATGAACAGTTGTTGCAGTTTTTGCTTTTAAAGCTGATTTTCATATTTTGCCATTGTTTCTTTCTGTCAGAATTTCCCAACACTAATGTGCAAGACTCTGTCAAAAAAGGCTCAGAATTTCAAAAAGTAAGCCGAACATCAGATGGGACCGGTGACTTGCAACTCTCCAGTATCTTTTCTTCAGGGTAAGAACAGCTTGTAACATTATTTATATATATACACACACACACACCTGTTTGATTCAGGGAATGTTATATTTTTTATTGATGTGTGCACTGTAGGACAGAGCCCTTTGGTGGATCATCAGATGACCAGCTACCAGGCTGGAAGTCTGTATCTCAACGCAAGAGAGCAGTTGGCATGGTGAGATTTACATTTGATTCTTTTTGTGGTAATGCAGATTACTGTACCCTGCATTTTTCCAAAGTCTGATTGAAAGTAGTTATTAAGTAGTTGCTGTGTGTTTGTAGGCTGGGAGGGTTCCTGTGGTTCCTTTCTCTATCCCAGAAAAGGATGATGATGATGATGATGGTGACTACATCTACAAGAAGCCCTCTAAAAGAAGTGATGCATCAGTTCCTACCAGTTTATCCAGGTGAGCTTTGCTTTTGCAACAACCTGCTTTTGTTTTTTTTTGTATATATAGCAGAGAAAGAAAGTTATACATTTTGAAAAAAAGTATTAGAATCTGACACTAATTCATCAATTAGTATTTTTTTTATTTCCATTGTTTGACTGTGTCATTCAATTGTGTGATAATTTTCCTTTCAAGTTTTACATGTGTTGTATCAATCTTTGTTTATTTTTATCTTAGGCAAACATCTGGTTCCAACATGAATCCAGCATTTGGGCACTCATCCTCAAAGAAAAATGCTTTCAATGGGGATTTAATGAATCCTCAAGTAAGTACAAATATGTAGCACTAGTTTGGATCTATGCAACATCAGAATCAAGCCTCAGCAGTTTTGTCAATTCTCTGCTTAGCACAGATGTTCAGTCTCAACTGGAGAAGTAAAAGCAAATGGTAATATATTTTACATTGTTTTGTTCCCAGCCACCAGTTGTCAGCCCAGAGCATTGCCCTTGGGAGGATCAGGCAGCTGTGGACTCCACTACCACACTCCTACACACACATGACCCCTTGAGAATGGAAGGTACTACATGACACTGCTGCTGTTTCATGCTTTGTCAAGGAAACATTTACAATTTCATGAGTCATGTACATTTACTGTTATCATGATACAGTGCTTTTTCTCCGGCAGATGTAACTTACAGTTTTGACCAGGTTGTCAAAACAAATTCTCCCGAGTCGTGTTGGACATATCTGATGAACCTGGAGAAAAGAGGCAACCCACACACAGACATCGGCCTCCTGAACAAACTCAAGGACTGTTATTCCAAAATCTTCTCCAGGCTGCCAATCAGACAATACAGCAAAAACACCTACTATGCTAGAATACTGGTCAGATACGCAGAACTCAAAGGGTATGTGGATAACAATGCTATATCTGCCTTACAGTCTGGGATTTTGTGGCATGTGCTGGGGACTTTTCATAGATGTGGGCAATATGAGTAAATTATACATATATAATCTCTAGAATCAAAAGATCAAAAACTTCCAAATGGGTCATTGTTGTTGAACATGTTGAAATATTTAATATAGAATTTTTGTCACCTGTATCTCTTTACATAATATTTCTTTCTTTGCAGGATTGAAGACCCAGATGAAGCTCAGGACCACTTTATAGTGGCAAGATCCAACTGCAAAGGCTTTTCCTTTGTCCACGTGGCACATGCTCAGTTTGAGGTGTCTCAAGGTATGATGGACTATTATTAATATTCATTTTCCATAAATCTGACATGTTATAGATGTATAAAAATTAAATCAACACTCTGAAGACAGATGGTAAATAGGGGAATACATGTAGAATTACTTTTGCAGCAATGTTTATAGTAAGTTGTTCTAGCAGACTTTGATCAGTGAAACAATTACTTGTTTAGTTGACCTTTCTTTATGCAAAAGATAAGTAAATCATGGTTTTCTTCTTCGTCTTTTTAAGGTAACTTGATCAAAGCAAGTTCAATTCTGCACAAAGCCCAGACGTTGAATGCCCAGCCAGCTGAACTCCTGGAGGTAGCCATACGTAACCTTAAAGCTGGAGAGAAACAGCTGGTGTCCACCAAGGAAGAAGAACATCTCACAGGTAGAGATGCCCTCAAGAGTTTTTCACTGAAGAACAAAACATTGAAATGGAAATAGTTTGTAACTTCAGTGTGGCTAATATCTCCTTTTTTCTTTTTTTTTTTCTTTTTAAGATTCACAAACAGTTGTTCCAGCTATCTTTTCAACTTGCAGTGGAAACCAGGAACTCTGCTTCCTACTCGAGTCCCCGTGAACCGCTCAGTGGAGCAGCCTAAACCTGCCAGCAAAGAGCACTTATCAGAGTGGAAGATGCCAACTCTTGTCAACCGACATGTTTCTCCAGAGGTCTGATAACATTACTACACCGACTATTACTGTCTGTGCAATGTATTTTAACAAACATGAGACATGAATAAAAAGTCATTTGAGTTATTTTCTTACTAAGGGTCAGCTGTTTTGGAGTACCAGTATTAGTCTCAAAATCTTTTACTAGTGTTAATCAGATCATTCCTCTTTTTAGGATAAGCGTGCAACTCCACCTGACCCCAGACCTGTTCCTCGCATGCCGGAGTCCCTTCCCACTCCATCCCTTCAAGTTCCATCCAGAGTGAACCCGCAAACAGTCTGTCAGACACCAAACAGCTACAGAACCCCCTCTGCTAGCAGGTGATATCTTAAATTGGGTGTCCACTGGTCAAGCATATTATCAGCAGCACTTAATTTAAACTCAATCTTGTCCTACAAACTCTCTTATCATGTTTCTTTGTACCATCAAAAAACTTTTCTATCACACTTGCCCTATCTCTCTTATACAGCTTTATTACTCCTGTGGTCAAGAGGGGTCCTGAGGTGTTTTCCTCTGCAGTAGCACCACACAGAACTGGACCTGTTCAACAGTCTCATACACCTCTACACCAGGCTCCCTGTTTCCAAACTCCACAGGTACAACATGTTCATATTATTATTTTTTGCTGTTATTTTTTAAGCCTCAATTGAAAGAGCTTTTGAATAATCAAAAGCAGTTTCACATCATTAACCTTCTGTTGAAACTGAATGTGTAACAGTCATTTAATAGTGTCACTCAGACCATTTATTGTGTAATGAATTGGACACAAAAACTGTAATGACGGCATATATGATCATTTGAATCTCGTTTTTAGGCTTCCTTTACTGCTTTGTCAAATGACTGCATTACCATTAAGGGCAAACAGTTCTTCATCCTAAAGATGATTGGACGTGGTGGATCAAGCAAGGTGAAACATTGTGAATTTCTATGTTGTATCATGATTTAAATAATTTTATTATTTCCAAAGTTGTATTTTCATTGATGTCTTACTTCTAACAATGCTTAGTTGATTTCTTGTTTTTTCCAGGTGTACCAGGTCCTCGATCACAAAAAACAGCTGTTTGCTGTGAAATACGTCGACCTCGAGGAGGCTGATGCTCAGACAATAGAAAGTTATAAAAATGAGATTGACCATCTGAACCACTTGCAGCAGTACAGCAATCAAATCATAAAGCTGTATGACTAGTGAGTATATGAACAAACAAAAAGTTATACAATACAGTATCACCATGGACAGGATACCATTGTAATGTGACCTCACAGCACGGAAATGGAGCAGTTGCGGAAGATGAGGAAAAATTTGAATGCAGTTTTTTTTCATGTTTATTTTGAATTGAGATCTTTGGCGCAAATGTTCTGATGATTGTGTGTGTGTGTGTGTTTTTGCAGTGAAATTACCAACAGCTACATCTACATGCTGATGGAGTGTGGAAACATTGATCTGAACACTTGGTTGCGAAACTGCAAGACTGTGAATCCCCTGGACAGGAAGTTCTACTGGAGAAACATGCTGGAGGCTGTGCATACCATCCACAAACACGGTACTTTATTTTATTTTGCCTTGTGCTTTTCAGTTTGGTTAAATCAGACAGCTGGTTTGTTTTCTGCTTTGGTGCGATTTCGTTTGGCTTGGTACGACATTGTAATCACACTTGGGCTCAGACCAAAACAATCATGACAAGACCCTTGACAGGAGGAGATCATAGTCTGGTCCTAAAAGAACTCTGGAGTGGTTCATTTGTTGAAGGAATGTGATCCAATCTTGGTCCAAATCACGACTCCTGTGGCTGGGTGTTTGTTGCAGTCTGGGATACAGCAAATTGTAGAATCTCATAATAGGAGCAGAACAGCAGCAATCAGACTCTGTCAATGCTCCATGTTAAATTGCATGGCAATGATTGTCCTTCAGAAATGTGCAGTCGGGATATGCTGGTCCAAAAGACAGGATGTTCTCTCCCTGTATTTACTTTGTTCCAGACACATCAGAGCAAAAAACGGCGAATGTTCTCAGGTGGTTTGAACCGAAAACAGACCAAGAGGAAAACACATCGAACTCAGGGCCACAGAAAATGATGACCATAGATGTGAAAACTCCCTGGATTGATCTTGATTCCTAGTTAATTCAAATATCTATATCTTCTTCAATACAGGAATCGTCCACAGTGATTTGAAGCCAGCTAACTTTGTCATTGTGAATGCCTCACTGAAGTTGATTGACTTTGGCATTGCAAACAGAATCCAACCAGATGTGACAAGTATCATGAAGGATTCACAAGTAAGATTTTTGTTAATGTTAATGTCATGTATGTTTCTTGTGGCATTCACATACAGCCTAGTTGGTTGGACTGTGTGTGTAAGACATGGTTTTATGTCCAACACAGGTGGGAACCTTGAACTATATGCCCCCAGAAGCCATCAAAGACACATCATCCCAGCCAGGAAAAGCACGCTCAAAGGTATTGTTTTATTCTCTCTTGCTGATTCTACGATCTGTGCAATAACCTGGAGAGGTTAACAGTGTTTGACTTTGTTTGACAGATCAGCCCCAAAGGTGACGTGTGGTCGCTTGGATGCATCCTGTACTATATGACTTATGGCAAGACTCCATTCCAGAGTATCACCAGCCAGATTGCCAAGCTGCACGCCATCATTGATCCTTCCCATAGGATTGAATTTCCTGATATCTCAGAGAAGGATTTGCTGGATGTGTTGAAGGTGAGAATCCGTGATTGCACTGTTGCTGTGTTGTGAAAACAAAAAGATTCCATTACACTTAAGATGCCTTTATATTACTCACTGCTGGTACCTGCTGGCACCTCAACACATTTAGAGCACTAAAGGGCATTTAAAATGACAGTGAACAAGCTCTACCTCACCATTAAACACCTCCTGACCACTGAACATTTTTGTTTCACTGTTGAATTAGTTGGCATGCATAAAGCACTTCATTGTGCTTTTATGCCCACTGCCCAGGCATGTATTTATGCACAGTACATGGTAAAGATGGGATGTTTGTCTTTGTCTTTCAAAAAAGATGGCAGTGAAAATAAATTCAGTCAGCAGATGTTTTACAAAACAAGCTCATAGGTTTAAAATGTCAAATTGTAGATATACTACTGTAGTAATGTACAGTAAGTGGTGTTTGTTGTCTGGTTGTTGCAGAGGTGCTTGGTACGAAACCCCAAAGAGCGAATCTCTATTGCAGAGCTGCTGGAGCATCCATACTTGCGGCCAGGTACACACACTCCTTCTGTCACACTCAATGTGTCTATGTGTGGAGCCAGTTTTACTGATTACCCAGTGATACTGACCTGCCCTCCAATGACCTGTTTCAGAAGCCCCATCGAACAGTGATCTCCAGAAGATCCTAACAGACTTGGCAGCGCTCCAGTCGCCAAACAGCATCATACGAGCTGCGAATGTAAGGGAGCTGCAAATTCTCTTTCAATTCACCAGAACTTCAGACTTTTTCCTAAATAATAACTGTACTCTCTGCTTTTTATAGAATCTGGCCAAAATGTGCAGCAGCGGCAGGAAGTTGGATGTTGCAGAGTGTGCAAAGTCATCAATCTAATTTTCCTGGAAAATGTGATTGTGTTTATTTTTTTCTTCCCACTCTTTTTTTTTTTTTTTTTTTGTTAATGCTTAACCACTGTATGTAACCAGTCCAGAAACTATATTTTAGAAACTAACAAAAACCAGTGTTTGTATGTTCATTGTTGAAATGGACTATATAGCTTATTTTTTCTTTTTTACTTGTTACCAGAATCTAAAATGTAAGCATACAGTATGGTCTAATAAATATACTGTACCTTTCAGAGTTGTTGGTTCATTTGTCTCGGTTGTTATAAGGTTTGGGAGTGCAGTGGATACCAAAATCACCACCAAATCAAAATTCCCAGATAGGGGTGAGAAACAGCTGTGATGGGGATATTTTGTTTTTCCAGACATTTTTTTTCTCAATTATGTAAATGATTTTAATTTTTTCATTGAAAAGTTACATCCTCTCAATGGAAAACATGTTAAACACAAATGAAGTAGCCTTGACTGACTGAATCAGAAAAGTGAGATAAATATTTCATTGTGTCTCTGAATTCTTCCACTTCTCATGTTGATAAGTGTTACCATTGATACTGCTCATGCCATGTGGCAGTGTGGTGCATAGAAATGTGCCTTCATGTCATCAGAAACAAGCTGTGGTGTTTAAAATCAAACATTCAGAAACCTTTTGGGGCAAATGTTTTAGAGAATAATAATAAGATTTTTAATTTAAGGTTTTGATATTTAATATGGTGAAGAACATTAAACCCATCCTCAAAGACAAGCCGTTTTATTTCAAGTAACAATTCTGTTACCATCAATCAATCATTCAAGGTACCAAACCTTAGAAAACAATAAAGATGGCCTAATTGAAGTGACTTTTTCCCGTTTACAAAATTTGGAAATTGGGTAAATTTTCAATAATCACATTGTTATTTGTGAATGAAGTGGATGTGGTTTTTGTAAATTGTGTTCCCGTCAGTGCCCGTCTCTAATCCACAGTTAGTGCACCGACTGTACCCAAAATCTCTATCATGCACACCGCCCTCCTTTTAGACCAATCACAACCTTTATCGGGCCATGGAAGCTGAGAGGCAGGGAGGAATAAACAGGAGGTCTCACTCCGCCGCTAATCCAAGATACCACAGAGAGCCAAGTTACCACCTGCTACCATTGAGTCCACTTCTTCGACGACTTGCGCCTACTCTAACAGATCTTGATTTTTCGTTTTTCACAAACATGTATGAGTGAATGTATTATTTCCAGTTCCAGTTGAACCCATATATACCCTTTATGTTGCCTTTACCGGTACTGTAAATATCATTAGCTAACACATTAGTGAAGAGTAGTGAGAACAAACCCAGTAGGATGTGTAAAAAGACAATAATGAAATTGGTCAAATGTACTCGGAGATAACCCGAAAGTGGGTCGCGATTTCGTCTTGGTCCATTTTTTTTCTCCACCAAGTAATCCCTGATGTTGTCGTAGACGATCTACACACTTTAATTCATCTTGCCCTTCCTGTTCAGCCATAACAACAGTGATGGCGGCGGCTGCACGATTTTTCCTGCGAGGTGCAAACTCGAAACTTTCCATCACCGGCGTTGGCACCGGGGCTCATAGCTCACTAAGAGCCACCCTGCTCAAGGTGTCGCCGAGCTGCAGCTCTCGCACAGAGACACAACGAAGACATGCCGCGCACTTTACCTTCCAGCCTGACCCCGTCCCGACACAGTATGGTGAGTGGCCGGCTAGCTGACTAGCGTTAGCTGCTCTGAGTGGAACCAGTAGTGCAGCGCTGCAAGAGTCAGCAGTTTGACAGTTACGTTACTTACCGACATCATTAATATTTTGTTTGATCAGATAACATGTAAAAAAAAAAGTTAGATTTACCCTAGATATTTAGTTGGTAAAAACCTGAACGGAGGTAAGCCTGCCCACCTTTGCCAAGGAGAACATTGGTTCATTTGGTTCACAAGTGTGAACTCATTAACTCTTTACAGTTTAGAAACAGAGTCATGGTTAAGTTAAAAAACTTGGCTCATGTGTTGGCCACACTGCATCTGGTTAATGTAACATGACAACACAGGTATTTTAAACGTGGCCTTATCACATAGGAGAGAGGTATCCAGATACGACAGCTTAAATTGTGAGACAGGCTCTCTGTTTATACCACGGAACATTTAACCAGGAAATTGGCACTCCCACAGCTACTCAGATGTTATTGATCCAGTAAGACAACTCAGTACAGAGGTGTTGCCAGTATTTGTTCCTTTATTGTAACAATGAGGTGTTTGTCCCATTGATTGAAGTCTGTGAATCCTGGCCAAATTTCCGTCATGTGGTTTCCTTTTTTGCAACAACAGGTGTAGTCACTTATGAGTTTATTTAAAGTATGGCAGGTCTAGATGCAATGTTGATCAGGTCAAGTTCTTGAAAATGTTTTTCTTATTTCTAGGTCCCACACAGAAGATGAACTTGTTCCAGTCAGTTACAAGTGCCTTGGACAACACTCTTGCCACTGATCCCACAGCAGGTATGACACAGAAACAAGAAATGGAGATTTATAGATGTAATTGGGGGAATGTGTAAAATGTCGACCCTGTTACTTCTTTAGCTGGCATACAGTTTTTGTAAGTATGCAGTGACCCACTGGCTATCTTGATAAGAGAAAATCTTATGTTGGTTTCACAGACTCTTCCATGTTGGGTTGGTGCAGTTGTCAGTGTATCTTAGAGACACACAACATGGTGGCAAGTGTTCAGGACATTCAAGTCAAAGTTGTGCCCAATGTATTTTCCCAATAAACAGCATATGTATACCTGCAACTAACCATTATATTCATCCATTCATTAATCAGACCATATGTTTTCCATAGTTTTGTCTTTAAAAATATCACAAAATATGGGGGTCCCTGCTCAGGCTGCTGCCCCCGCGACCCGGCCCTGGATAAGCGGAGGAAGATGGATGGATGGATGGAATATGGAAATAATGTTCTCCACTTTTTCTCCACTAGCATGGCAGGATTAATAAACTACCGACACTTTATCAAATGTCTTGTTTTGTCAGACCATCAGTGCAAAAATGATTTAAACTGAGGAAAGAAACAATCAATTAATTAGATAATTGTTGTAGCTTTAATGTTACGTGGCCCATAGGTCTTTTGGGCCTGGATCAACATTAAACTTAATAAAAATCTTGTGTAGAAAACTGTGCAGCATCAATACAAAGTATCTTAGTCCTTGCAAGCTGGTGGTGAAAGCTAAAGATTACAATGCAGTCTGCCGCTGAAATAAATGTAGTTTTGGATTTCATATAATCCAGCATTTTAGGCATTATGTTGAGTGGCCAGACATCGAAACATTTCCATTTGACTACTTTGTTTCAGTTTTGAGTCATGTCACCATCACTTTTTATAACCTGTAGTAACTATAACCTTTAACCCAGTGAAGGATTTTGGTCGTCAGTCTTTGAGATAAACAAGCTGAGCAAACAGTCTTTCTCACAGTTCCTCCTGATGTCCTGCATCTACCTAAGAGCATCACATTTTTTTTCTGTGACTGAATTGCAATCATTATCGTTTTACTGTTCACCACTTATGCATATGTGTATTTTTTCCTATTTTGTTCGTATGTGTTCATGAGTGTGTTCTTTTATCACTAACTTTTGTATTTTGTGTATCTCTCTCTTTTACCTTTAGTCATCTTTGGGGAAGATGTTGCCTTTGGTGGAGTGTTCCGATGCACAGTGGGCCTGAGAGACAAATATGGTGGGAGGTTTTGATCTTCTTCACTCTCCTCCACTCCCACTGTCACCCTTGCTGTCATCATTGCTGAGTTAGCTGAAACTATAAGCAACCTGTTCTCCAGTCAACTTTACATGATTTCTCCACTAGATGGCAGCATAGTACTGTAAAGAGTATCCCCACTGGCTCACTCACAAGGTTATATTACTGTTCATTGTTCACCCAGAGGACCAGAAGGATCTGTTTACACTTATTTAACCATCAAAGAAGGGTTGTGTTACAAAGTTGAGACAGAAGACTGCTACAGTGTGACAGTGTTCATTGTTTTGCATCTTCTTATTTGTCAAATATTGTTTAAATGAGAAGTTTTACACTGAAAATCTTACAGCTGGATCACCTTTCTAACAAAATTTATCCAATATCAGTGTGTGGGCCAGTGTTTTTAGTTTTTGTCTGATATGTTTTTTTATTTGGTTCAGTCTTTGAATAATTGTGTGCTGTATAATGGCCCAGTGCTGAATTAGATCAGACAGAAACTGTTGCAGCCCTGCTCTGTTTTCCACAGAAAACATTTAACTTGTCATAGTAAGGAAAGCACATGTGTTACTAATAACATTAACAATGGCTTTGTTCGATTCAAGTGTCTCAGTAAAGCCATGACAGCATGACAGGAGTCAGCATGAACCAAACTAGGGACCTGAGACTGAAGCCACTAAATGGAATTTATTATTTACACCTGTTTTCTCACTGAGAAATGACAAAATGTCAAACGTCTTCCATGAAAAAGGAATTCCGGGATGCCGCTGCTCCTGCGACTTATTTCTTAGTATGAACCATGAAGAGAAACGCATCTGCAGTTTACGTAACTATTAATTTATGTACGTCCCTCTGTATTATTCAGTGATGATTTGCCATTTAAAACAAGCTGACACTTTCAGTTTGGACTTTCAGCTGGCAATCATGGAGATAAATCTCAAAAGTAACTAATAGAATGGCGATGGTATAAAGCAGTTTTCTGTAATATGCAGGCAAAAAACAGCATGTCCAAGGTTTGTGCTGTGTAGAAGCAGAGTCAGTGTTTCTAACTGGTTGCTTCTAGATATATTAAGTATATACAACCTTTTGTTTAAATGTCATTTTCAGCAGCTCTGGGAGCAAATTGCAAGTCCAGCTGTCTCTCCCATTAAAATCAAAACAGGTTGAATATGAATACCATAACACAGCAACTGTGTGATTATATTACTTAATTGTTTTTCTTCTTGGTCCTGATGGACGACTCATATGAATGAAGTGGATGTCAATAGATTTCGTTCTCAGTTTATTTTTGATGTTTTTTTTTTTTTTTTTTTAATGATGAGGAGCCTCAAATCCATCCTACAGTAGCTGGCTTTGCCTCTTTGTTTTCATTGACGTCAGAAGTGTTGACCTTTTGGAGAGGGATCATTATTTTCCATCTCATCCTTGTGTACAGTGACGAGCGCAAAGCTGTTTTTATCCCTCTCACAGCTGAAAGGGATGGTGCACACCTCTGCCACCCGCAGCCATTATACAGAACAGAGGTTAATGCAGGGTGGACACTATATGAGTGGCTTTTTACAAGGTGGATGCATTCGCCTCGGCGATCCAGCTCCACCGCCATTGGTTACTGGCTACTCCTGAGTGCCGTTTCCCTGAAAACAGCAACGCACATTGACTCGGCGCTCTGACCAGCTCTCCCTCTCTCTAATGTGTTTAGCCTTTTTCACTGAGAGCAGTGTCGGTGTCAGACAGCACCAACTATAAAAGTTCCCCAAACATGCTGTCTATTGTGAAGTTGTATTTTAGACTCCTGTGAACAATGATGCATTCAACAGTTACATGTGTTAGTTATAATATTCATCTGTTGTGTTACTTCTCAGTCGTCTTACAATTGTGACACACAGAAGCTCAGACTCGCGCACTCAACGCACACACACACACACACACACATACACACACACACACACGTCGTTAACTGTCACTTTCACATGAGGCTGCATATTTGAGGTTGGTTCAGTCTGCGCAGTAAGGCACTAAATTTTGATCACTTAATTGTTCATTCCTCTAAGGGTTTGTGGTGCTGTGGTTGCTAATTGAACTTTGTGAGCACAGAGCAGGGCACATAAGGGCAGAGTTTTACTGCTGAGAAGCACGTTTCCCAGCAGAACAGAAACGACCAAATTAGCAAATACACAAAGATGAGAGCAAAAATAACACACAAAAATCCAAATTTAGACACCCACTCCTGTGGCGCTTTGCCATATTATAGGGTGGAGAATGGAAAATGGTCTGTTTTTTTTTTTCTGTTTTTACTTCATGGGGGTTGCGTGCACATCACAGGGTTGGTTAGCTACAGCTGAGGAGGAGTCATCAGCTTGTCACTTCATTTATTTTAAGACTGCATGGCATTTTAAGTGAGAGTATTCTGTGCCATCTCATCACTCAAGTGTGCAGTGTGAACCTCTGCTCTGTTATCAGACAAACCCTGCTACTCTTCAAACAACTGCTGCAACTGGTGGCCTGTGACCCTAATCAGATAATCTGATTCAGTGGGCCACACCTTTGTTTTTTTGTTTTTTTACTTTACAACTGTGTGTGTGGAAGTTGATGCAACAATTAGCCATCACTCATTAGCACCTGGGGCCTTTAATCTCCTTGTACACCAGCTTCTTCATCATTTTTCCTTTTCTCTTCTGTCTCCACAGGCAAGGACAGAGTGTTTAACACTCCCCTTTGTGAGCAGGGGATTGTGGGATTTGGTATTGGTGTAGCTGTTGCTGGAGCCACAGCCATTGCTGAGATCCAGTTTGCTGACTACATCTTTCCTGCTTTTGATCAGGTAGGCACTGTGTATCTGGATGTCCATATGTCGAGCCCATTCTCAGCGACAGGATATCTCAGCATCACCTTGATGAAAAGTCTTCAAATTTGGCACAAACATTCACTCAGGACTTAAGGATGAACTGATTTTTGGGGTCCAGGATCAAGGGTGTGCTGACATCACAAAACAATTTCTTTATCATCATCACCTAGACTCAAGGACAAACTGATGAGACTTTTTTTCTCATCAAAGCTCATGTTGACCTCAGAAGATCTTTTTAGCCATTATTCAAGCCTTCACACAAATGTTTAATATTTCCTTTGACTCTGTATAAAACAGGGATGTAACCTGAAACCAATCTCTGAGGAGAAGGCACGTAACTGTGAAGTAGACATTCTAGTTTCACAAGGACATCTTGGCTTGTCATTACAGGAAAGGCACTGTTGTGATTTTTAAGGTTGAGGCTGAGCAGGACGGTGGGTATAGCGCTGCCCTTTTACCATGCATACATGTTGACGCTAGCATCATTCTGTGTATTCTCGCCTTCGACAAGATGAATGTGAGTCCCTGCTATGTCAAGGCCACATAAAACAGAATATGTGATAACGGAGCTGGTTTCTAACAGACTCCTGCTGCGATGCAGACACAGTGGATTAAATCTGGTGTTGGGCCTTGAGTGGGCTCCCTCTCTCCTCCTGTGCTCTCGCTTAAAATAATGCAGTCCAAAACTGACCTCAGAGAAACATAAAATCTGAATTAACAGCCCACCTGAGTTTCAGGGAGGAAAACCTTTTTGCAGGAAGGCCAGTATCAGAACCCAAGGAGCTGGGTAAAAGAAACCAGACACTTGAGGTGATCCTGATCGTTAAAAATAAAGTCGTTTTTTTGAAAGCTTTAAGAGGAATAGCAGAGAGACTAGCCTGACACATGAAGCCGAAATTCTGTGACCACTGGTGTGGTCCTTTTTTTCATTATAACAGATCAGGATTCTCCCTCCTGACAGGTGGTATAAACCAGTGCTCGCTCATAAAACCTCATTGCATTATGTTACAATTTCAAATTCTCTTTTGGTATCGTGAAACTTACCGTGTTTGTTGCTGCAATAACTCAGGTATTCCACAATGTTTTCTGGGGTTGTGTTACCCTGACTCATATTGATCTTTTCTCAGATTGTCAATGAAGCAGCCAAGTACCGCTACCGTTCTGGCAACTTGTTCGACTGTGGCAACCTCACCATTCGGGCTCCATGGGGGTGTGTCGGTCACGGATCACTTTACCACTCTCAAAGCCCGGAGGCCTTCTTCGCCCACTGCCCTGGCATCAAGGTCAGCCACGCATTCATCACAGATCCTGACTTGTATTCCTTTTCTCTTTCTTTCTATAGTCTTTGATCGGTTTTTGCAATGTTGGAATTTCACATCATGTCCTGGTACATGTTCAAGTACTCTGGCAGAACATTGAGGTTTATGAAAAAGGCCAGTTACGTTGTTGCTGTCCAAGTTTACAGTCATTGGTTATATTCATGCTAATAGAACCATAACAGTCAAAGCAAAAACTGCAAGAAAGTAGAGAATAAGTACAATGAATACAAATGTTTTTGTCAGTGATGCAACAAGTAAAAACAAGTTAAGAATGTCTCCAAGCTGAAACAACTAATTCGTTTCTCATATCCTCCAGTGTCATTTTAATGCTATTGGCACACAAAGAAATGGGCTTAAAGTATCGAAAGGACCTTTATAATTTAATTACCATTGTAATGTTATTATCATTATTAAACACAACTGAGGGTGCTCCCCTAAAATTCAAGGAACAGAATTTGTTACAGGGCCACAGGTGCATTGTTAAACAACTTTGTATCCTTGCAACATTATACACAAAACAATCTGGGGGAAGAAAAAAAAAAACTTGGACTTGGATTTTATAAGTATGTTGTTTCAAGAACTGACTCACCAGCAGTAAATCAACAGACACTTAAAGCATCTTAGATTTGACATATACCAACCATTATCTAGAGGCATGTCATCGCAATGTATATCTTCGACAGTCGGTGCCAGGGTTGAAGATGAGATAAAGGGAGTTGGATAGATGAAAACCAAGGTGAAAACTGCTGTCTAATCTCAAAGGGGTAATATAATTCCCAAGGCATCAAGTCCTCCTCCAGTTCTTTCTCTGTTGGCTGGAAGTGTTTTGGCTTTTCACTTCCTCTCAATACATCCTGTGAGAACACAAACTTCAGGCTTTTGTTGAGATATCTTAACCAGAACAGTGCTTCTTAAACACGCACTAATGCAGTTTTCACTACAACTTCTATTCTCAGCCATCCCTTCCAAACTCCTCATCCTGCCCAGCAGACATGTGCCCAGTTCTGTTGCACATCTCAGACTTCCTTCCAAACCACGCTGTCTAATTTTGTAAATTGCTTTCAAGTGAAAAAACATTTGCATCCAGAGAAGTGTCTCCAGATTACTAAAGTCAAGACTTGTGTCTGCTACGAAACTCCTGATGAATATTAAAATTGCCTTTACCCTCCTTTCAGTTGGAAAGCAATAAAACTGTACCACAATCCGTATTTGGAAAAGAGAGTGGCACTGACAGAGGAAATGATCATTTTATGATTGAATGATCGATTAAATGCATCTTTTTTTTCTCATTATCTGTCTCGGTCAATATGAAAACATCATGTTTGAGAGTGTAAATCTTGAAACGTCTGTTTGGTATTTGAGTCAGAGCGGGATGAACTGAGTTCTTACAAAACAATGACACAAGCCAGTCGCCTCAAGGGCTGTCTTTTTTTTTTCTCTTCAAAAAAGTCAAGTTCAGATAAGTTTGAACTAGCACATAATTCATCGTAGCTATTTCAGCTGCGACCTATAGAGTGTAGACCCTGGCCTTTTTCTTGTGCTCCCCCACAAAAGCTTCCTGTAAGGTCCTGAGGATATGCATGGGTAAAGAAATCGGCCTGCACAAAAATTTGTAAAGTTAGCAGACATTTTTCCCACCCTGGGAAGATACCATTTTTTAATGAAGACAGTGTGTGTCAGTGCTGCAGGTGACAGCACTGTCACCTCTACCATTGTCTGTGAACACTCAATGTTTTAAAAGCCCCCACAATGTTTGAAGACACAAACCTACTAAAAACAAGGGCACGTGGTCTTTGCAAACAAATGATGTGCATGCTTATTTGCATTTTAAACGGGCAAGTGGATGCATCACTGGACAGGCACGTCAATGTCTGGTCCGATGCAAAATT
This sequence comes from Caranx ignobilis, assembly GCA_021432705.1. Classification (NCBI taxonomy): domain Eukaryota; kingdom Metazoa; phylum Chordata; class Actinopteri; order Carangiformes; family Carangidae; genus Caranx; species Caranx ignobilis. The sequence goes on from MU270012.1 coordinate 20,130,535, forward strand.
CTTCCTGTGGAGAAAAATCATTGTCTCACAAATGTACTGTATGAAGGATGCAGTGCTGTACACACCAAACATTGCTGGTGTAGCTGAGATAAAATTGATGACATGTGCTCAGAGTAAACAAGTCTAAGTTAAAATGTGAGATATAAAATCTCAGCATGCCTCTCATCATCATCATCATCATCATCGTGAAAGTTTCATTCTCCACAGACTGGGAATGACTGGCTGACATGGTTTACAGCCATAGTTCATCCACTGTGAGTAACCACTGCTGAAAGCAATAAACATGTTGTCTCACAGCAAAGGTCAGCCTGATAAATGTTAATCTTTGTGCATACTATCAGCACTTTCAGCTCCATCTGGTCCAGTGTTGTCATGCTACCCAAAACTTGAACTAGATACCAGGTTCACGTTTGATATGTAAATATATGACACATCTCCAGTGTCAGGTGGGAGGAAGAGAGAAATATTGTTGCTGCCCAGCTTTCATGGGGTTTCCGTCAATCTTTGCTGGATTTTGGCCTCAGTACATCATCTTCTGTTTACTATTAATAATAAGCAGCTATAAAGGTCATTATGGAACTGATTTTTTTCTGCAGTATGGATATGGTAGCCTCATTAAGTGTGTCTTGTGCTCCTCAGGTTGTAATACCCCGCGGGCCAGTGCAGGCCAAGGGGCTGCTCCTCTCCTGCATCGCTGACAAGAATCCCTGCATATTCTTTGAGCCAAAGATCCTGTACAGAGCAGCAGGTAAGACGGATGGTGTGTGAGGAGAGGTCAAAGTCAGCATGTTACTGGAGCCTTTTTTATCTCGGTTAACTTGTCCCTCCAGCATCGTGCCTCATTGGCCCACTCTCTGCTTGCCTGGTTTCCTTATTGAAAACAAATGTTCTGCCTTTTAGAGGCGTGAGACAAGACAAACAATATGCCGGACTGCAAACAATGTGAGTGAGATCAGCGGGATCACAAGTGTGAAGCAGACCATCTAAATGGGCTGTGAAGTGTTGACAGTGCCGTGCTGAACCCCCCCCCCCCCCCCCCCCCCCCCCAATTCCCCCCTCCCCACCAAAGTCCAGGCCAGCATGGTTAAACTTTAGGCCAGCATGGCTCTGGACAGGCTGCCATGCAAATAGATGTTGAAAAAGAAAGTTGCAATAAACTCTTAACAGCTGTTGGCGGCTTTTGCAAGAGAGTGCTCCCTTGGCTTCATGATGATAATTTGATATCCCTGATGAAGATGGTGTTGGAGGTCTGAAGATGATGTTATAGTAATGAAAGACAGAGCCGGAACAGATTGGTACTACCAGCCTCAAAGATTTTCACAAGTTTTGTTAGTTTCCTGCTTTGATAAGAGCCAGATGAGACTGTGAAATGTTACAGCTGACTGTTGAGATTGTTTCAGTTATGGAAATAGGTTAGTGATCAGTGTCCAAAACATTTTTCATTTAATCCCCACATTGTTGCCTTTTTGTTTTTTTATAGATTTAAAAGCCAGGGGCAAAATTCATCTGCAAAACTCCATGAGGAATATGTTTCTAAAAACTTTATGGCTACTTAATAAAATATGTTGTAGCTGGTGAGTTTACTGCTAACACGCTAGCAAGCTGGGACATATGAGCACTACTCTCTTCACTACTTCACAGCTTCTCTGGTTTCTTTCTAATGTGTCAGGACACTGTTGTTTACTCACCTCCTGGCATTTTGTCACAGGAAAGAAGCTTTTCAGGGTAATGTCTTTGGCTAACATGCTTGAAAACTGTCAAATGTGTTGGCTTGTTTACTGGTGAGATTGTAAAGATTTATTTGTACCATTGACCATTTTTATTCTCATACCAAGGAGGTTAATTAAAACTAAACAATGCAACAAACCTAATAAACTATGGTAGCTTCCCTCATGTTAGACTTTATGGCTACATGTTAGGCTTCCCATCTCTCCATTACCTCAAAGGTCAGCACTGTCATGAGAGCTTGCTATTGGTCAATGGATTTCATTCCAAGGTTCATCAGCTGATGTGTAAAGAAAATATATAACCCAGTTTCATTAGAATGAGTTGATTTGACTCCAACATTTTGATGTTAATACTGTTAATCTGAGCCCGACCAGACATTTAAACCTATAGACTGCTCATGACGACTCATGTGGTATTGTGTAGTTATGCAAAAATAGATTTTCAGCCTGTGTGGACGACAGAGTTGAAGGAGGAGGAAGGATGTGAAGTTTGTCTGTGAAAATTCATACCACCTCTCAAAAGTCATAATTCAGTCAGTCTGAACTCACAGATATACATATGGTTAGATTCAGTGGCAAATTTAGAGGACATCATTATCTGATATCCCCCCCCCACAAATAAACATCTACAAATCTGATTAGAAATCATCATTTTTTGAATTTGATAATTGTCTGTACACCACTAGTGCAAATAGGAAGTTATAATATAGCTACTTTTAATAGTGCCAGTTTGCTGCAGTGTGAACAAATGTAGACTCGAACAACGGGGCCCAAACTGCAACTCACTTCATGACAACTATATACTTAAAATTATGGATGAGCATGATTCTGCCCTAAACACAAGTGAGGCGGTTGTGTCTGAGTGTGGATGTAGGACATATGACCAAACATGAAGCAGCTCTTTCCCTGTATTATTGTTGATGTCTTTTAATACCTCATAGCTGTGGCCTAATAATCTGTCAAAGCTATGTTGGCCTAAGCTTCAGTGAAAGAATTGTTTGACATTTGATTGGTCCCAATACAATCCTGTGTCTTGCAATGAATAGCGCCATGTTGGAGCGAATCACTGTGAATATGAAGATATAACACAAGCGTCATGTCTCAAACTGATGTGGCTGAACGGGACAAACTAGAGCAGGTGTCCAATGTCTTTGCAGGGTTTTTGCTTGTGTTGTTGCTCCTTTGGCACAGGTTGTAGTTTATTACCCTTTGGGGAAGTGATGAGATGTCTCAATCACTCTTATTTCTTGTAGCATTTCCAGTTGGAATAATATAAAATGTACTGGATGCATTTTTATGAGTCTGTGGCAAGATTACGGGTCACTTAATCAAAGTCTTGTATATTTTATTTTCTATTTTTTTTACTTTAAAAGGAACACATTATTTTCTGGTTCCACCCTGATTAACTCATAGTCCCCCTTTTGTTTCTGGTTATCTTCGTTTTTAAATCTTTATGTTTTGACAGCTGTACGAAAAATCACTCATCCGTCTCACACAGAGGGTTCAGTCGTGTTAGCGTTTCAGGAGTTATTTTGATTTCCTAAAGGGGCAGAGTGTGCCAACTGTCATGCCAGGTCCACATGCCTCTAATGATCTCTGCCTGGGTTATGAAGTCATGTTTTTAATTGTAATGGCCTTTCTTTTTCTAGTGCAGAAAAGAATAAGAAGCACACGTTTCTCTCATTGAAGCACACTGTCAATGTAGGGCCTGAGATTCCACTTATTAAACCTTAACCTAGTTTTCATAATTCAATTTTAACTTTCTGCAAAATGCTATTATTCCACTCATATGGCCCATTTTCTGTCTAGTCTGGAACGCTTAACCAGAAGTTGCATGTGATTCACCCAAGCCCTTTATGTTGTTGTAGCATAGTAAGTCATTGAGATGGGCAATTTTTCTTTCCTTTACGGCTCCTTGAAGGCTTGAAAGGATTATGGAAATCATTCAAGGTTTCCAGAAAGGTCTCCACATCTCCGCAGAGTATAATTACTCTGCCTAATTGTAATTTTGACTTCATGCGTTGCCATGTAGGAATGCTTGGTCGGCTCCCTCGAAAGTCACTCACACTTTTAGATCCTGTGCTCTGCGGTTTTTTGCAGCCAAAACCATGAGGGTGAACGAGATTTAAAGTGCTACATGTTGTGTCTGTGCAGTATAAATATTGCTAATAAGCTATGTGTTTAAAAGTTATGGCAGTTGAGTTTATGATAAGTGTTTTTTTTTTTTATTGTAATGTTTTCCATGAGTGAGCTTCAGTTTTCCAAGACATTATTAACCATTATTCAAACCATATACTTACATGCACTTTATCTTGGACTTTGGTTCAAAGAGAGGCTGGCTGCAAGGCCCTGCTTATTTGGACTGATGTTCCGTTTATGTGGCCCCTTTTCTGATTGATATCCAATCCCGCCAACGTTTTGTTGTTAAGATTATTCGGGGGTTACGAGCTTGTAGCTGGCAAAAGATATCATTAGATCATGCACTCGATTGTGCTGATAAAGGCACACACACAGATGAGGTTCTGGAAAATGCACGAAGAAGCATTTGAACTGGGCCAGCTAAAATGTTCTAGTCTGAATTTGTGTTCTTTGACGGTTTGTCATTTCACCACTTCACCGTCATCTAGTCTATCATTTAGAGGTACGGTCAGTTAGGAATCTGAGTATTTTACTTAAAAACCACAGGGTACATAATAAAATGCTGAATGAATGGGTTTGGAGTCGACCTTAATGATATTTCATGTGAGCTCACATGCAATGTATTTGCAGCAAGATTAATATAAATGATTTTGTTGAATGTGTGTGTGTGTATGTGATTCCACAGTGGAGCAGGTTCCTGTGGAGGCCTACACCATCCCACTATCGCAGGCTGAGATCCTACAGGAGGGAAGCGATGTCACTCTGGTTGCCTGGGGGACACAGGTAGGTGATCCCATGTGGCACTGACGTACTCTGTGGATGACCTGAGCAGTTCTGACTGGTCATCCATGTTTGGATCATTTTCCATGGCCACAGGAAAAAAAGGGACCCAGGCTCATCTCCAGTAAAAGACGTTTAAAGCCACAGAGGAAAGCAGAGGATTAAATTTAAGTCTATCACAAGCCCCATCCGTCCCAGCAGGGTCTCTCAGCTGGCAGTCTGCCACTGTATCAGCCCAGACATCTCCACAGCATCAAAGCTGTTCTTGGCTATCTTCGTGTTAACACTACATGTCTGTTGCACACTTGCCATTATTGCCTTTCTTTTCATCAAACAGATTTTATTGTTGCAGCTCCGTATGAAGGTGCCAGGAGTCGTACCTGACTTCGACTGTGCCCGGCCACTTTAGCAGGCTTATCCAGCCTCTAATGTACCTGCAGCATAGGGGGTGTCGGAGAGCGTTAAGGAGAAAACGTCGCCATCAAAGCCACTATTATTGTTGAAGAGCTGACAGAGAAGAAAGAGGATCCAGTGAAGTAGTGGAAAGCATGGCTCTCCTTTTTTTTTGTGAAGTGCCACTCTTCTTTCCTACCTCATTGCTTCTCTTGTCTGTCAGGCCTGTGCAGATGAGAGTAAAGAAAACAACTTGCACAGAGTGGAGTAATTGGAGCACTGTCCAGTCCTCATAGAGAACATTTCTGATCACTGGAACAGAGGAACTTTTGTCTCTCTCCATCAATGTTTTCTTCCCCAGAAAGGTCCACTGTAACTGCAGATAATAACACTAGAGCCGAGTTGTTAGGCTGAGGCCAGGGCCTGTATCGTTGAAGCTGTCGTAACTGCTGACAACTCTACTATTTTTTGATGATTCAGATTTATCACAGCAATTCTTATTTAGAAGCAGCCAGTGATGCCTGCCAGTAAACATGGACTTGGTGAACTCGAATACTTTATTACTGAAGTGATGAAATAACGGGATGAACTCCTGCACCGTATTTTAAGGTTTAAATAGCTGTTGTCAACTTTGTGTTTATTAGGCACTGATGGACCTCATGCTGTGGTTTCTGTAGGGGAATAGAAAACAATGATTAAATTATTATTATTATTATTGTTATTTTACCCCCTGCGTGTCAGTACAGCTCTTAAAAGGTTGCTAATTTGCATCTTACAAAAAAATACCCCTATTTGCACCATGAGGTACAGTCCCCCTGTTGTAGAAGTTGTCATTTTTGATTATTGAGCAGGCCAAGGTGCTACATAAATTCTCAGGCTGCACACTCCATGGGGAAATGCTCACAGCCTTTATTCAGAAACAAGCTGCCAGGACTAATCTTATGTCAGAACAATACAGTCAATCTTTTTGTTGTTGTTGCTCTAACTTTATGACCAATGCAACGCCAAACTGTCATTCTGTCGCTGGGCTGGAAAGATACAAGACAGAAAGATGTACAACAAATGCTGCATGATAGTTCAATGTCAGGAAACCAATTTATCAAATCAAATCAAATCAGTCTTTACGGAGAGAGAATGGAGAAAAAACAAGAAAACCCGACCCTCCCACCCCCACATACAGACATACATAAGTACATACACACTCATATGCACACACACACGGACACACGCACCCACACACACTCTCTGACTGTAACTAAAGATATCATTGCACAGTAATCCAATACAAAAGACCAGTGGCTAAAGTTAAATGTTGTGACAGACTGGAGCATTTTAGGTAGAATTTGCTTTTACCGGCGAGTGTTACAAACAAAAGTAGATTAGTAGCAACGTGTTCATTTTGTTATTTGTCATTGAAAAAAATGAGTGGATCTCTTGTGGATCTCAGTGAATCTGTTTTCTATATGTCAGTGAAACATTTACATTATCTCTGTATAATACAGATGTTTATCATCAGTCACCTTAGCTTTTAGAGTGGGTCTACGAGCATTTGACAGATTTGGAAATTTCACTTATTCTAAATAAAAAAAAAAAAAAAAAAAAAAAAAGAACAACAAATGCATGAAAGATTTTATGTTGTGGCAGAGATGAAACCCCAAAGCCAAACAATGAACTGCATTGGATTTAAAGGAATGCTTCCCTTTTCTCTTTACACTTAGATCCACGTGATGAGGGAGGTGGCCAGCATGGCTCAAGAGAAACTGGGAGTGTCCTGCGAAGTCATTGACCTACAGACCATCCTGCCTTGGGATATTGAAACTGTTTGCAAGGTAACACTTTGACACTTATAAGGACATAAAACAGTGTCATTCTTGCCTGAGAATTTGGCTCATGTATTTTGGTCACATTTTCTGTTAAGTAATTGTCTTTAACGCTTAAAAAGGGGGGGGGGGGGGGGGGCATCTCTTGAGTCACTCAGTACGTTTACATGACAGATGAAAAAAATGAATTATGGACTTAATCTGATTATAACTGGACAACTAAATTGCATGTTAACTGGTTAGTCCGACTAAGACTGGACTTCTCCAGACTAAAACACCCAGATAATACAATTGGAAACCAGTTTTCTTCCGCATGTATATACCTTAATCTGACCAAAGTGTAACATAGAAGCCAGCCCTAACCTGACCTGATGCGTCAGCACCAATTTAGTGCATTTCACACAGAGCAACCAATGAGAAAATGTGTTTTTATTAAAAAAAAAAAAGTCATTTGTATATATTTTCAGCCTGAACCGTCCGTACCGGCCGGTTGGGAACTGTAGGTGAGAACTCTAAGTAATTTATATCCTGTTATTTACTAGGTGACAAAAATGTCAACAGGAAAGGAGTCTGTATTAACCCGCTGAAACATGCATATTGCCACCTATGTTGAGGAGGCAGACACTGTCAATTGTTCGATTTTCCCTGTTGCATGTAAAATGGGACAAGGACCGAATTCTGATGAGACACCCAGCTCAAGCTATGAGCATAGCTCGACTTAACTGTGCCTGTAAATGCGTTGACTGTGAATGTCAGAAGACAAGTGGTATAACACATGTGCACATACAGATGTTTGCCTGAACACTAAGACTGTTTTTTGTTATAAATATTGTTCTCATTCAAGAGAATCTTCCTACCGTAAGTCCAAGTAATTTGGTGCAATATGAAGCAATGTTCCTATGACCAGTTTCGTTCTCTTTGGTTATTGATAAACAGGATACCTTCCACAGCTGCTAAGACTTGACGACTAGTTTATGTTGCCTCAGTCTTACAGAGGCTATGACTCTCAGCAAAACAAAATATTTAAATTGGGGTGGCCTAGAGAAAGGAGTCACTTTCCAGTGGGTATTTCATCTTTATTTATTTTAAAATGAGGGAAAGAGCACGATGGAAGAGAGTTTGGAGAATAGTGTCAGACAGAGATTCTTTCCCTGCTCACCAAAGGCGAACGTCGGCAGACTAAACCAGCAGGAGAGAGTCTGATGTTTTGAAAAGCTCTTTGGAAATGAAAACCAAAGGTGTGTATTAAGGCAGACCTCAAGGAGCTTCACAGCAGGTCCTGAACCACGTGTCTGCATCCTCTCTGCTCACGGATCACCGCTTTTTAAATGGGCCTTGAACATATCACATGCTGCATTTTCACCAGATATGTTTTAATTTTGCATATTTATTGTCCAATTTTCATGCTCCTCTGGTTAACATGCGACTCTGTCAGTGAGCACCATGCTGCGCCTGCCACCAAGCAAATCTTATAACCAACAGTTAAAGTACAGGATGAAACTGCGGTAGGAGGGTAGTAATTTTATAGGGAGTCTATTGGAACTGATGGCAGAGACTGTAGTATTGTTCTGGCACAGAAGACTTGCAGCTTGAAGTGAGCGGCAGTCTGTTACAGATTGTTTGTTCGAAGAGGGGACTTCTGAAGTGAAGTAGTGGCCCATTAAAACAGCTGCCATGAAATTGAATAGTGAGTTTATGTGCTGCTTAGTGGGCCTAATGCCAGGGCTGCCACCTCGGGCTTGTCAACATCATATCTCCTTGTCATTTCCTCTGACCAAATACCCCCTTAAATGTCTGTCACACCCATAAACCAACACACACACACACACAGCCTACTCCTTTCACATTTGGCAGTAAAGGCACCGTTGCATTACAATGATACACTGGTATCCCTGGAGTGTTTTTCTCTCTCCTCTATGTCTCTGTTGAGAACATTATTTTCTGTTGCGCTCTGCTGGCTGAGCACAGACAGAGACTTTTAATCAAGTTATTAAAAAATTTCAGTGACGGCACTGAATCAATTCCAGACGAAATCAAGATCATTATCACCCAGATATATGCATGGGGATACACATTAAGAGCTTTGATTGTATCTTTTAATTAATCTGAACCACAGAGGGAAAATGTCCAGATGTTTGGAATGGAATCTAATGGAAAGCGTCCTGCGGTGCTGCAAAGCTTATGTAAGACTTGTCAACACGAATAAAAGGTGGTGGAATCAGCACCGGTGTGATGCACAAAGCAAGAATAAAATATCTTGTCTTGTTCCTCTGATGCATAAGAGGTGCTGGAGGCACAGCGCTGAGATAACCTTTAGTGTCTGTTGCTGTTTATTTGCAGCGTTGACATGAACGTTGCCTTGTGTTGCTGCCAAGGAATCTACATATGCTACAAATGCAGTTTGACTTGTATAACAAGGGGTTGTTTATATGCTCTTTGTGATTACATTTAGCCCATTTACCATAGGATGGAATGATTTAAAGCCTAAACAGTAAGCTGTAATTGATGTACAGAATAAATAGTTTTGTGGACTAATTTGGTTTTCAATGAAAAATCCAGAGATTGTAATGCAAAGATTGTCAATTTTTTTTAAATCTATTTCATCGCTGTAAAACTTACACTGTCTTTTGTACTTAAAGGGCTATTTGAACAATTGATACAACAGTGATGTAGAAATCAATAGTTGGCTACATTGACATTCATAGAGGAAATTGGTCATAGAGACCAAAACCATGTTTTGTACCACGCTGCACAAATGTTTTTTTTTTTTTTTTTTTTTTTCTGCTGTAAAGTTGGTCTGAGGAATGACTCACTTTTGCAGCCAGCCTCAAGTGGTCATTCAAACAAGTGCAGTTTTTGCTACTTCAGTTTGGACTTCACTTTTCAGCCTCAGAGGTTGCAGCTTGACTATACTAACCTGACACCACACAACAACTCCATCGTAATGTTTGGCATACAAGGACGAGCAGGTGTGTTTGCTTTGTAATTTGTGCCGTCCTTAACTGGCCTTCAGCAAACACTTCTTACTCCATGTTGTTGGCTCGTAAGAAGAACCACCTAGTGGGACAACTGGGTACTACAACAACCTGTTCTACTTTATCTTACAGTTGTACTACACGCCTTTAAACAGTTTAATTATTATCGGCAGTTGAGGAATTAACAGTTATTTGTGGAAATCTCTGTCTCCTGTGCAAACAGCCTGAAAGTACCATTTGGGCTCTGTGGTAAATGCTATCCAGATGAAAAAAAAATCCAGTTTAACACACATGTTTCTGCAAGAAGGAAGAGAATAGATAGAAATGCATAAGATGAGAAAGGCGGCCCCGTGTGTACTCAATAACCCTGCACATGGTGGCCTAACTACTGGGTGCTGCACAGCTGCTCTGGGCTGGCATCACTTCTAAATGGTTCTGTGGCTGCAGCTTTGCTGGTGCTCAGACATTAAGGGTTTCGTCACACTGGAACCCACCCATGCACAAGTAGTTAAAATTATACAGAGAGCACCATTTCAAGGCTGCAACCAAAGTTCTATCATTACTGATGAATCTGTCATTTATTATTATTATTATTATTTTCATGAATTGATTAACCGTCTAGACTGTAGTCACAGAGTATTAAAAAGGTCACATCATAAATTCATTGAGTCCAAGGTTTTCATATTTTTTAGTTCGGCCTGAGCTGCGGTTCAAAACTCAGACTTTCAATTTACAATGATATAAAACAGAGAAAAGTATTGAACTTTCATTAGAGACAGGAAAAATGAATGTTGGGGACTTTTGACTCTCAATTTATCACAGATCAAGTCATGTAATACACTTGCTTCATGATTAATGATGGAGGAAATCTACCTAATTAGCCTGATTATTAGTCCACCTTGATCATTAGTAAAACATGAATTACATAACGTAATTATAAACATTTATCATTTGATATCCTGTATCTTTGTGAGCTCATCATCATCAGTGATTTGCTTATGTCCTTGACTGTTTGGCCAACGATTTGGACGCTGGTGTCTTTCAAGAGTAAAGACGTCGAGAAACAGTTTGGATTCGTTACTGTTTTATTTTCCAATTTTTTTAAATAAATTTTCTCCTTAACAGCAACTTCCTGCACAATCCCTCAGAAGCTCCTGCATGTTAAACTGCACTAATGAAACCTTTTTGGGGTTGGCTAACTCCTGACAGCCACATTAAAAACAAACATTAAGATGGTCATTAACCTAACAAACAATCCATAATGCACTCAGATAATTAGGCTCTCTGCAGGAGCCGCTCTCTGTATTCAACAAGAATATCAGATGTTGTGAATAATGAGTAACTGTCTTATCCTCAGATATAATACAACAACTGCATTTTTATACATAAGACAAGAAAAAAAAAGTTCAACTCACCATATTTGCCCACTGTATGTGGGTCTGAGGTCCAGAGCTGGTGGAGCCCTTTGAAGGGGGGGTGTTATCCCCTGGTAAACAGATTTTTGGGTCTGGTGCTATTCTTAGCTGGAGAGGGAGTTGCCAAGACATTGTCAACGTCTTAATTCAAAAGATTGTACACCTGGTGTCTAGCTTTTCCGGCATACGCATATCCCTCTAAAGCTGGCCTTTTGTAGCGCTTATTAAGTGGCCGTCAGATGCAGTGAGTGTGCAGACAGTGTGTGAGGCTGCAGACACACATCCGGCTGCTGGCAGCCAATTAAAATTTTTCATGTTCCATGAGTCACATTTACCTTACGTATCTTTCAGTCACAGATGTGTGTGCATGTATTATGTGGTGAGCTGATTTATATGTAGCCTGAGTGCTGTTTTTGAGCGCAGATGTATAAAATAAATGAAGAATGATGTGTCTTTCAGCATGAGAGATCATTAAGGCAGCGCTCTGTAGGACCCTGCCATCTTTCTGTTTCCTGAGGGATTCATTCTGGCAGCCACCAGCTATACTTGGATCTAAATATATTCAACCCTTTTGTTGACAAAGGGAATCATGGGCAGAAATTTCTGTAAAAGTACAGAAAAAGTGAGTGTGTTTTATTTTGTCGCGCTGTCTACAGCGGTCCAGTAAATGTAATAGTCGTTCTTTAAGGGATAAACAAAATGGCTGGTTTACCTCTGCCAGACCCATGGCTCAGATGATATGCTGTGGAAAGTCTCCCTGTCGTGTTTGGTCAGAGTATGTGTGGAGATGTAGTTGTGTAAAGACGCTCATGTTAGGAGCACATGCTGCAGAAGAGCTTTCTGATCCCTCACTCAGTGGGCACTCCCTATTGTTTTATGGCTTTCATTGTATTTCAGGTCGCAGCTTAGCCAACATTTACCTCTGTTCTTACATGCGTCCCCATTTGTTTGACTTGGCTTTTAGTGGAGAAGTCAGCAGTACAAAAAAATCTCAGCTGCCATTATTGTATTAGTCCACCACTGGTGATTCAGCCTCAACTCTCAGGTTTTCCAGACTCCAGATCCAGCCAATGGAGAATTGGAGTGGCTCACCAGGGTCGGTCCATGACACACTCATTGCTTCTGTAACTTTGATTAGAGACGGCACTTACCACAGCACCACACACAGGTCTTGTCAGGCAGGAGCCTGTGTACCTGGGCCACTTCATGGATCTCCTCAGAGGGCCTGTTTTTGGTGTTGTTCTCTATAACGGAGCCACAATCATGCAGAACTACCTCTCCACACAGACCCGTCCAATGCAATCCTGCTGGCATCAGCTGACTGCTGTGACCGAAATGCAGTTGCATCATGCAGGAAAAACCCGCAGAAACACTCCAAATTGCTTATGTGCTTGTCACTTATGAAAATCTTTGAGAAATAGTCATGTGAGATCCCACTGTTTCAGTTATTTCCATAGGATCCTGGACTAATTTATCCATTTCCTCTCTTTGTCCCTCTTGAACCATTTGTGGATTGTTTTACACACCACGTTTTACACATCTTTCAGTTTAGAGATGAGAGCGAACTTTTCTTCCTCCCTTTTTCTCATTTACTAGTCACTAATTCTTCTATGAAGATGTAACTCCACAGGATGTAGTGGGCTAAGAGCCTGTCATTGTGAGTGGTAATATCTTCTGGGAAAGAAGCTGTTTTTACAGCCTCTGTTGTGTTGGTATCTCTTAGTTACTCGCTGAGCACAAAGCTTAGTCTGTCATTTCCCCCGCCTGTCTCTATTATTGGAATCATCCCACAGATTTTGTTTTAATTTTCAACCACAGGGAGTAGGTTAGTCGGAGCATGTCCTCTTAGCAAGTCTCCGCTAGCCTATGAATTTGCAAGTCCCATCTGCTCCTATAAAAGATTTCAAGTGGTACTGTGTCCAAAAACTGTCTTCTGAGTAGTATCAAACAGTCACCCCTAATCGCAACAGCTTTTAACAGCTGAAAAAAAATATTTAAAAAAAAGTCCATAAAAACTTTTCAAATCCCTCCTCCAAAATAAACCACATCTCTGCCGTCCACCTGTATGCTTAGTGTGTGGTCTTGCTTACCCAGCATGCATCTATCCGTGAATTCATGCATTGAAATGGCTGTATAACTGAATCTATTTTTCAGTTAAACACTAACTGGCCACAGCAGTAAATGCTGGGACAGGCAGTGAAAGTGCAGAGTGAGTCTATGTTAGGGATACTGTGGCTAAGTGACTTCCACCAATATATACCACCACACCACAATACAACAATGCGAACAGGTGGTCTACAAAAGCAGGGATTGCAGTTTACCTCTGTGAAGACATTCAGTTTAACTTTGCTACTTGCAGTAGTATCATATTCTTCACACCATATTTATAAAAGGTTCACATGATGCGTATCGCTCAAAGCCTTATGCCCAGAACGGGATGTAGCGTGAATTGCCGAGCCTAATATTTCAACAGCTTTTTTGACTGCGAGATCCAGCTATTGTTCAAACCTGTCAGGATCAGGACTTGTCAAACTGTTTTTTTGTCTCCTGAGATGAGATGTGTGTAATCTTGCTTAAGTGCTTCAAATTTGGCCTACAGGACATGTTGATTTATCAAACCAACTGCAGCGTACTAATATTTGGGAGCAGAGCCGATTGACTGACTCGAGGTGTCCCGTAGGTCTTCCGAGTGTGCCTGGTCACAGTTTTCCTCCAGTTCATTGTCTTCTCTTAAACGTGTGTAAACTTTCTCGCTCGATAGATGTGTTTCTTGGCCAGTGTTCAGGCTAAAGTCTGTGTGACTGCAGTGCTGTCTGGACCTCAGCCCTCATAGTGATGCAACCAATTTGGCTGAACCTGTTCAACTCTCAAAAACACTTGCAGGAGGAATCACTTAAGGACTTGTGGTGCACAAGTGCACTGCTATCTCAAGTCTTACAGCATATACAGTGGAGTCCAAGAGGCTGAGACTGCTTAACCGTTTGTGCTCTCTCAGACTTTTTGACCTCACTGTGAATAATATGTCGCTCACAAACAAGGACAGAATTTGATGAATGCTTAATAGAGGACAAAGAGGTATGCACAAACCTCTTCATGCTTCTGTGTGCTTGTGTGTGTGTGTGTGTGTGTGCGCGCACATGATGTGCATATGGGGGGTCTTAAGGAGGAATGTGCAGCAGCATCTGTTCAGATTCTTGGAAGTGATGCAGGCGGCAGTGTCTGCATGTTCTGAGTGCTCTGGGGTCTGTTGACTCATGGTACAGATAAGACCTCCTTATCAAGCCCCCCCTACTCCCCCACCCCACCCCCACCATCTCTCTCTCCTAATGGTTTCAAGCTGTAATGTGTGTCCCAACCCAAAGATTGCAGGTAAACACAGAGCAGTCAGGACAGCACACAGCACACTCAGATATATTTGTTTGTTTTTCCCTGAGGTGGAAAAAGACAAAGGCAAACGGACTCAGTGAGCCTGTGTTTTCTGCTCAGTGTCAAGGTCAGCATGTTGTTTTCGTCTGGATGGCTGCGGTTATTGTTTTTAATACCACCTACCATAATTATATGGGGTGAATAATCTGTCATTTAAAGTTGCCATTAAGAAAGTTTTAGCAGAGCAGTGCGCTGTGGACCGATGGAAAATATTCTAAAGTTGTCGCCACACATTAATATGGAACATTATCATTAAAGAGATGATACCTTGCAGAATATGTGATTGTCTATACTTATGTAAAACTGATCCTGGCCTTGTCACATGGAAATGGTCTTTTAATAATGAATAAAACCAGATCTCAGAAGCACTTTAAACCTGAGCCTTAATATTTATGACTACCAAAGGAGTCTGGCTCTGTCTTTCAATGGGAAAACCAAACAAGTAATATTGACACTCCGATTCTTCTCCCCCTAGCGCCACTCTCTTCGTCCTCCTCTGAACATTGTTTTGGAAATTTTGACTTAATGTCACAATGTTTGTGTGTTAGAATTAGTGTGGTTATGTGAGTTTGCAGTTTGATCAGTTTTTCTCATGGCAGAAGTCTGCCAGGGGTTTTTCCGTTTCCCCAGTTTTGACACAGGATTGTACTGCCACATCTGGCAGCAGTGCATTTAATAACTCCATAATAAACATCAAGCGTTTCACTCCGCTCACAGGAGACCCGGAGCTCGGTTACAGAGTAAATGATGATGTCAGCTTATTAACCATTGCACAAGTTGGAGCATTTATTTTTTGACAGGTGGTCAGTGGAAAAAAATAAACGATGATATTTTTCTTTTTTCTTTTTTTTTATGTGATTGTTCTGAAGCCAGAGAAAAGTGACAAATTTATATTTTACAAGGGCTGGACACATTCCCTATCCCGCCACTTAAGAAGTCTGCTGTGACATCCACCGCTCACAGCAGCCTCATTATCCTCGTGCCTCAGCTACTATCATGTTGAGCTAAGAAAATGTGTGGAGCGCGTCCAACAAAGCCAGGTTTCTGAACGGCCATGTGGAAACTTGTCGAAGCAAGTCTGTTGGCAAAAGCCAGATCCGCGCACGCTTACTTGATCCTAATTTGCCTGTTGCATGTCAGCATGGCACAGGAGGTTTTTATTTAAGTCGTCACTGCACTGATTACACCTAAACCCAGCCTGTCTCTGCTCCTCAGTTTAGATATGGCAGCATCCCACAGTATAATCTGAACTCAGCAACATCACTTTTCATTTGCAGTAGATCCCCCACCCGGCCTCGTCTCAGCGGCTCATTTGTTCACTGTATTTCCATGAAAGCTGACTGCGGAACTTGCAGCAGAGCTGACAACCCATTTCATTTCCCAATTTGAAAGAGGAACCTTGAGCCTGTCATTATAATGATGTAGAGCAGCAAATCACAACTACCAACAGGTGGGTTCCAGATGATGAGAGCTGTAATTATTAAGGAGGACCTGTTTCCACTGTATTTTCGATTAGTGTTATTCAAATAAGAGCAAGGTTAGGAGGAAAAGTATCTGGACAGTAGTAATGGCACATAAACATGCTTTTCTGATTTGTTGTTAAAATTTACTTTTGGACTTTGTTTTCTGCAGTAAATAAAAAAAGAAAGAAAGAAAATAGCGGTGAAGCAATAAAGATCATTCTCTTATGTGAATCTATGAGAAGCAGTTTACGAGCAGCTATAAAGCATTTTAATGTTTGCCAATTATTTCAGATAACATGGCAGATAAGGTTTTTTTTTTCTGATATTGGTCCAAAAGGCCAAAGATATGAATCATAATTGAGCTTTTTTCCTTTGTGGGTAAGAGAAAACAAAATCCATGTTTTCATGCCATGAAGCTCAAGCTTAAATTTTATAGCTTTTGTTTGTTTTTTCAAGTTTCTGTATTTGTTGCACATATTAAGTAAATTGAGGGTTAAATATACATAATTTGTGTAGAAATTGTCTTCATACTTTCTTTGACTTTTAATCTTTGACTTTTAATCTGCTAACTATTTTCAGCTGCTCTACATGTGATTCATATTGTGTGTGTGTGTGTGTGTGTGTGTGCAGAGCGCAGAAACCGGTGATTTTTTTTCCTTCCGCTATTTTCCATATGTAAAAACTCCTGTGTGTGTGTCTAATATCAATTGAGAACTTCAAACTGTTCTCTATGTGAGGATGTTTTGTTTGTTTGTTTGTTTTTTGTTTCTTTTTGTTGTTTTTTTTCTTTTTTTTTTTTTGAAAGATTGAACCACAGAAGTCAATGTTTTGGTTAATTAGCTGTTATTCAGGATCATTAGATGTATTTTGGGGGGATTTAAAAATGGGATTTTCTACAAATGAAAATTGCAATGAAGGTCATTTTTGAATCCAGGTCATTTTTGAATCTCTCTCACGCATACACACAATGGGAACAATCAAAGTAACTCCCACTCGCTGCATTCTTATTACTGTAGGCCACATCTGTAATTACAGTGTTAACACTGAGCTGTGTAGACCCGACCAGCAGGACTTTGTGGAGAGAAAAAAGAAAACATGTGGGTCCAGAAAGAGTCAGTGTAAGGTTGAAGGCAGGAGAGTGAGGGGACTTAAGGGAAGGGGGGGGGGGGTCATATGTGCCTTTTGGCCAGTGTGTGCGTGCGTGTGTCATAACTCTGCCATGTGTCGTGCTGCAGCAGTGTTTCGGTGGTTATATCAGTGGAAAATTACTCATGGTTGTTTTGTCAGTGATGGATCCAACTCTTCTCTCTCTGTCTCTCCCTCTCTCTCTGGGTGTCGCTGCTGAATTGTGCGGCCTAATGAAACCCTGCAATATGAATAAAGACTTTACCGGCCCTTTCAGTTTACGGCATTTGGATAATTTATCTAGATTACATGTGTACATCACAGAATTTGTGGTTGATGCATTCTGTTTGTGGTTAACCAGAAAGTCAGAGTAATGTCCCCTCTGTGTCTCCTCCGATCCCCCCACGTGTGTGTGTGTGTCTGTCTGCTGCTGACTTCTTTTCCAGTCTTCCTCCTGGCAGTAAGCTCCTGCTCACATTCCACAGCTAGGCACTGGAGATTTCTCAAATTCTTCCCTGTGTCACTCACTGGAGAAGCGCAGCCTTATATATGGCAAATCCACACACAAGACACACTGAAAAATCAACATGTGCTCACAGTCGCTGAGAATAAAGATGCTCTGGTTACTGTGAAGTTTTTACAAAAAGCCAGACTATAACCCATCATCAGCACGAATCACTGTACTCTGTCACTCGCCCTTAGGCTGAGAGAGAGAGAGAGTGATGAAAATGGGCGCAAAAATTAAAACAAGGCACTTTCCTCTTCTAGTTCTCTCGTGCAGTAATTGCTGGATAAACACTATTTTGGTACCAGATGATAATTCTGGCAGTGGCCATTTTTGTTACGAAACAAACCCTCTAAAAGCATAAGGCACTTTAGATTGGACTGGTTGTTACTTGTATGGGCCAGGTCGTCAGTTTTCCACTGGAGAGGACGGATTAGTTAAGGAGCCTTGGCCAGAGACGTGGGCAGATTGAGATCATCAAGGTCAGCCTGTAGGCCGATAGCAGGGCCGAGTGGAAAACACGGAGCATCTAAAGTCACAAGGACCGAGGGAGACGTCCAAGACGTCCGCTCGGATACAACACGTACCACCGGATCTGTTGCCCAGGGATTCTCCAGGTCCTTTAAAACCCATTAAGTCAGTTACATAAACTGAACCGCAAACCAAAAGAAATAAGAAATTTTCATCAATCTCAAGGAGGTTTTATGTTTTTCTTTTCATATCAGCTCAGATTAATGGGAAACACATTTTACTTATTTGTTATGCAATTTTTTTTCTTTTGCAATATTTTGACCCTCCCCTTCAAACACGATTGGGAATTGCTAACAAATATTTTAACTCTTAATCATTGTCATGTTTTCCTCTTTATTTATTAATTTATTATTTTTTGTCTTTTCACTGGCTGTGCTCCATCTCGAAAGTTTTGACTTCACAGAGTTCAAAATTTGGCACGCTGATCTGGTTTTTGCTGAGGTTGCTTAAGTAGAAAGTGTCATGATACTCTGATATATTAGCTTTTACAGTCCCTGGGATGATGTTTCCAGTGGCATCTGATGACTGATGGTGGGAGATTTGAGCCTCCATTGTCCATCAACATCAAATTCATTTTTCATTTTTATCCAGTAGAGAACGATGCAGAGCCAGTGTTTCTGCAGAAAAATGGATAAACTCAAAAACCAGCGAGGTATTTAGTGATTTTCTGGAAAAAAAATCTCATTTTAACTTTAGCTTGGCTTCAAACAGACATTTATTTCCATGACTGTTCAGAGATCACACACGGACACACACTACCTTGTTCTTTTCTACTCATTCAAACTGTTGCTACCAGTGAAAACAATCACAGTTTAACCGGAAGAGAGTCTTTGGGTGTGAAGGCTGAGTTGAATGTAGTTTGATCTAGTATTGTGCTGCCAGTGGCGAAGTGTGAGATCTGGCCTTTTTGAAACTGCACTTGATAAATCTCTGAATCATCAAAGCTGCTGTTTGTCCCTGGCAGTTGTAGCTTGAGCTGTGCGGGGGTGTGCCGGGTTACATACTGCAATGAAGGCTCAGCACTTTTTTGCAACATTTGGATCTATTATTTTTTAATTTTACAATGGTGAAGGGAGCCAGCTGCAGTTGCCCTTGTCACACACTTGGGCCACGGTCAGAATATCATGAATATACTGGAACACATTAGACCAGCTTCCTGTTGTATGGGTCCAGTTTTGTAACATGCTGCAGTGGCTGGTTTGTGTTGTTTTGTATTGTATGCTGACTTAACATGGTTTAATGAAATCATAGTGTCATGTTGTGGTGTTACTACCACCACAAAGCATCAATGTGTTTTTACATGATTGGAGACACATTTCTTCCCTGGTCTCTGTAGTTAGGCCAGTTTAATGCTGAATGCTTTTATTGTGATGATCATTCGAATTAGTTAGTACTTTAGATATTTTGTTGTATTGATTTGTGACAGTGTGATGAAAATGCTGCAAAACCAGTGAAGTCTATGAAATTGGCCTGTTTTCACAGTATAATTTTTACACTAATGAGTTCCCCCACAAAGCTGCCAAGTTATTAGTTTGCAGTTTTGTTTTGTTTTTGTTTTGTTTTTTTCTAAATCTCCCTCAGGTGGAGAAAGTTGGCGTCACTTATAGATTTTCAGTTGTTAAACCGAAACACATGTTTTAAAGACAAAAAATAGTAAAAATTACAAAAACATTGCCGAGTACAGCTTTATAATTAATGGAGGAAAATAAATACAACGTAAATTCTAGAGGTTTAATAACTAACAGTAACACACATAGACGCACATATACACACTGCTTGTGCAAGCAATACTTTAATTGAACTAACATGGCAAAAGATCAGTAGTGTGAAAACAGACATTTATAAAGTTCAGCAATTGGTTGAAATGTTTTGAAGCACTGTTTGTATATTGGATTTCAGTCTTTTATAAACCGTCTCAGATGAGCTGCCTTGAACTCAAAATATCTCCACACGTGACTCTGGACACTTTTGCTTCTGTCAAATTGCATGCATTAGTTTGGGCTTGTTTCCATCAACAATTTAAGTAATAGTAACTTCTTAGAAATGTAAGTTAAGTGTCCATCAATCTATGAACTAGTCATTTTGTCTGAGTAATGTATTTTCTCATATTTGGCGAACTATGATGAGGTGTTGATCAGATTGATCACAATAGCTGCCAATTAAGTCAATGTTGCCTAATGGTTTAATTGGCTTATCCTTTTACTTCCAGCAGAGCCAAATCAACATTGACTTCTGTGAGCTTCACAGTGAGAGTGAGGCCAGGGCATTGATTTTATCATCATGTATGTTTCCTGTTTGTGTTCAGCTCTTGTAGCGTGCCTCTCAGCCACAAAGACAGACTGCACGGCCTCACCACATAGGTCGATGCAGCCACAGCGAGTGTCTTTGTGTTTAACATAATCAAAAATCCCAGTCCATGTACTTTGAAGGCTATATAATTTAGCTTTGCACAGGTTATCCTGCTGGGTATAAATCCTCCCAGCAAGTAGCTGGAATGTTACAACCACAGAAACCGCCCGTTTGTTGTGTTATACATTACTTTATAGGATCTTTTAAAAATCGCTGATTGATTTTTACTGCCTCACTGTCCACTCATATACGCAGCAGCCTGTGGGACATTCATAAAGAGCTGTCATCAGTTGGAGCGTATGCAGTAGTAGTCATGTGTCTGTGTGTACACACTGATGCGCGGTTGGCGTTACAGTGTGGATTCAGGGCAGAAGGGTAGTGTGTGTGTCTGTGTGTGTGTGTGTGTGTGTGTGTCAGAGAGTAATTGAGTTGAATTGGTTTTAATGGGCCTTTATGGGATGTTTGGAGTTATTTCTGTCTGAGGTCTCCTCTGGCGTCCTGGCTCCTCTGGAGGATGGCTTGGCCCTCCGCCCAGCACTGAGGCTGTTCTACACTTTCTCCTCTGCTCTTTCATTCTTGCACTCCCTTACCCTTTCTCTCTGGCTCTCACTTTCTCTCTCTGTCGTGAGAGGGGGAGAGAGCGAGGGAGGGAGTTAGTGATTGCATGGCACCGTAAGAATGAGTGAGCGCTTGAGCTTCCTCCCGCCCTGCTTTTCTCTCAGCGTTGTGATTTAACGGGGGCCTCCGGTTCGCCGAGCACTCACCCCTCTCCGCTAATCGCAGAGCGCCACTTTAAAGGCCCGAGCAAGCAGTCAAGCCTCATCCTGACTCTCATTTGTCACAGAGATCACATGGTAATGCATGAGTTAGGACCCTGTGGTAGCCGCGCAATTACAGGGTCGGCAGAAGGGAGCAAAGCCAGCGGGTCCAGCGGCAAGGACGACTCCTCAGTGGCGGCACAGAACTAAACTTTCTCTTCCTGTCGAATTTTGATGGACGGCCTGAGGAAAGTGCTATATGGGAAGATGTGGAGTCACTTACAGACTTACTTTGTGTGTATGTGTGTGTTTTCATACAGTACAAGCATGGAAGATTTTGTTTTTTTGTCATCACCACTATTTTTAAATAATCCTTGACCAATTTAGTGGTGTAAAAATACAGATCCAACAAATAAGTGTTGGCAACTTCTTCTGGAAAGACTCACTTGTGTTTTGAAAACTTTAAAAGCACATTATGTGATTCTGCACCAGTCAAACCACATCCCAGTTTAGCTCCAAGTATATGGACTGTTTTTATTCACTTCTCATCGCTGTAGTCTCTACACTGTCCCTTTTAGAATGAGCCTTTGCTCTGTTTTTGCTTTATATCAGTGAAAATGTCACTGTGTAGCTGGATCTCAGTTTTCCTTTACGCTTGTGTCTGGTTCACTTATTCGACTCTTTTAATGCTGGAATACCACGCCAACATCAGCAACAAGAGGTAACACTAGAGAGAAACTTAGTTTCACCGTAAATGTAGATCAACCAATCCTGTATAAGCAGTATATGAAATGCCATGTGTGCCTGCACGGGAGGGTGTGCACATGCACGAACATATGTGGTTGTGGTGTCTGTGAGCATGCCTTTGTGGGCCCCCCATTTGTCCCTGTGTGACAGAGTGTTGCCCTGGGAGAGTGACAGCTCTGACCTTAGCCTTTTGAGGCTATGCCAGGTCATTGGCGGCCTGTCTCTCAGTGGTGAGGTAGTGGCGAGGAGCGCATAGGCATAGGCTTCATGAAAGCATAGTCGGATAGATGGATGAAAGGACCGAGGGAGGGAGGGAGGGAGGAGCAAGGAGAAAAATGTGTGACACGGATGAGATTGACCACAGCATGGACAAACGGTGGAGTCAGGAAGGAAGGAGCCTTACGTAGGAAGAGACAGATTGAAGAAGTGGTGAGGATGGAGTGAATGCAAGAGGATGAGCCCCATGCTGCTCATTAGGTTTGGGTGTGTATGGGAATGGCAGTAAACATAACATTTCCCCTGCAGCCAGTGGAACGACTCCGGCATCTAATGACAGTGCTGCAGCACAATGAGTAGTAAAGCTGCAGCCACCAGAGCTGTCGCCCAGCCCAACTACCACTGGCCACCACCAACCCAGAGCCCTTGTTTTGACTTGGAGCCAGAGCCGTGGCAGCGAGCAGGATGTATCAAGCTACAATCTTACAGAAGGGAGACAGTGGCTTTGTGAGCACAGTACAGTAACTGACTGAACTACAAAATAGGAAAAAAGTGCAGTCGCAGCCAACTGCATGACGATGGCCCCAAATATTTATCATAAAGTCAGCTGGTGTATGGCGCAATTACAGGTTTATCACCTCAAATAGGCAAGTGTCGACCCTCCGCTAAAATGAAACTGGTGTCCTTGAGGTGATGCCACAGTGTCCTAGCTGGCATTTAAATCGAGCACCACGGCCACGGGTGTGTGTCCTTGCTGTGTTGTGTAATTGTTGTCAGGGAAAATTTAAGTAGTAAAGGACATGTTGACTAATTTATAGCCTGGGTTCCTCTGAGATTGTTGGCTTTTCTCACAAGCTAGACAGCGTGAGGAAACATTTGAAATTGTTGTTTGAGTAAGTCTAGGAATATTTTGCAGAACAGAGCAAATCAAAATGTGAAGGAATGAAGATTTCAACCTCACCACCACATAATTGTACATTGTTGCAACACAGATTATAAATTCATTGGTTTTCACTTGAATATATCACTCTTCACCTATTTCAGCAAGTTCTGTCTCGTCCGTCATCCTCAGTTTGTAGTAAAACACACAGACAATCACACAATGAGACAGCATGCACCAGTGACACACTGCATGATGTTGACATTATTTATACTATGACCATATAGATTAATTAGATACAGCCTGGACTGTATCTCTAACTGTAGAGAAAGCTGTCGGCTCTATGGAGTATTGCTGAATTGCTGTCAATATCACTATCAACAGATGTTTTCTCTGTCTGTTGCTGCTGGGAGGCGTTTGCCTTACACGTGTCTGTAGAACATGCGCTGCTGCCGCAAGGCATGGGACATGCTCTAACACGTTAATATGGGCAGAGAAATGGATACCAAGGCGTTCAGCAGCATCCACACACACACACACACACACACACACACACACACACACACACACACGTGACGCTCTGTATCTTGCGTCCATCCTGACCTCGTCTTCACACTTTTTTTTTTAGGCTTGGGCGCCATCCAACATGTAACACCATATATTCATACATTCACACCGAATACTGACTGTACTCACAGTATGTTACTTTTTAGGCAGTGGCAGTTCAGACTGAGCAGACTGTGCAACATATTCTAGATTGTGTTCGGAAATATTGCACCATCGCTGTCTATTCTCTCATGCCTCATGTTTTCAGAAGAGGATCCACTGATTCACGGGACACAAGCCACTCAGTAATAAACTCATCAGGCATGTGTCCATAACAACCATGACAAAGATATTCCCCTGCCAGCATGTCTCTCTGAGGTTGTATGGAAAGATTCATGACATGTTTAACTGTCGCACACTTAATCTAGGCATACAATTTATCCACTTGGATGTGTCTAACTGATCATCTTCCCACACGGTCCAGTGTACTTCCTGTGGTTCCACCACTCTCTTAAAAGAAACAACTCGCCCCCCATTTTAAAGTCCCAATTTTACTGACATGAAAGGTGGCTGTCATGGGCAAATAAGAGGACTGGATGACTTTAGGGAGAAGGGTCAAACCACAAGATGAGAGTGGATGGTTCTGTCTCCTGAAAACTCATCCAGCAACCGGAAGCAACTGGGTTAAAGGCAACAGCCACAATTACTATGTAGAAGTTAGAGTGCTGTCACAGCCTCCTGTCAGAGATGTAAAAACGAGTGTGTGTGTGTGTGTGTGAGTGAGAGAGAGTGTGTAGCAGTAGGTCAAAGTTTTCTCTTATTCAATGAGAAGTCCCACTGCCCACTGGATACACATGACACACACTTCTGTATAGATAGCCATAGTTCTCACAGGAAAAGTCTCAGTGAGCCCCACACTTTCCCTCCGGCTCCACCAAGATGGTAAAATTTGTCATTGGTCAGTAAATTGACAAGCGTTGGCTCAGATTGTTGTAACATTTGGCACAGATATCCATGGCGACCTGAGGGTGAATCCCAATGCCATGTGGGACGAATGGAAACCCTTCATTCACTGTGATCACCACATTATTACAGTGAATAGAATACCTTAGATATGACCAGACATAAAAGTCTCATATTTATTATTGAAAAACTTCCCGTCTTCCTTCTTCTGTATCACTCAGTCAATGAAATAATGATAACAGATCTTCTTTTTGGAAAATAATCAAAGTATGATTCAACATGATCATTTATAATACATGTATTATTTTGTTGTGGTTTCTTTGAACAGGAGCAGTCCGGCACTAAACGATTTTTTAAAAAAGCCCACAGCGTAGGCGGGAGACAGGACTCCCTTGTGTGATGTATAAATCTGGCTTTGGTCTTGTAAATTTTGATTTACTAGCTGAACAGAAGGTTCAGCAATATAATGCATGTCTGTTCAGAGGAGCAAATACAGTTGTCACATCAAAATATGCAAGGATCGAAGCAAATATCTCTGCGTATGTACCTGGATATTCATAGGGCATTGTGTCATTTTCATAACATTACAGTGAGCAAATGTCATTGCTTTAATGGAACAGAGGGTAATCTTTTTTCCTGTTCCTCTGTGACGACAATGCAGTGACTTCAGCTCATCATATGAACTGCATTACCTGTACCAGTGCACCCGGAGCATTTCGCTGTCCCAGACATTACCGCATTTTGCCACTTTTTGAACATATTGTTATATTAAGAGCTGGCATCACAGCACCACTTCTGGAATACTCACTCCGCTTATGCCAGCTAGTGGACGCTGTGCCAATAAATGTCACTGTGGCTAAGCAACGCCTATTGGGGACCAGTGTATTAAGTAGGTCATGAGTTTTTACTAAGGCCTCGGAGTCTGAAATTCTATCCCTCGATATTGTAAAAACAGTATCAGGCTCTTTTTTCTTTTTGTAAAAACATTTGAAGAATGCGCTCCTGCTGCAGCAAGCACCATGATGGGTCTCCCCGTAGGGAAATGACCAATGGGGAAATCAAGGAAATGCTGTTGTCAACGTATCCTCTTTTATCGCTATGTGTTCACATAGTCATTCCTCCTTGCCCTTTTATATAATGGGTGCAAACACAGAACTGGAGGGGGTGGGGGGGAGTATCACTGCTCTGGCAATAAGTCCACATCATAGGTAGTGGATGACGAACAAGAGCCAGCATGGCGGGACAGACGCCACCGCCATTGTGTTGTACATCATGCTTCTCATTCCGAATTGCTGGAATGCTATTTAAAAGACACACGGGGACAGAAATATGCTTTCTGTGGTTCAATGTCAACAACTGAAACTGACACAATGCAAGGTGTTATCAAAGACAGTATGTCAGGACAGGAATATTTGTCTTAAAAAAGCTAGTTATGTTTGACATGGGCTTTGTGTGTGTGTGTGCATAATGAGGAATGGGTTCAGCATCAGGGCAGAGTAGGAGATTGGGCAGCAGCTCTGTTTATACACAGGACCTGTATGAGTCATGGCGTGAAGGCGAATTTAACAGCAACATGTCATATCAAGACATCGCCCTACTCTCATCTCCTCGCCTGATTCCTCCTCTCTGTGCAGATTGCCAACTGTTGTTATTGTCTTCCAGTGTTGTTATTAACTTCCACATTCCTGAAGACAGTGTCATATAACCAGTCAATTTTGCAAACTAAACTCTTTCACCTCATCTGGTTCAAAGCTTGCAGGCTAAACTGACAGAGTGCTGAATTTTACGTCTAAACCATGCACTAATGATAACAATTTGAGGAATCTTTGCTTGCCACGCTTTAAAAATATCCCCATACAATACAGTGCCTTCCAGTGTGCACCGCCAAAATATTAGTGTTACAGTTGCTGACTCATTTAGCCTCCAGTACCACTTGGTGATAGTGGTACAGTTTGCCACAGTTTAGTGCTTCGCAGCCAAACCCAGGACCTCAGCAATGTAAACATTTGCCTGTGTAGCATTAGCATGAAGCCCCAGAATGCCCCTGTGTTTGATATTATGTGGTCCTAGTGGAGGAGGAAAGAAATGTTAGGCCTAATTTACAGAGCCATATGGACATGTGATGGTTATTTATAGCGGGGTAATTAGTTATGAAGGCGCTCTGGTTTGTGGCTTTAAAGGAACAGAGAGGCACGTGATCTTTAAATGCCGCGTGTGAGTGTGTGCTGTGTAGTCTCATTGTTTCAGTGGAAAAATCAGCCCACAGGGATTTCACTCATTCATATACGCATGTACGTTTATTTTAAGCCCTAATGTAAAATTACAGTTTCAGATGTATTTACACAATTTATTGCTCGAAATAAATAGAAATAAAACAGCCAAGTTAGAGGAGAGGAATGGTTTGCTGAGGGAGCAGAGAACAGACATAGCTTCGGTCTGGACCAGTGGCAAGTGGATGAGATTATAGTATAGTATTGGTTTTATGCTGTGGTAGATAACGGGTGGAGCAGAGGCATCCTTCTGCAGTAATGTCAGGTTACAGAAAACCCAAATGCAAATGCCTGGGAGGCTGAGACCTCTAATGTCCATGATTGTCCCGTTGGCCCTGTGTACCAGCCTAAATCAGCCTTCCAGCTCATACTGTTGTGTCGTATCCATTTTATACATGCACACACATAGTCCCAGACACACATGCAGTCCAAGGGTAGTAAGCAGATATAGCATACCACAGCAGGCAGCATGTGAACCAGTCTTAGATGGTAACACCCATCTCCCGGGCTCCAGGCTGCTACCAAAATGGTTGCATGAGCGACTATTTTCTGAGAGTGTGTGAGTTAAATTTATACATGGTTCACATTCATGTGAGTGCTTAATCATTTTTCATTAGGCTGTACTGGTGCCCTGCAGGTCTGTCTGCACTTATATAAACACGCATGGTGTTTTGCACTAATGCGTAAAACAATCAATTTAGAAATCCTTTTTTTCCATGTTCCATGTCGGGAGAGGGGTTAGTAGGGTGCCTTTTATCAATTTACACTCTTTACTCTCACTTATTGTTAAACTTTATTTAAAACTGCTGCTGTAACCCTGTTCTCGAATACTGGTGGGTCAGAGATCACATGCTGTGATTGTGTTGATGTGAGGGCGGGTCCTGACTAATTGCATTTTGGCAGTGGCACGCCAGTAGCTCCATCTGATTGGTTAATGATTGGCAAGAAACATCCATAAGTGCGTTATTGTAATTTCCATTCAAACTGTTTGTACTTCATTGGAGTAGTCATACTTTGAACATGACCTTGTGACAAAAACAAGACCATTTGAAAGCTTGTTGTGGGACTGTGACACCAGTGTCACCTCATAGTAGCTGAGCTATAACCTCTGCAAAGCATCTTTATCAAACACAAATGCATTCAGTAATTCACAAAAGTAGATTTTGAAAGTGTTTCACCTTCGATTGCAATTTTTGAAAAGGGTTCTTTGATTAGAGCAGTATTACAGTAGATAAAACCAGTGCTCAGACACGGTGCTGGGTCAACACTATGAAAGGTCGATTTTTGAACCTTCTCTAATCATCTGTATGTGTCTTTGTTTTTCAGTCGGTGGTGAAAACCGGACGTTTGCTCATCAGTCATGAGGCTCCAGTCACCGGAGGCTTTGCTGCTGAAATCAGTTCCACAGTACAGGTGAGTGTGAGTGTGTGTGTGTGTATGTGTGTGTGTGTGTGTGTGTGTGTCTGTCTCTGAGAACATACTGTATTTGATGAGATTTTATTGGGCTGTGTAGCTCCCAGGGGTAGGAGATGGTCTTCAAAGGTACCGCTCTTAATAGGTTGCAGTGGTTTTGTCAATAAAAGCTCCACTTTATAATAAACCTAAAATTGCCTTTCGCTAGATGCCTCAGAGCAGTGGAGGTGCTGTGCTACGCCGCACCCCGTGGTCAGCTATGGAAGTGTTTGACAAGGCATTAGGCAGGAAGCTGGGGGCAGGAGGTGATCCCCCAGAAAAATGAGCAACAATAGTCATTTAACTCATGACTGATTTTCTCAGTTAGAGCGGTATCAGACATGCTTTTTAACATGAAATTTACTTTGATCACTGTTTGTGCAGAATGCTAAACGGATAATTAACATTTTTGTGTGCACGAACTAAGATGGAATAATTATTTCAAACAGGGTGTTTTAGGAAGGACTGTGACAGTAACAGTATCTTATTTCACAATCAGTAGTTTTGAAAGTTCTCTTCAATATCAAAAGCAATGCAGTGATTTTAGTTGTACATTTGGCAGCTGTGCAAACAGGAATGGCTAATTGCATAACTTTTCATGGTCTGTATCGGCCAAAACATTCAACAATAATGGCTTAATGATAAATGTGTGGCTGACATCTAACTCACGGACTACATAGGGGTGCATAATACCTCCCTGTTACATCCCCCAAAGACCAAGTAAGACCAACTAAGACCATGTCTCCTTAAAGTAGAAGTAAGACAAATGCTAATAAAACAAACTAAATCCACTGATGCTGAGAACATACTACATGGTGAGTGACACTCTCTTCTTTCCATGTATAAAAGATATTTGCTCAGTGATGAAAACCTGTGTGCATAAAGGCAATAATAGAAATTTTGAATAAGCAAAAAACATTTTGTATAAACAACATCCAAACACATACAGTGCCACCAACATGCAAATTGATTAGACTGCTGAGCAGCTAAACATCTTCTGAAAAGTGAGTTAAAAACCTCTTAAAAACTTAAAAACTACCCTGGGCTCCAGGGTTTAATGAATACCAGAGGACTAATTAGCAGTTTCAGTCTGAATGTATAAAGCTGAAGAGAGGGAGTTTTCTTCAGCTCATCAGTGACTGCTGATTCAGTGGCAGTAACCACCCATATAAGGTTTACGAAATATTGCTTGTTGCTGGCAATGGAGAAGACCTGGACACTGTACCCAAGACGTGCCAGAGACAGCGGGTGACAATGTCTGAGCTAAGTGTGATGCATGACTAAATGAAAAGTCCTCCCCTTCCCATCATCCCAACTACATCTATATTTACATGGTGAGATAATTATCTTCAGTATGTGTGGTGTTTCTCCCTGAGACTTCCACTCGAGCAATTTGTGTCTGAACAGTGAAGTTATACCTCTCTTCTTAGAAGTGAGCACATCATTGTTTATATTACCTGCTGCAGTTTCCTTGTTAATGTGCATGAAGTTAGATTTGAAGCAGTAAAAATCAATCGATCCTCTCCTCATTTATGGTCGGTCAGATGCTGTTCCCTTGCTACCCTGCCAGTAAAGGCTGAAATGGCCAGTGAGTCATCCCCCTCATCTCCATGTTTCCATGTTTTCACATTGTGTATGGATGATGTAAGTTGTTGGTGCATTCACTGATTGCATTGAACTGCAGTTTTCAGATGGCCTCAAGCAAGTTGGATGCTCTGGTTGGAAAGAAACCTTTTGAAATGCTTCTTGGTTGTGTTTTAAAAAGGCTGTGCTTTGACCCACAGGTTTCTGTCATACTGTTAAACCCCACATTACATTATATTTATTCCCCGTTCAAGAAGAGTGTGTTGTGCTCACTTTCAACACACACAGTCTTCTCTCAATAAAAGGTTGAATGGCTTCCAGTAGTAACAGTCAGCCAGACCTCTTATGTGATGCTTTAATGCTCAGCACATGAGACCATAGTAACTCGTAATACTAAACCATCCGCCTCATCTAGCAGCACCTAATAAGCATTACCTTAAAATATGGTGTTCAATTAAAATTGAAAGGGCAAAATTAGAATAACTTTTCAAATTATAATTAAATGTTCTTTAATAATTTCAAGGAAATTAAGTGCTGTAATAAGTAATAGGTACACAGAGTAATGGAAAGCATTTGAATAATGTATTAAATTAAAACAACGTGCCTAATATTAGAAAAAAAGTCAATTAGAAAATTGAATAAGTGTTGCTGACTTTCCGCTTCTTGTTAACTCCATTTCACATCTTGTTAGCCATACTATATTTTTATGATAAACAAATTTTAGATATCTTTACAACTCAAAAGCTTTTATCACGTCTTCTTTCCTCATTCATTTCTCTTGACGTTGTGGATTGAGTATCGTCAGAGGAGCAGCTCTGTAAAAGCTCAAAACTTTGTGTCATAATTTGATAATCTCCAATAATTTCTAGGCTCTAGGTCTGAGTCCATGTAGGACAACATCATATCAGAGTCGGGATCTGGACCATGGTGCACCCTGTTACTGATACCTCTGGTATATATAAAGCATGTGGATGATGTACAGTAGAGAAGTGGATCATGCTACTTGAGTGATTTGAGAGGCCTTGGCTGCTGATGATTGTTTTTCCTTCACTGTGAATCTGGGTCACCATTGGAATCCATTGTAACCACTGTGAATCCAAGCTGACTACAGCCACCGCAGCCTGTGAGAGAGCTGAACATGTTTCACTGCTACAGTGGATTTATACTCAAGAGAGACAATGGATTCTGGGGAGATTGTTTTAATTCATCCCAGAGAGCGGACAGAGGGTCACAACCTCAGTGAATTAGATTATATGATAACAAATTTATAATAATAAATAATAATAAAATGATTGGGAGTGGAGGCTGGGTCACACGTTGTTCGATTTAAAACTAATAATAATAATAATACATTTTAAGTGTCTCTCCCAGGAAATCAGGATTTTCTGTCACAATTTTAAATGAAGCAATTCATTATCTTTATAATTACATCTATTGAATCTGTTTTTTTTTTTATGCAGATAGAAACACAACATGGTTTGGCAGCATTTTAATGTTTTGTCCATAATTACTTCAAAATATGAATAGAAGGTATTTTTTTAATTACCATTTCAAGAGCACTCTTCTGCCTCAAAATGTAAGATGAATAAACAACAGCTGTAACAAACAATATTTTTCATTAGCAGTTGATCTAAAGATTTATCAAGTGATCATTTAGTCTGTAAAATGTCAAAAAATGCTGAGCAACAGGCCTTAAAAATTTTCAAATTGCAGCAGATGGGAAAAAGTATCAAAAGTCTGAAAACACTTTGAGAAACTTTTAGTCTGCATTAAAATAATAATGCAGCCCTGGAGAGAGTGCCTGAGAATTAGCACCTTTATTGCTATGTTTAAACACACCTAGCATCAAATGCACCTTGAGATGAAATCCTGAGTCTTTGGTCGAACGTCCCTCACATGCAGCAGAAACGCTGTCATCTATGAGTGAGACTGTTTTTCTGTTCAATTTACTGTACAGTTCGACTCAGCCTTGATAATGGGATGATAAGCTACTAAAAATACAGCTTTTAGCAGAAAGATTGAGTCACACGTCCTCAGTGACTACAATAACATCTCAACTTTGACGATATCGGAGTGAAACTAATACAGATCAACAACAGCGGGCATGTTGAATTTCTTAACTTGTACCACACCTCTTTGTTTACTCACATGGGCTTTGCTGGCAATCAAGGGACGGAAAGTTAAACTGGTTGTCAGTAACGCTTGTATAGTCTAGCATGCGTTGTCTGGGTTGTGTTGTTTTAACGTTAGTCTGTTATTTCTCTCGAGTGGCTTCAAACGTACCTAAACGCCTTAAGCTATTCCAGAAAGATCCTTTTTATGGATTTGATTTTCTCTTTCATATGAAGAACAGAGGGGAGTTTGGTAGGTCTTGGCAAGTTTTCCTTTATCAGACTTTGGCAGCAGGCCTCATGATTTAATAATGTGTCATTGGTTGGCCCTTCCCCGAGTGTTTGGCTGATGACAGAATAGGACAGAGTCGGGCAGAACGAGATGTGGCTAAAGACAATGCTTTCGTGGACCTCAGGGATGCACAGAGAGAAGCGGTGAATCACCCTCCTTCCCTTAAACTCTACAAACCACGACAGATTTGACTATAATTGATTCCAAGAAGCCCAAGTTTTGGCTGATCAGTTGGGCTTCGGAGAAATATAATAATTTTTCCACTGGTTGTGAAAGATTTAATGAAATGATGTATAATTGTGACCACTGTGTGTGTTACAAGAACTGTTGGCTGCTCTGAACAATCAGAAAGAGGTGCAGACAACAAACCAGATAGACCACAGAGCAGGTCAGGGATTTTGTCATTAAACAAGCTCATGCTGAGTGATTGAATGCCTACACATGGCACTAAAAATGATAAATTACTCAGTTTTCAATATAAATAAAAGGGCATATTTTAATGTATTTAATGTATTCAGATGCATCATGTTAACATGTATCATGTATGTAAATATATTTGATATCAGTGAAGCCTATCACTTTCAGCAGATGAACAGTCTTCAAACTCACACAAATCATTTTGTACAGTATATTTACTGCACTGTGACTGAGTGGAGCCCAGAGTTAAGTGTGGGACCCACTGGATCGACTGCCTCTGGTTCCGCTGGTAGTGTTTTCAATTATTTGTGTGTAATCCGAACTAACAAAATTTAACATCCAGCCCAGCATTTCCTGCCGAGTTGTGGTTGTGGTACTATTCTAGGACATGGTTCAAAGACTACCGGCTTCACTCAAGCCCACTTAGTGTTAGCTGAGGATGAAGGTTTGCACGTTTTCTACTCTCTGATTCGGAGTCACACTGGTGCCTGTCAAGTAAAAATAATGCCCCGGGGCCTGGGGCATTATGCCCCACTGTAAAAGTCATGCCAGCCCCCCTGCCCCCCCACCAAGTCCCCCACCAAGTCTTTCTCCATCAGGTAATACAGTAAATCGCCTTCAAAGGACAGTGTTTATACAGGAAGCCTCCTTTAAAAGGCTTGTGAAGTGGATACAGGTACCACCACGTTGGGTAAGGAGGTTATGAACGTTATATAATGTTGGACTGCTGCTGCTTGTCCCTATCAGTTTCTTAATACCCTAAAGCCTGACTCACTCATTAGCCTTCATTTCCCTGCAGGATGTTGTGCAGAATCGTTTCTCAACTTCTGAGCTAAAATCACTAATACAGGTCAATGACCCTTAATCTGCTACATGTCAGTTTATCTTATTTGCCAGCAGCACCATGAGAACTCATTAAAAACCGGACAAGATAGATAAATGGATGAGACACTGAGAAACAACAATACAGTAGTTTTCATTGTTAATGGGGGAGTTTGCTATTCAACACACATAAGGGATTCACAGGAACCAGTGCGTGCCTGTGATCCAGTGTTACCTCTTTTTTTCCAGTTTTCACTGACCCAAGTTCGCTATTAATTTATTTTTGTTGCATTTTAATAGGATGTCATGTTTCCTCTGAGCAGTGAGAACACCTCTTTATTTATTTATTTTTCATTAAAAAGCTTTTATGTTAAAAAAAAAAAAAACACATGGAGGAGGTTGAAATTACCTGTAATCGACTACAGCAGCTCTAATGGAAAATTTAGCATAATGTACATTTCCACAGCTGCAATTCCATTAGTGCAACACAGCCGTGATGTGCTCCATCACTCTGTTGTTTAGTTTCTCCTCTTTACACTAAAATGAATTCCAGTCATTTTCTCCTTGCTGTTCTCCTGATCGATGAAAGCTGCCATCAACAAATATCACCAACCTTAGGGAAAGCTGCAAGACCTTTTTCTAATGAGAAAATTGTGGAGTTTCTTTCATAGTAGCTTAACATCATTCAGAAAATTTCGTAAAGCCTGACTTGCTTGATGGAGTCAGTGTTGTGACATTTTACAGCTTTTATGAACTCAAAAGTTGGACAAACTTATCAGTTTGCATTGGCTTGAGAAAATAAGCCACTGGATATGAAGACCTGTCTTTACTGTAGACCTGACCTGGCCAATGCAAATGCAAGTCCATTATTTGTTTGTGCAGACAGCACTGAGTGCAGTGAGCAGTGAATATCTGGCTCATCAGGTTTGGCTCAACACGGTCACATTCATCTGTGCATTGACAGGCCTGCCTGAGCTAACATGAGAGATGGGCTATCAAAGCTGCACTTTGACAGTGTCAGCAGGCTCAAGCATGTTAAAATGCATACATTTTTAAAGTGGAACCAATTTATCATTTAGCATTTTTACCGTAGGTTGTGTCAAGAGATATATGAGCTCACCAGTCTCACAGACTTTGAACAATATTTTTTCTTCAACCTGAACATCATTGAGAGAAATATAGAAACATGTAGAAGACTTGAAACCACTTTCAAGCTGTTCTCAGTTGAAATCAAGCTGGTCAGAGGCTTTATTCACTGATATAGCCTGTGACACTGGCACTTTACCACCCCTGGCTGTAACCTCCCAATCTGCGGGTGTTTCTGACAAACTGACTTCTATGTGACAGGAGACACAATATCATCACTGCAGCTCTGAGCCCCCGCTGTTCTGTATTTATAAATCCTGCGCCACCGTAGGATGCATGCTTTTTGTTACTTGCCATGCCACATAGTTTTATTCTGACATTCAAGTGTATTACATATAATGATGCACTTCCCAAAAGATAAACACTGATTTGAATGAAATCTGAGTTGTGTGGCCTTCCTCCATCCAGCTGTGGTGGCAGGCAGGCAGTCAGACTACTGTACTTTTCTCCCACTTCCAGTAAATGTATTTAGAGGAGATTACAGATGTGATCCAGACAAAAAGGCAAACTCCCTGGTACTGTCTGAGTGTTTGTCTGTAGTAGGGCAGGGAATAGATCTTGAGGTTGTAATCTCAGTGGACTGGGGTAATCACGTTGTCACTTTCATCAATACACTGGGAGGAAAAGAAAGCAAGATACCTTCTGGTGTTATTTCAGGAAAGTTCCTTGTCTCCCCAGTTTCTGCAGAAATGCACTGTTTCACAGATACCTTTGACTGAAGCTCATTGACTAGACATAGAACATCTCAGCCAAGTGTGCAAAGAATCAGATTTATGGATTTATGGAAATGCTCCGATTTTGTTCAACTGGATCTGATAGATGAAACCCTCTCGTGTATGTCTGTCAGATCAAAGATGATAATATCCACATCCAGATTTGCTCCAGGGGCCCAGTCTATCCAAACCCATTCCTGTGTGACTTTGGCAATCCCAAGATTTTATGTTTTTTAATGAGAGTGACCTTATCCAAAGTAAACAGCAGTTACCCTTTGTTTAGCCACGTATGCCATCTAATAATTATGATGAATTTATCTTTAAAACAAGACTGGACTGTTACTACTCCTGCAGATCTCATGAAATGATAAAAAAAAACTCTGACATTGTTTTTGTATAGCCTGCTGGAGGCTCTGCAAGCAGAAACACAAAAGACCTCTGATGCATATTGTTGCATTGGGTCTAGATTCCAGATTCCTCAACCCTCAACCACTTTCTCTGCGACTTACAGTTTTTTATACACAGCAGAGTGTAAATATGCTCCAAACTTCGTTGTGGAGGGCTTCACAGGCCCTAAGGCCATGGACATTTGTCAGCACATGAAAGAAACACGCTGAAACGCACTGAGAGGGTAAAAAAATACCAAGATTAGGCTTTCACATCACCAGAAGTAGAGTGGTTGTCAGGATCTGCCACAGCCTGTTGGAGAGAATCAGTCTCAGGTTATTCTCAAGTCAGACAGGAAGGAATAAACAGCAATGAAAAGCGAAGGAGGATTTGTTGAACTAGTTGTCTCCATTCAGTTCACATTCATTAAAGCTAATCACACTTAATAAGCCAAGAGGAGCAGACTCCCAGTCCAACGGTGCAGGAGTCCAGCTGCCAGGCAGATAACAATGCCAGCAGCACTGAGCCCTGCGCAGCAAATCAGGACGGGCTCCCCCTGGTTTTGGGTTTCATTCCCACTGGCACCAAAACGAGAGACCCCGTGACTTCTGGGCTGGCCCCTCTTCACTAGCTTCACTGGCTTACTCAAGGATTGTAACACACTAGATGGCAGGTTCCTTGTAGCTGTCGCTTTTTCAAAAAGCCAAGTTTAAATGAATTTGAACTGACAGTTAATCAGTTTGAATGACACTCATAAAACACTACACTCACAGATTATAAAATTTGACTTTGACCAGTTCACTGTAGTTTGAACATATGTATATTTTTTTCCACTCGTCAAACATTGGTTCAGAACATCAGATGGTTTGATTTGTATTGAAGTTTGTCATCGCGTCATAAATTAAACCATCTCCGCAGCTTTCGCACACTGCTCCATGTACTTTATCAGCCACTGTCACAGTTGCGCTACTCCCCTAAAGTCTCAAGCTTAGATCATACAGGATTTACATCCCTGCCTGTTTGATAAACATTTTTTAGTTACACATCCAGACTGGAAATTTCCTTCTGTACCATGTCAGCTCCACAGGCATCGAGAGCAGCAGCTTCTGCCACAGTCTCCCTCTGTTTCTCTTGTTGTGTTGTATTTTTACAGCCTGTAAAAGCAGAAAAGCACAAAAGGCCGGCTCATTAAGTCTGACATTCCCCGGACTCTGCCAGAAGTTTTATAAGAAATGAAAAAACATAGTGCGAAACATACAAGTCCTGCCCTGCCAAACGCCATACGACACCATGGCAGCCAGTTGGGTGGGTTTTGTAATGAGGGATTACACGGATGGCTGAGTTTTTGATGCTGTCGGTGTCATAAGGAACAGGTCAAACTGTGTGCCGTCTCTCAGACATACATGCACAAACAGGCAATGCACACAGAGGGTGCTGTGCAGCAGTTGTTTGTCAGACGGTATAATCTGAGAGAGGGTACTTCAGGTTTGTTTCTGCAAATCTGTGTGCATGCGTCCAAGTGTGTTCATTTAACTCATCAGGGGGTTTGTCCCATTTGGAGTGTTTTGGCCAACTTCATTCTGCTTTGTCTCCATGGGAAGAGGTCAAAGGCCAATATAGAGACACGAGTCATGGCTTGTTTTGCACTCAGGCCAAATTGCCTGAGCATTGGCCTTTTCTGAGAAGCCTGATTGAACCACCTTTACTTGTCAGATATGGTAATAGAAATAAAATTTAGCAATTTGACCACATTTTAAACCAACTCTGTTCTACGTTGTATGTTCCTGTCAATATTATTTATCCTCTTTTCATAGTTTTGGAAACTCAGGGGTGTATATACAAGGGTGAACTAGGTGTCTGCAGTTCTGAGAGTGAGAGGGTTGTTGCCAAGAAGACAGCTGATGTTAGTTTGGAAATAAATCCCCTACAGAGGAAACTGCTGAGCCACAAAAGTGTCTGTACTTAATTGTTTGAATGTGGTGAAACACCCTTAAATTATCAGAACATGTAGATGTAATACATTTAAATCAGAATGATAACAAACAGCAACAATTTTACAAATGAAAGTAAAAAGAAAAGCTAATTTTCCCTCGAGTCAGTCTCTCCTCTATATTACATTCCTCTCCTCACATCCATCCATCCATCCTTATTGGTTATTCTTTCAGGCCCATTGGGAAAAGCTAGAGCCAATCCTTGCCGACATTGGGTGTGGACACCAGTCTATTACTGGACCAACACCTAGAGACAAACAATCATTCGCTCTCACATTCACACCAGTGGGCACTCAACCAATGGACACCAGTTCACCTAATGCGCATGTTTTTGGGCTGCTGTGAAGCAACAGTTCTGACCACTGGACCACCATGCAGCCCCCTCTTAACACAGAAACAATATTTAGTCGATCTCATCCAATCATAATACACATTTATGAGCGTGAAAGCATCGTGCAGCATCGCGCACCTTGGAAACATTAATTTTGACAAAATATCTTAGCATTTTCCAACCATATCTCAGAGTCTTCCTCAGCAGATGGTGTTTGCTCTTTATTGAGCTCCTTTAAAAAAAAGTTGGGAGCTGAAGGACCTTGAGTAACTCCAGACTTGTTTTTCCTCACTGCAGGCTGTGTATGTGTATGGCTGTGTTGTTTCTGTTTCCCTGCTCACTCAGTTACATTGCTCATCATTTTGAGGTGTAGTGAACAGGTGCAAATTATAAGTTGATTTGGATATGTCCTTATCTGCTTTGCACACAAGGCAGTGATTTACTTGGTTGCAACTGTGCAGTGAGACCCGAGCTACATCTTACAGATTCAATGTACAGTGGTGACATGCTGCAGGTCGTACACACACAGTCTTAACATGTTAGCTCGCCCTCCCAGCCAGAGTGCATCTGCTTTGAGTGCTGACATTATAACAAGAACAAGAGTATGTTTCCCTCATCTGTGTTGTTGTGTTTCTTCTTGCAGGAGGAGTGCTTCCTTAACCTGGAGGCTCCCATCAGTAGAGTCTGTGGTTACGACACACCCTTCCCCCACATCTTTGAACCCTTCTACATCCCTGACAAGTGGAAGTGCTTTGATGCGATCAAGAGGATGATCAACTACTGAGCCCCTGTCAGGTACAAAGATCTCGTAGCTTCCTTTGAAGCTCATTGGTGAAGAACATACAGTAACTTTTATTAAATTAGTTCATATTGAAGTCAACAACTGACTTATCAACTGCTTAATTTAATAACATAGCCATAAATACGTCATGTATACACATGACTGTATACATTCCTTATATACTCCATACAACTCCATATTTTTATTTCCCAGCTCACGTTGACTTTTATCTGCCAAATCAAGCAAATACTTAATAGGAAAAAAAAAGAACATTTGCATTTGGCCATGTAGCTAAATAAGATGTTTGAGTGGCTGTTTGTAAACAGACTAAAACTCAACAGTGGCAGCATTTAAGGTCAATACTGCAATTTTGAAGTGGTTTTACTTCAGTCAGTGAGAGACACTGATATTACACCTGATGATAATACAGTAAAGATGGAAGTTTGCAACTAGTTGCTAAGTAGCCAACTGGACAGATTTATTCAAGATGGAAACGGCAGTTACAGTAAAAAAGAAAAGACAGGCCTGGGGCTAATTAATACCAAGTTAGTGGACTGGAGAGAGATACACAATTTGAAAAAATAGTCAAAATCAATACAGCAGAGGCTGAAATATCCTAACTTTTAGTCTTGAGTGTGGATCAAGTTCCTCAAGCAATGAAGCCTGCATTTCGCTAAAGCTTGATGGAGTCTTTGAATACAGTGAATCCTCACATCCTTCAAACTGTGCACGCCCAGGTAGTAAATCTGTAGACTTGGCCCGAAACATCTATGTATTTAATAACATTTTCTCCATAAGTCATGTGTGCAGATCTGGGAAGACTTTGTAGTCTCCAGGCTGAAACCAATGACATCATCCCTGTACTCTCCGGTAAATTGAATTTTCTATGTGAAAACAGTGGGTGCCCTTTTAAAGCTTCAGTCGACATATTCAAGCAATATCAATCTAATCTTTCCAGCATTACTGCCACATGGCACGATTAGCTTTGCTTATCTTCGCATGACCACAATTTCCAGTCAGTTGTTCTCACAAAGGACACATTTTCAGGTTTTATTTTATTGAGAAATTTCCGTAATGGTTGTTTTCATTACCGTTCAACTTGAGGAGTATTTTCTCAATTTAGTTACTTTACAAGGATCAACAGT
Source organism: Caranx ignobilis (assembly GCA_021432705.1). Taxonomy (NCBI): domain Eukaryota; kingdom Metazoa; phylum Chordata; class Actinopteri; order Carangiformes; family Carangidae; genus Caranx; species Caranx ignobilis. The sequence goes on from MU270012.1 coordinate 20,170,735, forward strand.
CCTTAATAGTGGGGGGAGGCTTTCCGCAATATGCAAATGCCCAACAAAGTCTTAAACCTTAAAGGTATTCAGTTTACCACATAACCCCAAAAATCAACTGGTCTCCATAACTAACAAGATTTTGGCATACTGATGGAAATATGTCAAAGATCTATTTTATTTTATTTTTTTCCTTTAATTTTACATGCCACACTAAACCACTCGCACAACTGCTGTTTTTCAATTGCCATCAAAGCAATGGCAAAATGTATGGCTGCATAGAGCAATCCAGTTACTTGGGGATGGCTTCAGCTGTGTACCACGTCTGGCCCACTGCTCCAGCCAATCTGAAAAGGCGTCCTTAATCAGTATCTATCTCTGCAGTCCTGAATGGAGACACATTTGTGGCATTTAAAATGTCAGAATTACAAAAAGAGATCAATAAGCAACATTCAGAACTGAAGCTGTGTAGAATCATCTGTGTGATACCTCAGTAAACATTTGGGAATTACCTGTTTAATTGTCCTAACACTGCATGTGGCATGATCTTGTTGTGTACAGTAGTATCACCCAAATGTTCTGGAAAGTTCGTGTAGTTACAGAAGCCAGTAGTAAAAAGTTATCACTCAACTACACAAGCCTTTAGTGTGCTCAGGGGTGTTTATTCTCTGTGGGCATGCTTCCTTTTACACTAAAGCCCCTCAATGTGAAGCTCAAGTTTCTGTAGGAGTCTGAGGCATCTGTTTCAGGTGCACACACACCTGTATTTAAAGATGCCGACTTATAATCAGACCACCCAAGACTGGTCTTAGTGGCAAGTGTTAACAGAGCCTACCTGTCATGGACATGCTCCACTGGGCTGTGTAAGCCTAACCTCCTATCTCTGTGTTGGGCGGACTGTTGTCTTTCATTAGCTGCTGTAGTGTTGAATAATTCCCCTTTGGATAATCGGGTGGTTTCATAATCCCTGTCAGTGTCATCTTGACTTATAGCCATTAAAATTTTGGCCTTAATGTAGAAGGAGGAAGGAGCCATTAATAAAACACTTAATTGAATCCAACATGTCACCTCTCCTCCTCACTTCTCAGTATCTCCATCCAGCTCGACTTTTCCTGCTCGTCTGCCATCCGCTGTCACGCCAAGTTATTCTCTTTAACTTACTGAACCTCTCATTCTCCAGTGGCAGCTTCTGGTAGCCCTGAACTCCATGCTCTCCCCTTTTCCTCCTCCTTCATCCAATCACTGGAGAGCAGCCAGGAAAAGACACTTTGTTGACCATCCAATCAGGAAGCAGTATCCAGATGGGCTCCATGTCCCTCCGCGTCATCCAGCTAAAAGACTGTTACATTACCTCTGGGTTAGGGAACGTCATTCTGCGACAAGGAAAAATCTGTCCTGATGTGAGCTATATGAAGAAAACACTTAAATTTGATTTCCTCCTTAATAAAAAAGTTGGATACTGTATGGGGAAATTGTATTTGGTTGCATTTGTGACTGTTTGCCTTTCTGTGCTGTTACTTTAGATTGAATGTGTCCAACGGTGCTCTAATCTTTATTTAGTTTGACATGAAAATGAACCTTACTGTACTAAAAAAATGGATCTGTGGTTTTTAAGGAAAATAAAATTATCTGAATCAGTATGGTGATTTGCATTGCTTCGGATTTGCTGGGATTTTTACTCTGTTGTTTTGGCAGCAAGACACAAACAAGTTGCGTATAATACACTTCTGCTCATATGACTAAGAGAAACATATATCCTACCAGACTGGTAAAGTCTGAATTTAATAGGTCCTCTGATGAAAAAATGGGAGTTTTACAGTGCCAGGACCTGTTTTACAACACACCAACACATTTATTGTATTATATAGTAATTTTTCAGTGAGCTACATTCTGTCCGTAGGGAAAACCCAGACTAATGCTTTTCAGTTTCTGTACTTTGATTTAAAGATTTAAAACTGTAAAACTGCATTACATCATGGCCCCAGATTGAACTTTTGTCTCGCCATAAAGTTTAAAGACCTTTCCATTTTATCACTGCTTCCATAAGAAAATTGTCTTTCCTTGTTAAACTAGTTGTCTATCTTTTACCATTTCCAATTTCAGTATGAGAGTCATGGACTCAAAACCTCTGTCCATCTGAGTTTCTGAGAAATGGAGGGTAAACGATTACTTAAACAACCATGAAAACTGCCTGTCAGAAATTGGAGGTCTGCCCATGCCTCCATTAGCCGACACTGGCGAAAAAAACAAAACAAATGGTGTCCACAACCACTCTGCTGCCACTCATATATCTAATGCGCAGGCAATGCAAGTGAGTTGGAGAAATCATGAGTGAAATGTGTAGAAGAAGCAGCATTTGTGTCAGGATTAGATGGATACTTATATCCATCTACTTATATACTGATACTTACAGGATTCTCCAAGGGGGTAAATGTCGAGTCTCACCTCAGGTGGCATTACAGAGCAAAATCAACAGGTTTCTCCTGCTCTGCAAAGTAAATGTGCTGCACAAATGTCTTTAAGAGCTTAGATTTTAAAATTGTTTGTTTTACTTGTAAGGTTAAACAGTTCTTTTTTTAGTCATAATGCATAATATAGTAAATATAAACAAGAACAGAAGTAGTAGTAGTAACTGGACAGCCCAACTATAGAAATACATGTCTTGTATTTGGTTTTGATACAGTAAACTTATAAACATCAAATCATATCTGCCCTCCTGTATTGGAAAAGTGACTATGGTCCAGCGCTCGTGGCCATGGTAGACTAACACAGACTTAGCCTCATTCATACAAACTCTGTACAGAGACGGGGCTGCAGCGCTTGTGGCCATGGTAGACCAACACTGACTTAGACTCATTCATACACACTCAAGCAAGCATTCTTACACAAGGAGACCAAGCGAGAGGAAAACAGAAGAATATGCCATAGTTAGTTTATGTTTGTAATATTATATATTTATATAAATTATATGCGGGCATGTCCTCAGACCTGCTTCACAGGTGGAAATCTCAACCCCCCCAATGTTCAACTCAAAGTTACGGCCTTGGGATCAAGGATGATAAAAGAAATCACTTAATCTCACGCTTTATTAGCCCACGATGCACACAGTGCAATGAGATGGTTGTCAAGTATATAGAGTTAATAATTTGTATTTTGCACTAAACTGGACCAAGGTCCTCTAGGGAACCCAATACATTTTGCCATGTGGTATGTATATTAACTGGGGTTCATGGATACACACATTATGTTTCTGTACCACTCGGTGAATGCGAGTCTTTGATTTTAGCTCTTTTTTTCATAGAGATACAACTCACTGTTGCAGCAAAGTGTTCTAATAGACCCTTTATGAAAGTGGTTGCAGACTTTTGAAACCCACTGTACATATTCATCAGCTAGTCGACTTCACCAGTTTGTCCTTTTTACTGCTGGATGTGTAGTGTGCAATGGGTTTATCAGAGCTCTCAGAGTCAGCTGCTTTCTAAATAAACCAACAACATTAAAGCTGTAGCCTGTGAAACCAAAACAATGAGCTGATGCTAAAGCACTTTGCGGAGCTGAGGGGAACTGCGCTACCGATGGTGATTCACTGTGGGCTGTGTGAGATCGCCCATTCACATGAAACATAGTCATTTGATCTGTTGTTAGTATGAAAATGTTGATTAGTTGAGGTTTAATGCAGTTTTAATGGGGCTGAACTGGCATCAAATGACAGTTGCATTGTAATTTTCATTTTAAAGTTACAGCTATGACTCTGAAAATCTGCTGTCATTGTATCCTAGGTGTTCAGTTATCCACTGTCTGTGGAGCAGCTGCATTTTTTCTCTGGATTACGTAATTGCCACAGTCTGTTCTGTTCAAACTGATAAAAGAAAAGATGGCTGTACAATGTTATTATATTTCCAGGTGCTTAACGTTATCTCTGAATTTCGTCATAGATGTTTTGTGAGTTAGTGTTTATAGAATTTGGGATAAGGATTTTTTTTTCATCGTATCGGATGAGCATGTTCGGAGAGAGCTCCTCAACTCTCACAAACCTGCAGCAGTCTCACTCCTCCTGGGTCTCCTGCACTTCTTCAGCCACATATAAGTAAACGTAAACATGTGGAAACTGCTATTTTGTGAGATGTAAACCTAAAGGGTCTTATTTATCCCTCCCCGTGGTATAACATATTTTCTCCATGCGCCAGTTATTATTTTATTTGGGGTAAATGTACAGTTTACAATCTACAAACAAGCATGATAGTTGTTGTTGATGTCACTTTGACAGCTCTCTCATTGCTCGCCTTCACTGTGTACAGCATGGATGCCTTACAGTCATTTTCTCCTCATGCAGTTTAAGCCTGTAGGGAAAAAATAATCAACCTGCTTATGAAATGTTTACAGTGGAGGCACATAAGAGAGACCAGCTTAAACCCAGATGGCCTTATGCCTCAAGGTCTTTGCTTTTCATTTGTGTCTTAAGTGCAGAGCTAAATCCCCATCAGTGGAGTTTAAGAGAAAGGTGAGACTTACTGTGACTGTAATAAATTAACAATGTTTGCCCTGCAGCACAGACAGAGCTTCTGAAAGAGAGAGGAACTGAAATATTCACATTGGTTGAGTTGAAAATGTATGTGACCCCTCAGACAGTGACCTGGACAAGAGGAGTTGTCAAAACCTGGAGTCCAGTCAATGATGCAAGACTGAAGATGTGGGTAAGAGACACTGATTTTTAAAAACACTCACGCTAAGCATCTGCTGATGTGAATCATGCCTTGAAACAAAAAAGATCTCAGAAGACTTAAAGTGGACAGGGTTCTCAAAGACTTAAGATATCCCTCAGTGTAGAGTCTGACAATCTGTAAATGGAGAGGATTTGGTTCTGTGGCTACTCTCTTTATTAGTGGGCGTCCAGCCATGAAGCATCCAAAGACACAATGATGAATGATCAGAGATAAAAAACGAAGCCCAGCGTAAGAGCATAAGACTTACAGGGATCACTGGAGCTGACAAGCACCTCTGTCTACCATATGCACATTATGGTGCACAGTTGTATGGAGCATGACGACATGTCACGTGCAGCTTGATATCGCACAACACTAAAGGAAAGTTTGGAGTGATTCAACTTAGATTCAAGTGGGATGACATGGAGCTCTACTGTATGTAAGTTGTAGAAGGGCATCCAAAGGTGAAATATGACAGAGTTAACATCATGATTTGGGGATTTGTGTTGGAGATTTCTTCCACGAATGACTTCAAACAAAGAAAATCCCTCTGATGCAGTGTCCCAGTCAAAGTCCAGACTTTCATGCAGTCAGTTGTGGACTGACCTAAAGACGGAAGCCCTGAAAGCTCTTCACTCTGAACATTGTGAAGGTCAGAGCAGCAGCTACTGGAAGACCTCTTTGAGGTTAGTGGCGCCAAAAAAAGTTTGACCAGTTATGAAATCCAAGGGTTTCCCTGCTTGTTTGTTTGTGTGTTACTAGCTTAAACACATTCTTTTTGACTACTGACTGAAACGAAATGACATTTTATGGTCAATCAGTGCAGAAACCAGGTCATTCCAAAGGGTTCACTGTCTCACAAATGCCTTGACAAAATGACTTTTAGTCAATCCAGAACACCACATAGAGAGAGAGTCCCATTGTTTTAATGTAACACAGGCATCTGGAAAACCTTGTGTTAAAATCATGAACATTACTCAGTTTGCTCTTTTGGCTATTTCCTTGGATCGTTTGGAAATATTTCCATATATAGTGATCAAGATGTGTGCTGTGGTGCGCTACATTTGCCTGTTTTCTTGGAGCAACTGCTTTCAATATGTCACATTGTAAACAATTTGTAAATGTGATGGCCATTGGTTTGTGTGCAGTACATGAAGACTGCATCACTGGCATTTTGGGGGGGGGGGTATGTGCGTAGTACACTGCTGCTAAATAAAAACCAGTTGGCAGCATACCTTGAGTAGTGGCTTGTAAAAAATAAGTTCATTTGGAGTGGTTGTGATAGAACTGTAACACAAAGCAGACTCTCCACAGTGCACACAGCCGATCACCATCTGAACTTTCAAAGGGAGACATTTGTAAATATCTTCTTGGCCTGGCTCAAAGCAGGAATGTAATGGATTCTTGCTTCTGTGCCAAATGCTCTCCCCCTGGTTCTCATAATCGCTGAGATCTGTTGCTCTCCCTCTCACCTTGCCGGTGGGACACCTTTCACAACGTCTGGGCAGTTTCTACAATCTGGAATCAGCAAGAAGACAAAGACTCAAAATGCTTTTCCAAATGTTAGAATAAAAATCCTGAAACAATTCCACTAATCAGCAAGTATCTGCCAAATCCTTGTAAAATTTCAGATAGGATTCTCAGCACTCTGCACCACAAACCCTGGTCAAAATGTAAAGATAAAATCATGTCTGTCATTTTGGTCTGGGTGAAAGCAGGGCCTTTAACCACGGTGGTGAGGCGGCCCCTCCTTTGGGCGGGGTGGCAAAGATGACCTCTGCTTGGTAGGAAGGCCATAATAGCATCTGTGTGCTGACAGTGTGTCATTACACACTATATTTACATGAAACGCAAAAACCAGGGGTGGTAGGTCAGGACGTGAAGCTACGGGGGGTGAAGATGCTCTGGTGCATGTACTGTACAACCAGAGATTACTGGAGATTACAGAACCATCCAGCCTGTAATATGGCCCGCTGTGCATTTTAATGGTTAGCGGAGCATGTTTTACAACATCATTACACTTTCATGGGTTTCTATTTACCCAGCATCCAATGGGCATTTTATTTTGATAGTTAATTATAATAGGTGCAGCCTGGGATAGTTTGTCTTGTGGTTGAAGTGGAAAATGATCATGGCAGTGAAATAAATGATGTGTGGTGGACAGAAAAGAGAAAAAAAAACTTCAAATCAGTTCATTTCAGTTCAGCATCACTGAGGGTTGTTTGCCCTTCTCTTACATTGTAGCAATAATTGAAGTAGAAACTCATTCCTGAGAAACATGTTCCTTTTACCACCCGATAAGAAAAACACGACAGGTTTTTTGAAAACAGCAAATGAGCAACACACCTTATCACAGCCACAGCCACAGACAATTTAGATTTGCATTACCATAACAACATACGTGCAACAACGACAGCTGGTTCTGCCTCCGTCATTCAATTTAAATCAAGTCTCACAGTGTCTTGACAAAATTACATCCAGACAGTGAGGTTAAAAGTTTCTCATGTTCTCAGCTATGTAAAAAACTCATCTGATTATTATTTATATTTTATTTAACATGGTTTTCCCACATAAAAAGTGTTCCATGTTGACAGATTAAATAGCAGAGAGCATTAAGATGACTAGAGGAGCAAAGATGGGAAGACACATCAGAAAGAGCCGTTCAGTACCATTTATTTATGTTGTTAGCGTGTGACTGGCAGTGGCTGACACAGCGTTAGTGCTTGTGCCAATGTAAACTCTTGTTCTCTGTACTGACTATAGGTTTGTTTTGTCTCCGCAAGTTGCTTCCTTAGTGATGTGATAAATTCTACCTAGGTGTCTGAATCTGTTTTGATGAGACTGTCACTCACTGGAAATGTGCAGCCATGGTGCTGACTGACCAAATGCTAAAATCCTTTGAGAGCAACTCAGATCTGATCATCAAATCCAATACTGACACAAACTGAACTGTGGATGTACGACATCGGGTTTTGGCTGACCTTGACTGATCTTACATAATCTTCTTGTCCCCCAAATGACACCATTTCTCTGCTTTCAATCTAAAAGGAAGCCAGTTGTGTTTTTATACAGCCATATTAAGTGTTGTATCTATCTTTCCAAGGAGACTCGTTCAGAACTGAATTCACTTCAAAGGTTCGTGTGACAGAGATACTGCATGTTAATGCAAAGCAGGATGTACATTTTATTACATCCTGGAGATATGGTGCAAAGACTTTGCTGGACTGAAGAAAGAGAACTCTGAGATCAGTTCCTTGTGTTGTGCTGTCAGCTCTCTACGTTGTGTTTCATGGAAAAGAATATTATGGTGTGTGAGACGAATCCCGTCCTTGAGGACAGAACTGAAACTTCTACGAACCTCCAGAGATTATATAATGCTAAAATGATGAGGCATACCTTCAATTTACTGCCTGTACACCACCACTACTATGTGATGTGTATATTTGTGTTAAAAAACAGAGACTCTTGTGTTTACTTACTGGAATCACAAGGGACAGAGAGAGAACACCAGGTGTTTATGTTCCGTTTATCCAAAGCTTCATTACCCCATCAAACATTTACCTGCAAGCAAGTGCTTTCAGGAGCTCACACACACACACACACACACACACACACACAGGCACACATAAAGCATGTACTGTACATAAGTTGACTGATGCCTTAAGACTGAGAAAGCTCACTGCACAATACTGTTTGGGGTTCCTGGCTGTGCTCCCCTGCTTCTTTTAACCTCAGATGGAGCGCTCACAACAGTATTAAAACACAAACCATATGTACATATGCATGTGTAAGATCTACAACTATTTCATGAAAGTTTAAAAAAAAATCATGGTTGGTTTTAATTCTGACTGTTGGGGCAGACAAATGGTTGCTAAGGCAAGAGGGTGGGGGGAGAGACAAAAACACTCTTGGTCCAATGGAGGTAATTTTGCCTGGCTGTCAGCTTGACAGGGTGTTTGTGTACCAATGACATCCTGTTAGACATATAGAGTAGTTCAGTCTCACCTGACGTAAGTGGTGCTAATTTGTGTGGCAACAAAATAATTTCCAGTCTTAATTGAAGGAGCTTTGCATGTGAGGCTCACACGCTTTACACCCAAAGGGGGCGTCTGTCTCCAAGCCAGGGATGATACTTAGTTCCCGCACCAAACAAGGGCAGTATTTCTATTCTCCAGCTCGGTTGGGAGCAACACGTTATTGTCTGTGAAAGTTGATACGACACAAATGCACACCATCTGTCCAAGTACGACTGTGGAGGGAACATGTTTGTAAAGTTCCAGCTTGGAGTTGACTTTTGTAGACCCCAAAAAGCTTTTGGTGAGGAAAACGTTATAGTTGTGGGCAAGATTATGTCATCAAAGCAGCGGCTGTAATGGAAACAGATTCAGATCTATATTTAGACTGGATTTTTGGGACATAATTAAAATCAAGATAGACGAGTTGCCAGTGCACTGCTTCTCTAGTGCAGCCGGACTGGAAACACACTGAGTGTCGTGTGAGTGCTTTACCTTTGAAACTTTGCATCATCTGAATTTACACCATCTCCGTCTTCTAAATACCACAACACGAGATGGAAAAATGGACACAATAAATTCTTCAGTCTAGTCAGTGTTGACGGGAGTTGTGGAAAAAGATAACAGAAGAATGAAGCTTGCAGGAGTCAAACTGTCTTGCTTACTAATAGATGACTCACAGGGTCAGTACTTTTAAATGTATGAAACCTTTTGTGGAAATGTAGCATGCAACAATTTTTGTCATTTTAGATCTGAGAGGTGTAAAATGGCCGTGTGTGTGTGGAGATGAGACAAAAAAAAGTGGATATTTGTCTAGAAAAAGATGCCGTCTTCTTGTCTGTCCCCGATTATTGTGATGTCATCTATAGGCACGCCTCTGGCCTCACTCTTAAACCCCTACATTTATCACTAAGATTCATTACTGGTGACAGTCATCATACATCACTTCCTCATTAAACTGGTCCCAGAGTCATTATTTGACCCGTTCAAAGGATTGGCGAATGTTTGAAGTCCCAAAGCTCAGAAAGCTGCTTTTGGTTTTCTTCTGCTATAGACAATTGGAACATTTTACAACACCCACAAAAATTGTAAACGATTATGTGTATCAGTCAATTTAAAACCATGATCACAAACTTCTTTACTCTTCAGTATAAATGTGTTCTGCTACAGTTTATTTCTTCATTTGTGTGTTTTTATTCTGTTTGGTCAACAACATGACATCACTGAAAATGAGGGCGTTCCCTTGTTGATTCATCAGATTTAGGTTAAGGATGACTGAATTAAAGAATGTGATTTCAGAGTAAATTGAATTCATTTAATCTATATTGTTGGTGAAAATTCAACAAAGTGTTGCTGTTTAAAGCCACTTTATCTAATTGTCGCATCAAAATGTGACTTTATTGTCATTTCATTATAAAAAAGAAGACAATCCTATAGAATGGGTGCAGCCTGTTCTTTATAAGGAATATATTTTGCTAATTGTTATTAGAAAGTAGGGCAACATTTCATCTCGTCACATCTTTGTTTCCTTGGCAGCTGTGGCTTAAGAGGTAGAGCGGGTCATTCACTAACCGCAAGGTTGGTAGTTCAGATCCTGGCTCCTCCAGGCTACATATTGAAGTGTCCTTGGGCAAGATGCTGAACCCACACTTGCTCCCCTGATGTGTGCATTGGGTGCGTGAATGTGTGTGAATGTTTAGCTTTCAAGCACTGTGACATACAGTGTAAAGCGCTTTGAGTGCTCTGAGAGACTAGAAAAGTGCTCTATAAGTGCAAGTCAATTTACCATTTACCATTCTCTGAAGTTATCATGCTAAACGCTTAGCTAAACCACTTAGCTTTCAATCTGAATGTCAGTAAATCTCGTGTCTGGTTAATGCAACGATCCCCTCCACCTGCCCTGACTCCTGATGTTTGTAACACTGCCTGTGAGTTTGATTTTTTTTTTTTTTTTTTTTTCCCCAACACTTCCTTATTATGATGAGTGCCACCAGAACGGAGAGTGCAGCTGTTAACACCAGTTCAGCTAACAGCGATTGATGAGCTAAGCCCTATGAAATTTTCCAGGTTTCATGTGTATTATGTTGCATACATGCATACAGTCACACTCTGTATACTATGTGCTTGTGCTGTGTGTGGTCATCTGGTGCCGACTCTGCACAGCAGCTGTTCGGAGGAAAACTCTAGATAGGTAAAGAAGAATGTGGATGTGCTTGATCAAGTGGATACGCTGTGCTTTATCTCCATCCAGCACTTTGATGTCCATCTGAAGTAATACACTGAGAGGGAAAAGTGTAAACTACTCATATCCTTCTCCTGGAAATGCTGTTTTGATTTCAGCTGCATGTCCGAGATTTATATTTGCAAATGAACAAAGCTGCATCTCCCTGCATTCCAGCAGATAAAGAGCTTCCCTGGGGAACATGAGTCATTTCACAGTGTGTCATTAATCAGTTCAGACTTTATCTGCAAAAAGAGGAAAAGGCGGAGTGGGAAAGTTCAGTTAACGTTAGTATTTAAACAATCAGTTTTATTATATGTTTTCCCCTGTAATAGCTCCTAACAGTAGTGCTCTTACAATGTGTTTTCTTTTTTTTTTTTTTTTAGGGAAAAAATTTTCGGATTACCGGCACTCATCACTACAGAGAATTTATTACATTAATGGTTTGTTATAACATTGGTCAATCGGTAGCATGTACCGAATCATTATTGCACTTGGATATCAACACATGAATCTTGGTTCTCCTTCAACTTCAAGTTCATAAATTAAAATGTGCTGCTGAGCTTTGAAAAACTGGTCACACATTTCCAGAGCTTGAACATGCTAGTCAGGACTTGTGGCATGTCTTCCACTCTTCAGCCCTTGACGCACTCTGCTTGTTCAAAAACACTTGTAGACACACATAGAGCGTTTAATCCGCTCTTGTTTCCCAGATGTGTCAGATGTGCCGGCGAGCGGCGGTGCTGAAGGATCTCAAGGAACGCTATTTTGCAGGGAGGAAAGAGTGGAGTCACTTGAGGTCAGCAAGGGGGGAAATGTGTGAACAGTAAAACATTTCACCTTCCTGGTGGCTGAGTCAGAGCTCTTTTATTCGAGCTAGGACTGGGGCATTAGTGAGAGGAACTGGTGACATGACAGTTAGAGTTACGACAATTGACCGACCTGTGATACCCCGTGAAACTGCACTGGAGGGGCAAATTAGATTACTGGCCTTCTGCTACTACTCAGAGACAAAAATATGAGCAAGACTCTCTTGGAGAAAAACACAGCAGAGTAACATGTCTCTGCTGCTGAGATGTCAGGGTTAGTGCTGGAGCTACTTTGGGTGTAGCAGAGACATCCACATATAGCATATGTTGTTCGGGTGAGGAGACATCTGTAATGTTGATGCAGAGATCTTAGTTTAGAAATTTATGGAGTTTCAGTTAAATAATTTCAGTTAAGTCCAACCAAATTTTAGACTGCAGATTTTCTTTGGTATGCTCCTGCTGAGAATGTCTTTAACAGGCAGCGCCAACTTTCCTCAGAGAGATGTCATATGAATTTGAGTCTGGCGCTGGTTTGCAGTGATAAATCTATCGTAAAGGAATTCCACAGACACACTTCTTCTTTTAATTTCCTTATGAAATGTCTCATGATAAAGTATAGCATCAGAATTCTTTCCTTTATCACTAAATGTGACAGTAAAGCTGTCCTCTGCAGAGGAAAAGTCATCTTTAAATAAAGTATAACTATCCAGAAATGGTTAATGAAGTGATGAAAGACTTCTTTCTGACGTGATATCTACAGACAAGTGTGAACTTGTTCTCTCTTCATTTTCAGAAACACTGGTAAACGGAGTGTGATGCTAAACATCCTATAATCTATTACCAACAGAATGTAAATCTCTGATGGAATATAATCTGGGATCTTTTGTATCAGGAAATGTTTTTTTTTAAGTATCCAGGAGATGTAAGTGAGATTTCTGTCCGTTTTGATTATAAAGCAGGTCTGGGTTTTATATTAACATTGCCACAGTATCAAAACAGTCTGCAGAGAGAGGCACACAGTCTATATTCACACACTTGGCCTTAAATAAGTTGTTAGGACTTATTTAAGTTGTCAAAAATAGTCACCGCCCTCAGCAGTGTCCTAAGCCACGCCCACCCAGACCCACCATCCACCCTTGCTGGATCTGATTCCTCTTGGTGGTTATTTACAATCTGTCATATATATTTTTAAGTTCAATGTGATTGGTTGATTGAGAAAGCTCAGAGTCTCAACCGATCTGTTGTCACCAGAGATACAGAGAGAAGCTGAGAGAGGAAATGTAGAACTATAGAGGTGGTTTTTGATTCTTTAAAAAACCACAAATATATCTTCTCACAGACGTCAAAACTTCAGATAAAACACAGAAAAGTGTAAAATACAGTAAAATATAATAAAATGTACAGATTTATTGGCTGTCGTACACACATACATTCATTTTCTCCTACAATGTGAGAGACACAGCTGATCTTATTAATAAAATAGGTCGTTTCAGTGTTTCCAGGAACAGAGAGAATGTCATTCTACGGGACATGACACAGTTTCTATTACTGGGAAAAATCAGACAATTTAAGTGATTTGTGGCATGAAAGGTTATTATGTGAAGTGAAACCAAGTCACATTGTTGCAGTGTGGCTAAAATCTGAATCTGACCATCTCAGCTGAGCCATTATAAAACAATAGGGATGACTGTTCCTGAACTGCTACCTCATTGACAGTTTGATCTATCCTGCCTTTGCAAAAGGACTCGCCGCTCCTGTTGTAAAGACTCAAAGTTTGTGACCAAGCCACGGACTCTTGTTGCCGCGGTGCTCCTCCTTCTCTAACGCAAACACACACAAAAAGTCACCTTTCCAGTTATATTTGCAATTTTGTCCATAACTTTCTGTCTAAATGTTTATAATTTTCCATTTGGAACCTTTGTTTTTGTTTTGGTATATTTAGCCGTCCCTCATCCTGGGCTCAGTGCCCGCTTGATAGACAGTCTCTAATTAGCACAGCAGAAATACATATTTAGAGCCGTGTGGCTTTGGAGACTCTCTTTATTTAAGTCACCAGGGAGAACAATGGAGGAAACAATGGCTGCCTGCAGCAAGCAAGGTCTTCACAGCACTGACTCAGTGCAGATCTCCTCAATGTGACAGTGCAGTTTAAATCGAGATACTGTAAAACAACCCACTCATTGCAGAGGCTAAAAGCCAGTTTATTTCCTCCAATGACAGGGAGTTGATTGTTGAGCTGCTGGGTTTTACACTCAGTCTGAATAGCTGTGGCACCATGTCTAGTAAGGCTTTAGTTTAACACAAATGTGTTTGGCACATTGGGCATAAATAATAATGAATCACAGCTTAAATGATGAATATTGTGGCTGCTTGTAATTAAGACAAGTGTTTGTTCGCCATAATCATGGGTGACACGGGTGATTTAAGACGTAATAATAGACATTTTGGAACTAAGTGTTTTAATCTCCCTGTGGCAGTGTTGATAAGAGGAAGCTGTGTCTTAATACTGATAGCTGTTTTGGGTTTGTGTCCCCCCATGGAGGCAGGCCTGAGCAGGAAACGTGGGTGTGGCTGGCAGACATTTCCTAGGCTCCCCATTGAGAGTCCTTAAAAAAGTGAAACTGGAATCAAAGGCTCCACACATTCACTTGTCTGTGGTTCACAAACAAGCGAGCAGCAGGGGGACTCCACTTCTGCAGCACTATAATTTTGGAAAATTAATTCAAATTACTTTCATTTTTTTAAAGAAAACTGAAGGGCTGTCACACAGTAAATGATACCCACAGTGGCAGCTTAGTTTTCTACCTGAGATAAAAAAGGATGTAGTAAAAATAACAACACTGCACTTGCTCACTATTCTTTATTTGCCAATTTCCACCACTTTTGGCTGACCATACCAAGAAACGGTGCTTTTTTTTTTTTTTTAAAGCAACACTATGTAGTTTCTCAGCCTTAAAATATTTCTAAACTCAGTGAAGTGGTAGAAAAATGGTTTATAGGATGAATCTTGCTGCCACTGAAGCACGTTGAATTGTTGACAGAGCCAGTGCCGTTGCTGGTACCGCTGCCATTTCCGGTACCGTTGCTAGTATCCGTGTCAAGCAAAGAAGGTTTTGTGTGTCGCTGGAGCTCTGGAGGTGGCTGGTTGGCCTTGTGGCCCAGCACAGGGCACTCGTGTTTGGGGGAGAGCAGCAGGGAGATTGGGCTTGAGCTCAGTCTCTGGAGCTTAGCAGAACTGCAGTGTACCAGGACCACAGTGGCGCTGTGTACTTACCCGAACAGAAAAGTTACAGGGTGCAGTTGCAGTCAAGGCGACCCCGCACAGGCTGCAGCAGTGCTACGATTAATCCTATCAACCATTTTTCTACCACTTAAATGAGTTTAGAAACATTACTGTAAGGAAAAAAAACAAAACAACACAACACAGCGTTGCTTTAAATGGGAACTTTAAAGAGACTTAATATGATTTGTGCCTTTAAGGATTTAGACCCAAGTCAAATCTCAGATGCCTCTAGTTAGTGCAACACTTGCATTGCAGGAAGTCCATGGAAGTTGACCTGATGGATGCAGGTGGATCTAGATGTTCAGTATATTGCAACACAGCTTTAGTTAAAACATGTAGGATGTGGGTGTGTGGACAGATGTGTCAAAACAAACACTTAAACATAAGTTGTCGATGCCAAAGAAAGCACAAGCTGATGCTCTGTCAAAGGGGAAAAAAACTGCTTTTGAAAAGCATCCCCTATGAAGATCAAGACGATATCATCCTAAATGACAGAATCAAAGGAGTGAGTCAATAAACAGGGATGGACTTAATCATCACTTGACTCATTCATCATTTTAAGTTTATAAAACAAAAGCTGTGGAATATCCCAAATAACTTTATTTATGTTTATTTATGTTTATTATCTCTAAAATTGAATCAGCACACTTTGTTTGAAGTCGTTTCTCTTTAAATAACTTTACTGTTCATCGGCCGCCACTGAACATCATGCTTCTACACGTATCTGTGCTGACCTGTTCCCATGACGCTCTTCCATATTCCCCGTCACTCAGCAGATGGCGACACGGCCCAGATGTGTAGGTGTAAACATGCTGTTAATTAGGCCAGAACTTGCTCTGATCTCCTTTCAAAGGCGCTGACACGCTGCAGACACACCCGCTCACTCCCCACGGCCCCCAACACTCAGCCACCGACCAGCCCTACACCCTAGGCAAATATTTGGGGAAATAGCAATGAACCCTGTGTTACAGGCACACAAACACACACATGCATGCATTTGTATTACTACTGATCATTCCTTCATCACAAACTGTAATGTTATTCTAACTCTTAACCCATAACTCATTAGGGTCCCTTAAAAAATTGCAAAGGCCTTGGTCTTCAGTCATAAGAATCAAAAGTCAAATTATAAGAAACTTTTATGGTACAAATTAGAAGTGAAAATAAAGAAAGACTGTTGACTCAGAGAATCTGACAACCAGATTTTTGTGAGTAATGTCAAACTCTTTGACCTAAGCCACATAGTGGTGGGTCTGTTTGACAGTTTGTTCATCAGTTCTTCTGTTAGTCAGTGTGTCTGACCATAAGCCAAACATCTTGTCCGGCGTGAACAAAAAAATTCGATTTCCATGAAACAGACTTTAGTGACTGACTGTTAATGTTATTATATCAATATTAACAATAAGCTCAAAGCACAGATGAGTTTGACGCACAGACCTTTTTTTCCCTTTTGTTTGGTTCATCTGATATTAGATAGCTTATAATACTCACTTTCATATCAAGTGCCGGCTTGTAATTTGATTACCAAAATAAAATGTCACATATCTCATTTTAACAAAGACTGGGGCTCCGTCATGAACAGTGAGACAGTTGGGGATTGGGTGTTTAACAGGTAAATTCTGACATCAATATAGAGTTTATAATGGTTTCATGTAGCTGTCTTGCTTCAGTTAACCTTTTACCTGTATGATATTAGCTTTTACTGTGTAATAGACCCATCCCCACTTGTTTACTCTGGTGAGAAAATTGAGCAATTAGTGCCAAAGTGTAAGTAATTCTATTATTAATCAAGTACATTTACATCACCATCACCACAGTACATCACTATCTCAAAATAATGTACTCGAGCATTTCCATTTTATGCCACTTTGTATTTCCACTCTACTGCATTTCAGGGAGAAATATTGTTCTTTGTGCTCCACTACATTTATTTCACAGCTTCAGTTGAACAAGCATGATACTGTAACGGCTGTAACACTTCAGTTCACTGGAGCATGTGTGTGTGTGACTGCATGTGCCGGGTCCCTTTTGCCCAGGAAAAAAACACCCTGTTCTCTGTTGTTACTGTATAATCCACTCTGTGGCTGTAACAAATAGACTGTCCTAAAAGATGATCCAAATGAGTGTAACTTATGCTGTAAATACAAGCATGTCTGTACAACCAGCTGCTTGCTTTGGGGAATTACTCGTTTATTTATACAGTGATGCCTCAGGGCTGGTTCTGTCAGGTCCCATTGGAAAATGAGGAATTATTATTCATAAGTAATGGCATTAATAACGGTGCAAATAGCCCGACGACGTGACCAAGAGAGATATGTCAAACTCTTGGGAGTTTACAATCTTAAAAAACAAACAAAAAACATTTGTTGAACTCAAGGCTTCTGCTTGCTCTTTCATTGTGGGTCTGTCTGGCCTCCACAGTCGTCCTGGAGATAAAAGTATGAAACCCTTTTCTTCACACTGTTGATGCAGTGCTGAAAGAACTTTTTCCTGCCACTGTTTCCTTGTGCACTTGCTCTCGGTTAAATCGGTTGGGTCTGAGATTGCCTCTGTTGTGATTTGGCGCTATATAAATACAATTGACTTGACTTGACTTGACTACTGTCGATGCCCAGAGTGACTCACATGTCTGTGTCATGCTGTGCTCTGGGTGCTTTCCCTTCGGGTGACTGGCTTTTCCGTTTTGTCACGATCCCTGTGTTTCCCCTTGACTGATTATCTTCCCATCATGCCATTGATATTAATATCAAATGAATGAGAACAGCTTGTTTAGGACGAGAAAGTGGTTGGACCAGCCGGTCGTCTGATCAAGGTTTTAGGTTTGTAAAGGGAAAAGAAGAAAGAGATGATGTGGCTCATAGCCAATTCTAGAAACCTGATTCAGCACATCTGATACACCATTGATCTTTGTTTGTATCATTTCTCTTAAACAAACCGATACATATAAATAACCAATATATGTGATAGCAGATATTCTTTGTTCTTTCAAATAAATGAATGAATCCTGTTGTCACATGTACAAATTATCCCCAGGAAATGTTTTAATGTTTGGTTTACCACATGTATAAAAGTTGACATTATCACTCAAAGCCATTTGTGGTTTGCTATTACAGTTTCATCTGAGCTTCATCATCACATTCCATGTCAGACATCTGTTTGTGTTGTTATGATGTTTCACTTTTACAGTTATCGGGTTTCCAGCATTTAGGGAGAGCTGCTTGTGTTGACAAATGTTGATTAAGTGACTCAATGAGATCATACAAAGCACATCACACTAAATCTGTGTTTAGGTGAATTTGAGCTCAGACTCGGTGTGCATGTATTTAAAAACATGTTCTTTATGATGTAACATGTTACATATTTATAACAATATCCATTTTGCTGTTCTCTGACTTAGATGTATTTAGGTTGGACAGGATGCTGAATCGAGTCCCTGATGTTCAAACTCTCACATGTTTTTCATTATCTACTGCATTATTTATGTATTACATCAAGACAAGGCCGAACCGAGGCCCGTAGAGGAGCAGATGCTCGATGTCCAAAAAAGAGAGCACATGGAACAAGATCATAAAATTGCGTACACTAACATAATTTACAGAATTTGTATGGAATTATAGCGGCTCATTGTCAAACATTATAGAGTCTGACAGTAAATAGTATTAGACTATATCACTTATTACTTGATATAGAGTGGCAGAAAACAATTGCATATAATTAAACTGTATTGCAGACCCGCTACAGTCAGGGCCAAACAGAAACTTATGTTACATAACTGATGCACACTTTGAAGATGACACTGTTGTGTAACACTAATACACAGGCATGCAACAAGCAAAGTGCAAAATAGCAGGAGAATTTACAGAGGACTGAGCACTGCATGCCACACACACCCACACACACAGTGACATGTGACATTTCATACCTTTTACTAGGACCACAAGTTTACACCACAACCATAGTGCTGATCCAGAATCTGTGTTTATTGTTTATCGCCTCGGCCTGTTTTCACTTGTGTGTTTTTGTTAATTGGTTTGTCAGCAGGAATCGTGCAGAACCATTTCACACCAAACTTGGTTAAGAGATGATCGGGAACCTCCATCCCCCACTCCCACCCTTTTTATTATTATTATTATTATTATTTTGGTAGCAAACTGGTTAAACAGAGAGAGTCAGATTTTTTTTTTAAATCAACTTCTAAACATTGTGAAGTCTCAACACTGCTCATGAAATGATGTTTGGATATCAATATAATAAAATAAGCACACATTTATGGTGTTGACTCTCAGGTCTGTTGGTGCAGATCCAGAAAACAATCAGACAGACCTTGTTTGGCCTTGGTGGAGAGATACACACACCGTGAGTGTCAGTTTCTAGTGGTTCAATAATGACCCTAACACATATATAAATACTAACTAATATCAAAATATTGTATTTATAGTTACAGTCACTACAGCTTTACAGATATCTGCTTTGCACAAGGCAAAAAAAAACATTAGAGCACCCGTGGATCAGTGAATGCTAGTGCACAGTCAATGTCATTAAATGGGATTAAGTAAATTAGCGGCTGGCTTGCAGTAGCGCTACTTGAAAGGAAAATTATGCAGCATCGTACAGAAATAAAATTGACTTATGACAAAAGACAGTAAGTCAGACACAGAAATGAGAACCTGTTGAGAGTTTTCTCCCTAGCAACATAACTGTGTTGTTAGCTGGCAGGTAACAGCTGCTTGCTCAGTGAAAAGAACACACTCACTTAGTCTTATTAAATAAAAGCACACTCATAATGTCGCTGTGAACGTCAGCAGCAATTTAGAGTGAAATAAAATCTCCATTTTTCTCTGTGTCCAACTGTGGAGTCCCCAGTCGCATATCTGTTGTTGGGGAACATCAGGTGAAGAGTCAGCATATACCGACCACAGACATTTCCATAAACATGCACATGAATACAGAAATCAGGTCTATAGCCAGTTGATTAACTCTTCTAAACTTTATGCATTGGCGTCTCTCCACAACTAATTCCACTGAAAGTGAAGCTGTGTCACATTTTGTTTACAAGAGACTTCTGTCATGCTCTTCCTTGGAAGCCAGAGAAAGGTCTGTTTTGTACTTAGAGGCACTGCAACAGGGCAGGCAAACCAGGCAATAGCTGCGGGCCCCTAGCTGGAGGGGGGTCCACTGAGACGGCTGACAATGGTCCATATCAATGACAACATGATATTACCAATGGCTCTACACACATAGTATGCACAATAAGTTTTCGAAAAACTGAATAATCAATGGTTTTGTGACCTTGGGGGTGGGCGGTAGTGGTAGTTGTGGTGGTGGTAAGGTGCCCCTTGCCTGGGGGCCTCCAGTGTGTCTGGAAACACCCCTGCTTGTTGTCTTTCAATTTCTCATTTTCTGCATCACTAAATTGAAATAAGAATGTCCCATTTTGTTTTGTTTTTTATTCTCTTTCACAGTAATTAAGGTCTTGTTTTGGTCAAGGTGCTTTTCACCGAATTCTCTTCTATCTCACTTCCCTTCATAACACCCCTGCATGTCTCCTCCTGGTCCTGCCTTCAGTGCATTCATGTTTGTCTTTGTATTCATGTGTTTATCCACCATCTCACCAGGGCTGCTCTCACTGAAAGGCTGTTTCTCATCTCCACATGCCCTGTTTGACACATGGCTAAAACAGTCGAGCCACTCTGCATTTTTACCCCATGTCTTTGTGCATCTCTCTGTTGCCGTTTGCTTATCTTCAAACTTCCTCTTTCAGCACAGCTATTCTGATCAAAGGAAAATACACTAACTGCTCTGCAGATTTTTTTTTTTTTTTTTTAAATCTGCTCATATTTAGTCGAAGATATTTGACTTTCTCTCTCACTCTCTCTCACTCTGACACGCACATTCAAGTCCTGTCAAGAAGCAGGGACCCCACACATACTGGTGCAATCTGATGGATAGTTGCACTTTATGGTGACATCATTACTTTCCCAGCAATAATCTAGATCCTCTTAACAGAACCTGATATCCCAAAATTACTTTATTCATTTAAGCAGGGAAAGAAAAATACAGCTTTGAGAGACGCACAAATCCATTTTTACCACCAGCTGCGAGGATAATGCGAATCTATTTTTTTTAATTCTGTACAGTTTAGTTTTATAGCTTTTTTCCCCACTGATCTTCTCCTAGATTTGTGTTTCTTCCTCACTGAAAACTCTTCCAAGTTTCCCCTTAATTGACTCTCACCATGTTCCAGTGAGTTGCACGGCAAGCAGCCGACCTGATTAAGAGTGCAGGTAAAGATCCAGGAAGTAATCCAGCGCTGTAGATTTGTGAGAAGTTGTAAGCTAAGATTTGGATCTGAGTCCTGAGCCTTTCAGCTGGTGCAGCAGAGGAGTGTACAGTATCAGCTGCACAAAAACTCACTCGGGAAAAAAACAAAAAACAAAAAAAAAAACTATTAAACATAAAAGCTTGGCGCGACGATTAACCTGTGAGGTCACAAATTAATGACAGAAACAGAGGAAAATTTGAGACCGCAGATGCCGTGACTTACAGTATAAATTGCCTAAAACTCTCTTTGGGCCCGAAACAGACCAAATTACCACATAATTCATTATGATTAAATCACCACTGTTGCGTTCTGAAATTGAGGAGCGCTCACGTCAAATCAGCCTCCAATCTCTCCCATGTCTGTTTTTTTTTTTAACCTCTTTTTCTTAAATTAAACCATTTTCCGAACACAGACCGTATGCATGAATAACAGGGAATGAATATCCTGATTCATTCTGTATCATTCATTCCTATTAGTCACCAGACGACCTGTGAGACATTGCACTGCCCACCACTTTCTCATCCCACAGGAAGCGTTTCACCCTGAGATCAATTCAACAAAGATATGAAGACAGTATTTCATGTTGCTGTTTCTTTACTGGATGTTGTGCTGTAGCCCCTGGTTGTTAATTCACAGACGTTCGGGGATGAACACCAGACATTCCCACCACAGTGTTTTTGCCTGTGGACTCCAGTTAAATTATTGTATGTTTCCTGTTATGAGACCTTGAGCAGCATCACACTGTGCTAGTACTTGTATGCTCCATGTCCTTATGTGACCTCAGCAACCCTGGGCGATATGGCTTCAGAGGACATGGCATTGATGTAATTACACATCTGTTGGTATTTAATCCTACTTTCATCCTAATGCCCATTTTTGCCATGTGAAATATTTACTCAGGTCAGTTATAATCACAGTGTTACTGGTGTGGACACTGACCTGCACGCAGCCTGCCACACCCCGTAACTCTACCGTGCTGTGTTTACCTCCACAGATGGGGTAAAGATACATCAGTGTGTCGTCGTGGCTCGTTAGTTTTTCATGATGTTTGGATGAGTAAAGACTGCACAGCTTTATATATTGCAAGAGGTTTCAGTGTCATCTTCGCTGCTCTATACATACGTGCACCCCATCATTATCACAGAGATCTCGAAGATTATATCATATGAAGCTGTATATAGCTCTCTTCCTGTTTTGCATTAAGGTATATGCAACAACGATGTGCTACATCCTTTGTATATTATACTTGTGCTATGAGGCATGCAGGTCAGTGCAAGGAGAAAGCTCTCATTTTATTCTATGAGGGCTAAACTGACCTGCCCACAGTAGCTTTTCCCACACACAGTGTTCAAAATGGACCCAGCCCTCCGGGTATGATCAAGTTATGCATGCAGTAGCCCAAGATAACGCTATAGCGAAAACCTCAATTGCCGTACCACCCTGTGTGTTCCTCATTCCAACCATGTTGTCCCGTCTGAACCAGACTGACAGCTGTTCCTTCACTTTCTCTGTGATTTCAACCTCAGAATTTGACCATAAATTTGGTTCCCATGTGAAGGGAAAAAAACATCCACCCCGTGCTGATGTAACCCCTAATTACAATTGATGTTTTTCCATGGATTTGAACCAACATGTTGCACTGCAGACTTTACACATGGACAGTATGTGGAGGGCAACGACCATTTCCGTCACCGCAAATAGATTCCAGTCTTCTAATTTCATGACAAATGCAATCCCAATGGATGATCTGACTCGCTTATAATTGTCTGTGTTGTTTTATCAGACTTGATGTACAACCACCAGCCTGTGTTAATTCTCTCTATCATCATCCTCTACACTTAGGATGTCGCAAAAATATGAGAAAATTTCACAGTCCTTGAAGTTTTCCATTTGAAAAAAGTTGACAATTCAGTCAGAGGAGACTCATGCACTATGTGTCACAGACTGGAGGTGGATGAATAGGAGGTGGATTGCAGCAAACGCACTAAAATGACAGCTAACAGCAGCAGAGAGGAAAAACAGATATTAAAGTGGGACAAGGAAATCTTGATAGGCTGGTTTAGATCATGGAAAGATCTGATTGTTTGTCGAACACCAGCTGGAAACTATAGAATAGTGAATTTAAGCAGAATACATGTATTCTCTCTGACTGAACTTTGTGGTCTAATGTGTTGACTGTGAATCCTGACCTGCATCATTTACAACCATTGGCTAACAAGGCTGCAGTCTTCTTCTTCTTCCCTGGCACATTGCAGAGATTCTTGATGCATTGTCACTATTTGATGAGTGGAATAGTGTGAAATCATTAGCGAGAACCTGTTTTTACATCACCAGTGCGTGCATGTGCGTTGTTATAAGCTTGCATGAGATAAACAAACACACAGGGAAACCCAGACCCACCCACACAGGAGAAAAACAGCCCCACAGCACCACTAGTGGTCAGAAACTGACTCCTGACTCCCACTTTGTCTAGTCTGGATCCTCATCAAATCCCAACAGCACGCAGTGTCCTGAACCTGATCTATGACATTAAGACGTGACTGAGTTTGTTTGAGTTGGTACAGGCTTACATCTCTCTCTCCATCCCACTCTTACTTTCTCAAACACTGTAAACACACTGGAACAATGGTGGCCTCTCCAGTATTAAATCTCTTGTCTCCCCCCCCCCGCAGTTCATTATTGCAGCTGACATGCGACATGCTTTGGCTCTTACACGCGCACATTCAGATAACTGATTTGTTGTCATGCTCCCAGGGTCCAAGCTCCTTTCTAGTGTATGACATAGAACTATGCTGTGATTCATGCCCATAAGCAGACGTCATGAGGCCTGACAATGTTGCACCTCTGATACAGGCCAGCAATCATTAAATCCTGTCTCTTGACCTTTGACTCCCTGAGTGACATCTCGTATCACCAGCATTGCCCGGGTGTTGACTGATGTCATCAACGTCATGGGTGCGTGACAATGTTAGGATGTGAGTCACAGGGATGGAGACATTTAGCCCCTTGTGACCTGCTGTTGTGTTAGAGGCATGATTGGAGGATCACTCTCTTTTCTTCTTTACTCTTCCTTTTTTATTCATGTAATGATTAAGATTGAGATTAAGTGATTTTTAACATTAAACCATGTGCCTGGCATACTGATCCTCCAGCCTTTTGTTCATTTATTGATTTGAATTTAACGCAGAAGAGAAAAACAGATTTTTTTTTTTCTTTTTTTTTATTCAGGATGGATTCATCTTTTGACTTTTATCTATTTCCTGTCATTTATTTTTTAAAGCATGGTCCTCAAAATATTATTTGATGAAAACATGACCTCATTTGACTGAGAAAGCACAGAAATATTCCATTGCATTGTCCTGTTGTGTTCTATACACTTTCACATGGTCTTAGTTTTGGCCACATGGGTCTTTATACCTTTGGCTGCACGAGACAGCTGCAAAAGAGTGACGCAAATCCATTTTCTGCCCTTATACCCTCGAGGTTTTTACAATCTTGCCTTTTCTTTGATGTAGATGTTTCATTTTAAGTGAATAACGATGCTCCCGTACTGTGATGATATTGAGTTTTGTCTACTCAAGCTCTTCAGGCTGATGTTGGGTTACACTGGCCTCTCAGACCTGGTGTTTGAGTCAGCATGGCACCTAGTTGATCTATGCCAGATACAGTAAGACCTCAGTATCATTCTCACCTAGCTCCTGGGTAATACCATGTGGTCTTCTTTGTCCCTCAAGCCAGCGTATGCATAACAAAAAAAACAGTTCTCATATTTTTATTCCTACACCTAATGGCCCTCTTTGTGCAATGGGAGCACTCAATCACAATCCCTCTTTCTGCAGTGGAGGAAAATGCACCACTGGCTACAGTGGAGATGAAACATCCAGATAGCATGACAAACATGTGACGGGGCTGGCATCCAAACAAAATAATGATGTGCTGGCCTGAGCAGAAGCAATGGAAAACAGCTTGATCTGGTTTAGATGCTGACCGGTGTGTGTCCCCCTGTTGAAGGCAGAGCAGCGAAGAGTCAACAGCAGTCATACCGCTCACAATATAACAATAAAATGGTTCATATCTATCTCGTCTTTCTCCAGTCTCCAAAGTGATAATCAAGCTCAGAGGAGAAGCCATAAAAGCGGCAACAGATGTAGAGTTTACAGTGGAACGCATGGACCAAACACCAAATGGCAAAACCAGACAACAGCCAAAGCACGGTGCAAATGAGACAATAGCATTATTTTGTTAGCTACAGGGCACTTCCTTTCACTGACGGCGGATCAGTGAAGACAACTGACAGAGATAAACACAGCATGCTCTTGTGTGTATCCTCAACACATCGCGCATGTGAAAAGCAGACCAGAGCTTTCACCATGTGGACCACATATTGTTTGACTCAAGGCTTAAAACCACAATCACACGCTGATCTAGACGCTGATCTTTTTTCTCGCTCTCCTAATTATACATCCTGTGTTTATGGTTTCAAGACGTATAGCTTTTCAAATCCAGACGCCATATAGCATTGCTTCAAACACGCATGCATGCACGTTATGGTTGCCAGTCACAAAATGAGACCCTACGAATCAGAAGGGAGCTGAATCATCCAAACATTTTGACCAAAGCTAGAGGCTGAGATCAGGTTTGAAGCTTTAAAAACGCTATAGGATACATGTTAGACAATCTTCATTGCTGTCATCTCTCATTTTAAATCATATACACATATTAGCATGATGTAAAGATAGTCTTGAATAATCAACTTAAACTCAGAAATTGGTCTCTAAAACCCCTCTTCCAAATATACTCCCTAATTTGGTATTTAGATTACAGTGGTGAAGAGCACTGCTGTGTTTAGACCTGAAAAAATGCAGTCCACTGGTTTATTTGAATGAGGCTAATCTGTCCATGCAGCAAGACCAAAAGGGTTTTTAAAAAGTGTTTTGAAAACTGACGTGATACAAGATAAAAGGATTGCTGTTGTCAGTTTTGATAACTGCATACGCATGAATCAACCTGGACTTTTTGTACTCCTGGTTCCCTCATAACTGTTGATGTTTTGTCATGTGAACCAGGGTAAGACTAAGGACCTTACCCATTTTAACCACTTCCATTTGATTTTGGCCCGAGCACTTGGGTTTCCACATTCTCATGTAGGGGTAGGGTGTCCCAATTCTTTTGCAAATGGACAATAACTTTGTCAGACTTCCCTCAGTTTCTTCCCACAGTGGCGTGTTGTATTTGTGGTATAGCCGAGTGTGGACTAATGTAGATGAGATACACAATAGCTCCAAGAAATAAACAGGGTAATGCATTCAGCTGATGCAGGCCGAAGCCTTATAAGTCATGTCAGCTACAGTCTGGTGAGGAGAGGTGGAAAAAAGGAGGAGTGTGAGAGAGACAGGCTTTCTTTTTGGCAGACCACACAGTGCATCAAGTTTTCTTGGCGTAGCTGCAGTATATTCTCTTAAGTTAATCCTCTCTGTTAACACCTTGGAAGGAGCGAGAGCTTCCTCTAAGATGATCAGCAGAGTGATGGTGTTTTATTACCTGTTGAAATCTATCAAGTTGAATGTGTATATATAAGATTGGAAAGTAAAGCTCAAATTTCAAACATGCAGTCCAATTCAGCAGTCCTGAAACGACCTTTATCTTCAAGTGTCAGTGATCGTCTCTGCATCTGTCTTCTTTCATGAAATTGTTCACTAATCTGTACAGTACAATGGTGTTAACTACTTTGTGATACTCGACAATAATAGTAAATGACAAATGAAGGTTGCTGAATACGACTTCATTGAAACAGTTCAACGGTTCATCTTTCACAGTATCATCTTATTTAGTCTTCACTGACAAAAATTGTTTCGTGGTGAATGACCAGAGCTATGAGGCAACATTAGAACATCACAGCACAATCGACCACAATCAGTTCGGACATTACTCTGCATTACAGATGTGCAATGTTCAAACTCTAACCACACAGTATCAAACCAAATCATTTAACAAGCACAGCCAGCAACAACAATGAAACCATAACAATGCAACACAGTGAATACCAGTGCACGACTGAAAGAAATGAAACAGTGATCTTGGAAAATTATCTTTCATCTATATAACTAAGTCAGTTATCCACCTCTGTTAAACCAAATTGCAAACTAAATGCATTTACTTGATTCTTCCAGACATTAAATCCTGTTTGCACACTCTCTGTCTCATTATGAATAGGAAGTAGAGTAAGTATGGCTCTGCAGAGTCTATACATTTAAGTATAGTATATATGTGGTTTTGTGCTACTTTGTATTTCAGTTCATCATTTATCTATCTTTACATGGGTACATTTGCAAGTTGTTCTGTGTGTATCTCTAAACATTATTGACCACAGTCTTGAGTGTGTGTGTGCGTGTGTGTGTGTTTGTGTGTGTTTGTGTGTGCGCATGTGGCAGCATCTGCGAGTCAGCTGTCTGGATAATTACAATCTTCTCACCTCTCTGCCCACATGCCAAACGTTCCTCAACTGATTAGTACGTCTTCCTCTCACTTGATTACAAAGCTTCCACACCCACTCTGCTGTTAACCATGCAGCTTAATAAAAATGTTCTAACTACACAGCAAACCTTACTGCTACGCTGCAGCCACCACCGCTCCCAACACTGCTGCTGCTACAGTTCAGTGGATCATCAAACTCATGCTGATGGTTGAGCAAAGGTGGATTTGTAGTAGCATTTCACAGTGGCGCATTTCAGGCTTCTCTCATCCTATGTTTTCATTAAGTTTTCATTTACACAAGACACAGGGGTGCAGTGCGTGACTTCATGAGCTTGCTTGTGCCTGTTTCTGTTTTGCTTCTCGGAATACATGAAGCTGTTAACACAATTTAGACACATTAACCTTATGAAATTAATATGGTGAGGGTGGACTCTTCACACCTCCACTGTGGAAAATTAGAATTAATTTGCTGATATGACTGAGTCATGTTTCTGGCCACCAAGTCCAACATTCGCTCACCTTTCAGTCTCCAACATCTCCTGAGTGAAGTGTCTGTCTTTTTCGCAGCCAACAGAGTTTTCACCAGCAAGTCAGTAACTCGACTGGAACAAGATTCCTACGAAGGAGCTGAAAAACACTCTGCAGAGCTGAGGGGAGCTGCAGATGTTGTTCTCACATCGTTATGTTTTGAGTGTCAATATCTAAAGTGCAGATTAAAGTATTTTTCATACTTCATTTGCAGACAGTATGGTGAAGAGGTGGTGAGAGAGTGAACTCATTAAGCAAGAGTACAATTACAGAAATGGCTCAAAGGCATTATGTACTGTACAATACAGATCCATAATGTGTGCTACAGTATGAATGTGAATGGGAAAGATTAGGGAGGAAAATGTAATTCCATGATTTAAGTAGGATAATGGGCTGGTAAATCTTTCAAAGCTAATCTTATCATCGGTTATACAAAGATTTAGGATTGCTACTCAGCGCTGGATCACAAAGACATTTGTAACAACAATCCACAAGGAACAAAACATCTAAAAACAAAGCAAGCCAAATCTAAGAGCTTATGGGCATACAGTGATCTGTCTTACATGACATGTTTACACACAATGTGTCGTGGCCCGCGCCAAGGCTTGGCTTGTGATGCTGCAGTTGAAAAAAAACATTGATGCTGTTTTCCATATCCTTATACGACGTGAAACCCCAGTCGAGAATACACTGGCTCAGAATGGACCACAAATTTCTTAAACATTGCAATGCAGTTTAGATTTTTATAAAAGGAAACAGTTCTTGAGTAGCCCCTCAGTTTGGCTTTGGATGAAGGAGTATTTATAACATAGATGAACAGCAGGCATCAGAACAGCGCTGGTTCTCATGTACTGTAATGTATACTGTTGGCAAGATTAGTTCAAATACTGATTTGCACAAAGGCATGTAAATGTCTCAAAACGGTTGTGTTATTCTAAATATGGATTCATTTTCCCATTAAGCCTTTACAATGCTACAAGTGCAAAGACGAGAGCAGAATGGCACAGAGGAAGCGTGCTGGGCCCTTAACCCAGGTTATGGTTGATGGTTGATGGTTGAGGTTGATGGACTGAAGCCATCATCTGCTACTCTGAAGAAAGAAATGTGTCCTTGTGACCAACAGGTTTCAGGAGACTGCTTTTGAAGAGATGAGATGAGTGGGCTGCTCCACTCATGCCATCTTGGCAGCACCTGATTCCACCTAACCCCTGGCTAGCAAAGAAATGCATGTAGTCTAGCTCATCTATTCAGATGAGAATCATGTTTATGAGGCTGTAAATGTGTTTATTTCTGCTGTAAACTTTGGACATTTTCACATGGGGTTCTATCGGGATTGACAGTTTTGGAGCTAGCCTCAAGTGGTCATTTTAAGAATTGCATGTTTTGGTTCTTGGTGTTAGCTTGGAGGTTGCTGCTGATTGAACTTCAGGCTCAAGAGAGAGTCTGCACTCGTTTCATTTAACACCACCTCAGGGTGAAAACTGTTGCTCAAGCTCAACAGAATAGATTGTGTGATTGAAATTGATTTGGTTCCCCCCAAACTCCTCGGGCACCCCCTCAGTAGTAGGTGTCATGTCCAGGCAGACCCAATGAGAAGATGTGGTTGTTGTTGGTGGTGAGTGTTAGAAAGAAAGTTGTTATCTATATATGTTAATTTGTAAATGCATGTTTTTACTCATACTCATACTTTGTGGTTTATTTTTGCTCAGTCTTGTGACCAACACAGGAGAATCCCAAGAGCCATTAGAAATAGCGAATTTTCCCAGACAAGGGTTAGGGTTGCACAGTTCATGTTTCTGGTCAACAATGGTCATGTTACCAGAAAGCTTTATTTTTCTTTTACTCTGCTCCTTGGACAACCTTTGTCCAGTCTTTTCCTAAATTGATAATGAAGGCACAGATGATTTTCAGACCAAGTCTTGCAACAGTTATCACATGGAATAGTTGAATTTTTATTTTTAAGTCATTTCCAATATTCAACTGATTTTCTGAAAGTTGCTGGTAATACTTGTGATTGTGCCCTTGACATTATGACATCATGTTGCCATGGCAGCTCCGGCCTGTTGGGCTGCTTATGAGTCTACATTGCTGCTTGCAGTTACATTTAATTTTGCAGAGACACATTTAACAAATACCAGATGTAGAGTGAAGGCGCGGTTTAGCATTATTGGTAGCACTAGTGCAACTAGTTTACTGCAAATTGTGGTGTGCAGCTTTTGCATAGACAGCAGAGGTAGTTGTACCATCACAAGCAAAGGCAGAAAAAGCTTATTGTAATAATAGTGAATAACTGAAATCAATTACACTAAAGGGACCAGAGATGTCAGATATATATGTAAAAATGTGATGTGTTTCTCCACATTGATTTGACAGAGCAGCAATGTCTATAACTATAGGTACAGTATGGGCCACTGTCTTTTGTCAGACATAAATATGCAGCATAGAGCTCTGAGCTTTTTTGGGATCCCCATGTGTGTTTTTTCACATATGATGAGAAAAGCAGAAAAGGCTTTAAAAAGCTTTGCATTTGTAACAAATTCCATCAGCTCATCAATCACTGAAACCTAAATGATCAACCACTGTCTGCTTACAGTAGAAAACTCTTCCCAGCGCATGCAAACATGCCAGGAAACACATAGACACAGACACACTAACACTCACAGATGTTTAGTCAACAACTTCCCATTTTTGGCAGTCTGGTTTCCACTCTTCACGCTGACCTGCCAATCCCCATCTCATAGGGAACCTCGTCTTTAGCTGTGACAGACTGTGTAATTATGTCAAAGATGCTTTCAGCCTGCTTCACAAGATGCCTCTAAAACATTTACACTCAGCAAAGGTGCATATTAGTGTCCCACACCTTGCAACCTTCACACATATACTCACAAACTCACATAAACTTTACAGTAAACCTCAGCCTCGAGCCAGCCCTGCGCCGCTTGCATCCTGCCGGCCTGTCCCCACTGGCAGACTCAAACTAACTTGGAAACGTGCAGTCAATGTTCCATGCAGCATTCCCCAGACTCTGCCTTTATGGGAATGTTTGATGTGTGGGTCCACAAGGAGCAATCTGTTAATCCTACACCTAAATACAGTGAGTCAACTGTTTCTGTTGGACCAAAATGTTAGTTTATCAGTGAACATGTGTGTATATCAGTATGTGTGTGTGTGTGACAGAGAGAGAGAGAGGGTCTACACACACCTGCTCCTCCAGTTACAGTATGCGTATTGTAATAGGAATTTCTTTCTATACATTCTCACAAAAAGCTGATGACACATTCACTAAGCATGTTTAGGTGGCCATCGGGTAAACATACTGTAGTCCTTGACCCTGGACATTTCCTGTACAGTAAATGTGGAGCCCCGGCATGGGCCTCATTGCTCAGGGCGAGACTCCCTCCTCTGTCTTTGAGAAATTTGGTTCACAGCTGTGCTTCAAAGGATGACATGCTGTGCTGCATCAAGCAGAATATGCTTTCAGTTATCAACACATTTCGGCCATTTAGCCCCATTAATCAATTTAATACACTGCAGTAAAAAAAAAAAAAAAAAAAAAAATCTCTCCATCTCCTAAACTCACCGCGGATACTTCAGCTGGCAGGGGATAAATGGAAAGGGTAGGGAGTAGCCCCTTGAATAAACAAACAAATGAACAAATACATTTTAAATTGATGCTGTAATATTATTTGTCACAACAACCACCAAGTTACTAGTTTCAGTAAGATCACTGTACAGTAGGCCTACACATCTCCACCATCTGGACTCACATTAGCCATGTATTGCCACTATAAGAGCACATCAAAATGAGATAGCTGTTTCACTGGCTATTGAAGTTAGCATGATAACCAGGAAGCCCCGGCCTGTCTAATCACTTTCCTATCGCAGCTCAAACTTCTGCAAGCTACTGCAGTCTGCCCTGAATAAGTAGCACTCGTTAAACCTGTGGTCTTAATGAGGGGGTATTATGTGTACGTTAGACAAAGATGGTTGGGAGTCACTGTCCTAAATCTGTTAAGGTTCTTTAGGTTTAGCAGACCTTTACATGACTGTTTTTGTTTTTCTCAGCCACATGGTAATGGTATAAATTGAGAGGATGGTCAGCTGTTAACTTACAACATCTGTCTGTGCTCTTTCTTCTTCTTGCATATGGGACACAGCGTTGTGTTGTTTTGTTTTCTTTGGCTGCCCTGACAGTCAAAGTGGCTTTTCAGCAGCTGTCCTCACAACGCCTTGTGCCTAAATATTAATTTGTCTCAGAGGATTTGGTTTCCTCCGCACAGCCTACACACAGCAGAGATCAGCCGGTGTAGTATAACCCCTCAAGGTTTTGCAGACACCTCCTTACGTCCAAGACCCTGTTGAGCATCAGCAATTGGCCGTGACAGTCTGAACATTCACCACCTGGGACAGCATTACATGATGTGCAGTACATCCTGTCATTTTTGCCACCTAGAAGACACGATAAGAGGGTACTTGCAGGAATTGAGACTTGAACCCGGTATGACTCCCAGTTTTTGTGCTCGGTTCCTGGATGCTATGTTACAGGACAAAGAGAGAAAGTTATCCATACTGTTTTTTCTTTCACAGCCTTGAAAGTAAAAACAAGCCGTAAAATGAGATGCCCCATTGCCCACATAATATGTACAAAACACAAACACAGGAATATGAGAAAGTGTTGCCTCAGTGAAAATACTGTTCATATGGAAATTATTTGAAATGGCAAAGTCATTTGACACGGGCAAGTGTACACTCTGGTTATATGTGTAGTCTGGGTGCTCACAACAGTGGAACCCGGCAGATGCCATGATAAGTGTGTAATTATTGTGTTTCATACGTGGGACACTCAAAAGAAAGTCATCAGGAGCCAATAATATTAATATTATACTGTTTTTTCATGAGACTGGAGCTCAGCATGAGCAGCAGAATGATCTTACCAAGCAGCAAGTCTCTTACACTTCATCACAAACATCTGGGAAGTGTTTCTGCAGCTTCAGCATCTTGTTTTGCTTTTGGATGCTGGAATGGTAGAAGAGCTGGGGTCTTGTTTATAACTGTTTTATTTGGTAAAGCCCAATAGAAGAAATGTTTGTGTCTTGGTGGCTTGGATACTGCCAGATCTCATCAATACTTTCAGCAAAACATAAAAGCAACACCAATGAGCCATGGGGATCATGATCTTGCTCATCAGACTTGTATTTCACAAGCACATTGGACTGCGAAAGCAACAGATACACACTCTGATCAGAGAGGAGATGATAAGCACTGTAACAGACACATCCCAACCAAAGGAAGTGCAGCAGAGTCTCCACAACATGAGACTGAAAACCGAAGATTTACTGCCCAACTGCATGTTTTCAAATACAGATCAGTGAACAGGGGTGAATCAGTGGGCAAGAATGCCACACAGATGAATTCTGGGATAAAATGGCAGTAGCACAACTGCTCATCTGGTTCCCATGTCTCTTGGAGAGCCAGTAGAGAAACAACAGCAAGTTTGTCAGCAAGCACAATGACTTTGAAGTGTCTCCATCAATTACTGTGCTGGACTCAGAAGATGTTCTTTGCCACTACAAATGCAATTTCTTTGGTTTTTTTTTTTTTTTTTCACATTGCATTTTTTCCACACCATATCAGCCAAAGGGTAACAACAATAAACAAGAGATCTCAGGAAGAGGCAATTTCTCTCTATTACAGAGAGAAATCACTTAATGATCCTGCTGCTCAGATCACTCACAGAAAGGATCTAAGGAAGTCTGAAAAACATTAGACACTCAGCAATCCAATCCTACATTTGTTTTTATTTACCGTATAAATCATGTAGACTGGTCCGTTTCCATTGGTCTCAGGATATGTTCAAGTGAGCATAAATATTCATACATTAACCAGGCTGAACTAAGTGGATAGCTGCGTATTGTCTGACCTGGTGAGCAAATGATGGTGAGGGAGGGAAAACCAGATGATAGGAAACTTTCAGCTGTGTTAATTATCAGTGTAAATTTATAGAGACTGTTTCCAGTCAGATCAGAAATTCTTCTCTTATTTTCCCTAACCGGAGATGATGTGTTGTTTGTGCGCAATGAAATGAATACTCATGCAAAATCTGAAGCAGCTTCTGTGAGGACAGTATAGAAACATTAGTGCTAACCTATTGTTTGCTTGTTTTGCCTTGTGGCTACTTTGTTTTAGCTTTCGTGACATGGAGGTGAGGTTTAGTGTTTTGGAAACCCAGTTCTGCAACATGGAAACTACTTCACTTAGCTACTTAAGTTAGCCAGCCCTTTGTTGCTGGTGCAGACCAACCCACAATGCTTCTTTTGTAGCTCCCCTCAGCAGTTCCCAAGCATCTGGAAACCAGGATGGCTGAGGTGACCATTCAAAAACAAGAAGAAGCACACTCCTAAACCAAATCCCACAGTTCAATGATCTGTTTGCTCCTGACAGATTCACTCAACAACAAAGTCTGGTCATCTGTTTTAAAAAATGTGATATTACAGACACACATAGTTAGATGCATTCCTGGGGCCAGAATGGGCAACGTTGAATCTTAACTGAAACTGCTAGCTATGGATAAATGTAAATACAGTTGTAAATACATATTCATAATGCTACCTGGAGGTCACTAAGGGTAACATGTGTGCAGTCAGTGTGTACTTGTGCAAAGACAATGATGGACTAACCCTTACCCTGGGCTCCGGCCTGATTTCACTGTTCAATTGCTGTTTATCTACATGGTGTCCTGCAAGCAATATGGGCTTTGTAGGTAAGTGTCAGACTTTGGATGGAGCTCCTTTCACATCTAGTAACCTGGCTGAGTTTATTCAGAAGTCATGATGGCAACCCAGATTTGAGCCAAAACCAAAACCCTATAGAAACTGTGTCTGCTTCCTGCCTTCCTAAATTCATTAAACCGAAAATCATCAGAGGAGGAGCTGTACTTAAAAACCAAAAAAAAAAAAAAAAAAAAAGGATAAAAGTACTACAACAGAGCTAAAAGACAAGAGATTTAAATGTGGATTTATAGAAAGCCCTATTGGTCAACAAACAGATAACTAATTATTGGATTGATCCACTATGACACATCAAATGTGATGTAATGAAATCTATTCATTTATCTTAAAGATATAACTTCAGAGGCAAAATTTAAAGCACTGTGACCTGCTTAGTCTGAAGTATCAACAACAGACTGAAGCAATAATTAAAACAGGGACTTGCATTAAATCTTAAGACTTATTATGGCATTCCACAAACCAAATCCAATCCAATTCAAAGCAAAAGTCATTTCCCGTCTCTAGAATTAGTTCCTTGTTTCCTGACTGGCTGCGTTGTCACAGTCATTCATGCCCTTTTTTTCTGGCATGTTTTTCACATTAATCTGTTTGAAGATGTCTATTGATTTCTATGGCAACCTGTCCACTCACACCAGCCACTGACAACACACAGAACAATGTCTTTCATCACGTGTATAGCAGAGGGGGAGATAATGTGTTTGCGTGTGCGTGTGTGTGTGCATGAGAGAGAGACAGTGAGGGAGAGAGGATTAGAGAGCGTCCTTACAGAATATAGTGAGGCTACACATACAAGATATGCCCAAATGATTTCTATGTATGAGTGTGTGTGTGTCTCTGTCTGTGTGTCTGTGTGTGCATGTGCCTGTGTTTCCAAGCAGCGGAGAAGCGAAGCTGAGGCTGACGTCAAGCCGCTGACCTTGGGTCTGGATGTGTTTACTGCTGTGTGAAGTGTCTGTTCTGGCTGATGGTGATGCAGCCTGTAAGTGTGGAAAACACTGGTGTATGTGTGCGAGGCCACGCCGGCATGCCATGCAAGTAAAACACACACCATCACCAGCCTTGTAGGGTGACACATGAATACAAGTGTACAGAAATAGAAAGTTACGTAGCTACTTAACAACACACTCACACACTTCCATATTTCACATGACTGCTATATACAGTCATAAACATCCAGTTACGAGCACAGCTTTGTTTATATGCTGATTATTAGGAGAGAGGATTCCTGCTGAAACTCTCTATTGTGTTGCATTATTGATGATTGGCTGGGTGGTGTCAGCCTGTAGGGGCCTGTGTAATTTTATTTTGTTGATATTCTCAGGCTGTTAGGTCACATCTCTTGATCCCTTGCTGCTGTTGAGCTTGTTCAGGTGACATCACAGATTGTCAAGTTGATCTACAAGGAGTAAACAAAAGAACTGAAACACTTTTACAATGTGATGCGACATCCTTGCAGGAAAAACCAAGTTGTTGAGTCGGTGACCCGTAGTTACACTCACTCACAAAGACTTTCAAAGGTGCTAATTTAACTCGATGGCTGCACTGAGAAGGAGATAAAGGACGTATCTGTGGCTACGGTTCCCATCAGTCAGAAAAGGTTTTCCTTAGTTTGCAATGTGTTGTCATGACTTTTAGATTCACCTTGTTACGTAATGTTCCCACTTGGTCTCCTGGCCTTCTCTCTGGCTTGATAACCGGACAACACTGACAGAATCTATTACGTTTAAAAAAGTTTTAGGGAACTTGTGGGAGGATTTTTTGAATAAGAGTAATATGTCAAAGTAATATTTTATGACTTATCTGAAAAACTCTTTTTACTGATTTGAAACAGTAGAACCTTCACATTTCTAGCAAGTGACAGATGAATTTATCTGAAATGACATTTGGCATGTTTCATTGGCTACTGCTAATTAGCTATCCAAGCAAACAGAAGCTCTCTTTGTTGAGAAAAGTGTCGTGGGTTGACTCTGTAGTGTTTCCTGGGCAATCATTCTTCCAGTTATCTGTTTTTTTCCCTTTTTCTTTTTCCTT
Organism: Caranx ignobilis; assembly: GCA_021432705.1. Taxonomy (NCBI): domain Eukaryota; kingdom Metazoa; phylum Chordata; class Actinopteri; order Carangiformes; family Carangidae; genus Caranx; species Caranx ignobilis. Next base: position 20,207,886 of record MU270012.1, read on the forward strand.
GTCATGAGAAAACATTCACATTTCATAATGTAAGCTTAGTAAGAGGTCTTAAAATGTGCTTATTGTTATACATGATGATATTGTGTATAATTAATGATACATGTGATGATTTATGTTATGTTAAAATACATTGTATACAAGTTGATAAGGAATCGTGTCAGATCAGACTGGATAAGTAGCATGGATAAGCAAGTCTTGTCACTCATTCTGAATAAGGATTAAAACATATGCCAGATAACATAATGCTCAGATCTCAGATAACTGGAGTAAACTTACCTATATCCAGTTAAAACAGGACAGACATGCAGCAGACAAACACAGTATTGCAGTCCCACTTTTGGTTGTGGAAACAAAATACAAAACACTGCCATCAAATCTCTTCAATCAGTCTGCAATTCTGTAATCCTTACTGTGCTGTAACTGAGTGGTTGCACCTTATGTGATGATGACCTCGACCTCGTGGCAGTTTCTGGTCAACGTGTCAGCGTGTTTTTTTGTTTATTGTTACCAAATCCATCCAGAGGTGAAGTTCTGGGGATTCTGAACTCAGTGGCCTGTCTAATTTTATAAATTTTTCTGCAGTGACATGCAGTGGATGCATCTCTGGCAAATACCTCTCCATGTGAGAGACACTGTTATTGAGTAAGACAAATAGCCGAGGCTTTAGTCTTGGCTTCTTGTATTGCTGCAATTTTTCATTGTTCATTGTTCAGTATGGGGAGTGTAAAAGCCATAAGAATTAAAGTGTTTGGCTTTGGACTCTGAATATCTGGATCATATTGGTGCATCACAGTATCTATCTAGCAAAGCAATCCAAACGTTAGTGGGCTCCAAAAGTCTGAGACCACTAGGAGGAATCTTCTTTGATGAGCTGTTTCCTTTAACTTTCCTCCTCATCCATGATATACAAGTCTGCTTCCTTTACTCTGCCCCCTTTCCTCTCTTTTTTCTTTTAATTGTAGTGAACTTCCACCAGTCTGTCTTCGTCTGTCTGGGCATGGCATTTCTCCTTGTCTGTTTACCATCGACCATCCATGAGGAACTGAGTTTTCACTCCTGTCCCCCATCTCCAGAAACTGATGAATCACACTCTTAGAGTGGAAATATTGTCACAAATAAGACACATTGTAAGTAACTGCTCAACATAATCGATTCCTACATCATGCTCCACACATTATCCAGACTAAACACATACAAAGACAGAGAGCATGATGAATCCTGGGAAACTCTCTTCCTGTTGACTGGCATTGTGCTTAGAGGGGTTTCCATCGCCCTCTGACGGCAGGAGAAAACCTCATGTGAGGATCACATGGTCCATGCCAGGACATTTTTAGACGCCTGTCTAACGCGGCAAAAACCTAAGAAGTTCCACTTCCCTTCTCCTTTACAGAATTACTGTGCAATACCTGATGGCAATGAATGTTGAATGCTCGTTACTAGACCTCTAAAGAGTTAATTCAACCCAAATCAAATAAGTAAATCAAATTCAGTGCAAATTTTAGCCAAAGATTCCAGCATGGATTCAAGTTTGTAAAACATCAGTCATTGGCACAACTCAAAGATAAATTATGCATGTCTATTGAGCAATTGGTTTTAAATTACCAATATTTGTCAGGCGGGGTCTGTTTCCCAGGTTTGTTGCTAAGGGTTTGGCTATTTAGTTGAAACCTTGGCCTGGCTACATGGTCTGCAGAGGCACATCTGTCTGTCAGCCCTAGTCTTCCGCTGGACTCTTAATGCTGGGTCCTTAGAGTCCACAGAGTCAGACTGCCGTGGTGCTAATGGGTCCACACTCTTACCATCACCTCATTACTCAGCTTCTGGGAAAGTATGGTTAGAAAAAAAGCCTGTGAAATCCCTGCTAAGGTTTTATTCTTCACCTTAACATCAATGCACATATAGAGGGATATATAGAGACAGTTCTGTTTTTGGATCAAAATCATAAAACTTGAAGGTCCTTCATATTTGAAAGATGTAATTATGCCCCATTTGCTCTGATCTGATTCGCACCTCTTTCAACTCTATTTTATTCTTCTTTACCTGCACCCAACATTCAAGTGGAATTATCTAATATGAAGACTAATGTTCTGTCTCAAATAATCGTAATTCAGTGAGACTCCCACGTACCACACCATGCACACACTATATTCACATGCACTTTTGTGTATTGTGATTTTTATGTGCAGCACATGGGCAGTTAAGATCACTGAAGATATTTTCTGAATTTCACTGAAATTTGCAGTGCGTCGAGCTCTCACAGCCATCGACACAACACTGTATAAACACAATACTGTAAAGTCACAATGAAATTCTCCAGATGATGTTTACCAGGTGCTAGATTCATTATTGTAGCATGAAAAGTGCAGCCAATGCCAATGGGAATGATATATGGTATATGACTTGACACGATTATGGCACTGCATGAGTCAACCAACAGCTGTCAGGATAATTCAGTCAAAAACCACAAATATCAACCACTTGGTGGCCAGAAGAAACATCAGGGGATCAACAAATCTATTGGTCCACTTGGGATCATGAATGTCTCATCACAGTCATTCACATTTTGTTAACACAACCCGTCTTGTCCATAATAAAGCTACTAAGAGAGCTATAAGACTATTATGATATGTAATTGACGATTGCATTTAGTTTTGTACCAGAAAAGAATTGTTCAGATTACCACACATTAAATTTTTCCTGGACAGCCACTTGCTCTTCCATTCTCACTGCTCTCCCTTAGCAGGTCTGCTCTCTTTCACTGTGTTGCGCCAGGTATTTGTCTAATAGCGGGTAATTTCTCATCTTGTGAAAACCTTTGATAGTGCCGTCTGCTTCTCTCTTTTGCAAGTGGAACGTACTGTATCAAGTCGGTGTTTTACATAATGCAAACTCCAACCTCTATACAACAAGCAAATATCTTTATAATGACATGTCAAAGATTTTCTTTATGGACCCCAATTTTTTATTTTTTGGCATAAAATGGCACTGTGTCTTGTTTTATTATGTGAGAAGTAAAACAGTGGGAAAATGAATTGTCAACCACTTTTAGTCTGGACTGAATTTGTTATTGTGTGCAGGCAAATTAACATAGGGAACTTTTATGTAACACTGCATAACAGTAAACACAGTGACCTTTCATGACAGCGATGCAAATGGCACACAGGGGACAGGTGGCAAAGTACAAAGAGATCAACGAGCAGAAGAAAATGAGTTTTTGTGCAAAGTGACCTCTGTGCAATCAATCTGGCACCTCTGTCTGTGAATTACTTCTTCATTCGTGCAGCCTCTGCCTTGCCTCTACATGCTGCATAACTAGTCTCATTCATGTGATGGAAAAGAGTGTCATTCACCTTTTCTTCCTCTTAAAATGCAGACAGCTGCACTTCATCACCTCAGGGTTTGAACTCAAGTCTAAGTATGGTTATTTAACCTCCTGAGTGAGCCCTTCCTATAACAATTGACACCACTATCGTTATCTCTCTGTCAAGTTGGCTGCAGCCTATGGAAGAGCCTCTTCTCTGACCCTGACTTACAGTGTCATGGAGGGACTGCCAGAGATTTCCAAAGCGGGTCCATGCAAGCTGCAACTGACTCATTCAAAAACAAAATCAGGTGCTGCCTTCACAATGATTTATATTTTATGATCTGCTAGTTTAGTGTCTGAGGGGATGTTTTGGAGAACGCAATGTTTCGTGATGCACCAAAAGTAATGTATTAAAGCTCTTCCTGCTGAGGATCCATCAAGCTGGGATAGTCGAACACCTCTGGCCAGAACAACCTCCCTCATCCATCTTGGTTTCTGGCGGCAGACACTTGGAAGTCTGCGTCTGCGTCTGCATCTGCCCCGGTATTTCCCTCAATTCTTAGGGAGTGACTTTACTAAGTTAGCGTTCAAGTTGCTGTGTTTTCCCTGCCCGCACAGGCAGCTGAGATAATAGTGTGATTTCTTTCTTCCTCATCTCACTGAACAAGTGTGAATGAGAAGTGAGATTACACTATGGAAGAAATGAGATTCCTCATCCTACAACCTGTGTTTAGTTTTGGTAGATGTCCTGTTATCACTCAAAGCCTTACAGATCACGCAAGCGCATGAGGAGAACTTTTGCCACAACATGTTACACATGCAGGTCACCACCAAAACGGAACTGATAAAGTTGGTGGTGCTGGTTATATGCAAATAATGTGAACTAAGGTAAAAAGGATTGAAAACCAGGCAACAAAACTGAAGAGGGAGGTCCAGACTTATTCTCTCACATTCTCATGTTTCCTTTGACAAAATATTTTTGCATTTTATGCATCAGGAGCCTGTGAATATATGGTATGCAATCACTTTCAAAACTGAGTTATACTGTAGTAGTATGTGCCTCCAATGTGCCTGTCACCTTTGTAAAGAATTATACATGATTGATCCACAGGATATTGCCTGTCCAGATTTATTTTATCCCGCTACAGCCAAGGTAGACAGGTATCTACTTGAGCTAGAGTGTATAATCCATCATGAACTAAATATGAGTCTTTGTTGGGAGGCACGTGTGTATAAGTGTATTCATGCATATACTCATACTCCTGCATGCCAGTGATCATGATATAGGACATGCAGAAACAAGTATAGCTACAGGAGTGTGGCCACATATGCGATCATAGTGATTCATTAGTTTTAGTGACTCACTGTAAAACTATAGATCACAAAAAGATGCACATCCATCCTTCTTTACTCTCTCATGATGACCCCACTGTAAACTTTATTAATGGTTGATACATTTGGTAAAGCTAGTTCATTATTACAGACCCGTTATCAGTCAAAGGGCATCAGGACCTTATCAAGTACAATATGCCACAACAGTATTACTTACTACTTTATTAAAACAGGGCAGGGAGAGCTGAACCAGCTCCAAAGACTTTAGTGATATATCAAAATTATAGATGGTTATTTGCGGGTTGGCATAAAGCTTCCAGCTGATACACAGATGTAAAACAACATTTGCATTAATTCAGAGGCTGAATGTAACATTATGCATTTAAACTATGGTATAAGGTGTAAATTTATGAGTCCGGATGATGTAATGTGCTTCATTACTGAAAAAGAAGCGATGGGTGTGTCTGCTCAAACGTGTCAGCGTGTGCACTGAAATGAAGATGTTCCACAGGCGCTATGCATTTGTCAGCATTAGTGTTAACAGCTATTTACTTAACATGCCTAGAAGAAATATTGTGAGTTCAAAAATTGTATTCCTTTATTCAAAAAGGGCGTCTCCACCAGTGGAAAAACAGTGCTTAAGGTAACTTAACTTCTTTTCCTCTGCTGACCAAGCTGCTCTGGCCAGTTTTCCCTCTTTCCAATAGTGACTCACAGTAGCCTCCAACTGCACTGTAAACAACCCCTTATCATGTAACACAACAATAGCCAAAACTGATTACAAGCAACAATCACCACCACCAACTACCAGCAAGAAACCACACTCAGCGGCAGAGAAATCTTTACCCCTCGCAGGTGCTAGATGCTACATAGTGCTGATGGTTTTCCATTTCTTTTTGGTGCATAAACTTTTTTTATTGGAACTTGACCAAAACAGTAAAATGGAGGAAGTCAATCCAAAACAATGAGCTCAAGGATCGCTCTATGCCTTATGGAAGATGCCTTATGATGGTATTGGATATACAGTAGTTGTTTCATATTGTTGTATCAGCTCCAATGAGGAGGAATTTTTCTATGGATGGTAGCCTCAACAGACTAGGGCACACTGCACTTAGACGGCATTTATATTAAATGCTTACAGACTAACAGGTGCGCCCTCCCTGGAGGGTTGTTTAAAGCAATATAACTGACTAGATACATGCTGCAAGGTGAGAAAACAGCAAACAAGTAAACTGCAAAAAGATAAGATGAGGGCACAATGCAGACTAATCACCTGGAATGAATTGCGAACTACTTTCGTGACACTGTCAGTGTGAATCTGTCACACAATTTAAGGACCCAGAAGTAGTTGGCTTTCCCAAGAAAACCCAGCTCCCTCCTGCAGAGCTGGAGCGCTCTGACGTTTTAAGCTCCAGTTTTAAAGCTTCTGTTTGTGGTGCCAGGACTTGTGTTGCACAATCTTACAGTCTGAGAAAGTACCTGATGGAGAACCAAGAAGCTGTCTTGATTGGCAGACTTTGAGACATTGTGTGTCTTGGTTTGGTCCTGTAGGCTGGGTCTCACTCCATCTGGTCATTGGGGTACACTGTGTTATAAACTGCTAAACCTAAACTCTCCTTGGCATTCGGCATTACCACTGTTTTGTGTTACATCTCCCTGGGCCTATCCTTAAAGCTGCTGCCATGTTTAACAGAATTTGATATGCAAGGCTGAAGGTTTGCGATTGGAGCCAGAGATTCTGTATTGGTTGGCTAATTGTAGGTGATGGTGTTTCCTGTTGTGGGAAGGGACATGTTGGCTCAATCACAGCGCAGGGTCATTGCGGTTATGCCTAATAAGAAGCAGAATTAGATTCCTCACATGTCTGGAAACCGAGCACATGAAGGAGTCATACAACAGAGGGAGGAAGAGGACGGGGGGAAGGGTAAAATAAAACAGGTCAGTACAAATTTTGGCATGAAGAAGAGAAGAAAAGCAAGGCATTGATCCCTTTATTGTTTCAGCTGAGGAGTGTCAGCAGCCAGGAGGCTTCAGACAAAAGCTCTGTGGTGGGCCTAAGTGTCTACAATTATAGCACCATATCATAAAAGAGGCGAGAGCTGCACGCGCGGTCACTCGTGTCAGAACAGATGAATACAGTGCAGCACTGTCCTCTGTCAGTTTTATGTCTCCGTGGTTATTGCAGGTATTATCACTGCACTAGGAGGCAGTCAGTTGACGCCTGTTCTAACTCCATTGTGGTTAGAGCAGGGGAAACCAGTGTCCAGCAGTGCCATATTTCAAAGTACATATGAGGGGAGTCAGTGAACTCGGGATATGGTGTGGCCGAAATGCAGAGACACTATTCTGAGGAGAAGGTATACAACCTAATACATCAAAAGACAGTAGAGTACTTTAATGTCATTGCTTTTTGTTCAGCTCATGTTAGCTCTTTTAAAACTCACATCAAAGGTCATTTTTTCAGAGTCATAGCTTTTATTCTGGTCCTGCTTGGATCAATGGGCCCATTAGCCAGTGTATGATCTATACACTATAACACTATTCCCAGGCTGGATCACACTCTGATTTATAAGGCAGAAACTGACAACATCAGAATAAATCCCAGCCTCAGAAACTGATAAAATAAAACCCTTGTTTCACTCTTGGCATGTCAACCCCAACCAGACAAGATTTAGATTAGCTGGCTTTCCCTTTTTCTGTTCTTCCACTTTTTTCCCCCCATGTTGAGTCCTCTGTATAATCTCTTTCTATCTGCACCCTCCCACTCCCACCCATTTATTGCTTTTAAAATCTTTTTCTCTGGAGTTATCAACATTCGAGCGCTCGAGGACCGGCCCGGCTGGATCCCAGAACAACAGCAACAATCACATGAGGTCCTCAGCATGAACTGGACCGACCCGTGACCCAGAGCAGGACTGTAACTCAGATACAATGACCTCATGAAACACAGGGGAAACAGCCTGTTCTCACAAAACACACCACTTAGAGAACTAAGCACAAACTGGAGGGTCATCAGATATTAGCATTTCTGCAAACTTATATAATCTTGTATCCCTGACACACTGGGTGCTGTCAGTAATCTGCCCTCTGATGTTTGTATTGATTGAAGATGGTGTATAGGATCAGAAAGTAATGATCAGCTTTTAACAAGGTGGGGAAAAGCATGGAAAATACATAAAACTGGAGTAATATTAGAACTTCTGAGTTAATTAGCATCAATACAGTAATCAATACATATTAAGATTCAGAAGATGGTATAGAAATGTAATGCACGACAGAAATTATAGCGAACAATGACATTATTTTTGATGCAAATATGTTCATATCTGCTATAAAAGTTGGGCATAGCAGTTCATAGGGATCGATTTATATTTGGAGCCAGCCTCAATAGTGACACTGGCATCACAGTCAGCATCTAAACGCTTGGCTAGAAACCCAAAAAGCTTTTCCAAAAATGTGGAACTACTCCTGAGGCTAACACACAGTCTTTCAATATTCTGTCTCACAATATTCACCCCCCCCCCATCTTTAAAAATCGATGCTTCAGCAATCACCACACCTCTCAGCTTATCTTTCATACACTAAATGTGTGTGGAGAGAGCCTGGCACATGGTCTTCCTGTACCAAGAATCAAAACAGTTTTCCTACCCAGTGGTAATGTGTTTCCACACTACAGGCCTTCATGCTGTGGAGGCATCTGTCATTTAAGTTGCTCCACTGCAGGAGGGTTGTTCTTACCTGTGCTAGGGCAGGTGTGCACAGTGTGGTAGGGATTCCACTCGCACATGGTATGATGATGGAAAACCTGATAATTACTGTCATCTTTATCCCAGGTAAGTATAGCTGTGGCTCAGTGGTTCTGGATTTGTTGGTCCATTGCCGGTGCATGGAGACTTGTCCAACAAAACAGGAATGGCTTTCAGGAGCTGCGCTTTCACTGTAAAGCTGCAGAGATATGGCGGTTTATAAGCCTTTAACTGGTGTAATTTTAGCTTTAATGAGCACTTGAGGAGAGAGGTATGTTGAAAATTGGTAGTCTGTGCCAATAAAACATTAGAACGAAGCTCCCGGCAGCCCTTATCTTTCAAAGTTTCTGTCTCTGTTGTATGGACTTTTCAAGTCCAATTCCTTCACTGTGGTGGCTGCAAATGTACAGAGCAATATCATCAGGGCATTAGTGCTCACTGTCCTCTAAGCATTTACATCATTAGCCATGCCTATAGTGCAAAACTGAAAAATAGTTTCCTTGTCAGGAAACAGTCCTTAACACAAAAGTGGTAATAAACGTATAAAAAGACCAATTCACACATATCTTCAAAAAAAATGTGTTCAAAAATTTCAAAGAAATGCAAAGCAAGAGCCAGTAATGAAAACAAGTGTAGATAATTAATCAGCTCTTGTTTGACTCTCACTGTCTCGTATTGAGTGTAATTAATTTTGCAGTGTTTGAAATGGCAGCAACTCGCAGCACCAAGTACAAAGGAACTGACAAGTTGGAATAAAAGAGAAGAGAGGGACATTGATCCGAGAGACGTTGAGTAAATAAAAGGTTTATCAGGGCAAAGATATTGGAGCTTACAGTTACTGAAGTACTTGCAAATCATCACAACCTTGTGTCTTCACAATATGAGCCTCTCAGCAGCTGAGATAAACAGCAGTTTTCAGTGTGTTCTTGTTCTCCCAGTGGACCAGATCACTGTTTCACAAGATTTAAGAGGCCAGAGAATTTCGCTTGACCTACAGAGGATCACATAATCCTTTCATGAAAATCACTTAACTTGAGTTTGACTCTTTTTTTTTTCTTTCTTTTTTATCTATTTTTTTTTTTTCATTTTCATGCAATCAGGAATAAGTGTTATGCTGTAATGGTGAGTGGTTTTCACCGTCAATACCAAGGTGAATGCACTGTTGTCGTTGCACCATCTGGGAAAAGTCACCCCAGGGCGCCCCCTCCCCACCGCACCCCCACCCCCCTGACGACCTCTCCAGGCGGTCCACTTAAACATCCTGTCTACAAATGAAGGGCGGAGATGGTGTCCAAACCGAGCCGGGGCTGTGTTACAAGCCACCCTCCAGAGAGGTTTGGGTCATCCAGACAGGAAATGAAAGGGAAAATGGTTGTAAAACGGGCTCTGCTCATGACTCATCGAGAGACCTGGCACTCAGAGCAGAGCAGCCTGGAGCACGTCCCTCGGCTCGTTCTGACCTGGACCATTTTATCGTGCCATCGTCTCAATCCAGTCAGAAGTTACAAGATGTTTATGTCAAACGTCAAAAGGTTAATAAGGTTCAGACTCTAGGTTTTAATCTGTGCTGGTTTGTGTGACAACATGGGACAAGAACACATGGATATTACATTTTTAACAGTAACAATGTTGTCAAACAATGTTAGTACAGTACATTGTTTGACAGTCTTAGTATGCTCATCAGTATGAGGCTGAAATTGTGGTTCTCTTAAGATACATGTATCTGCAGGTCTGTTCAGGATATGGGTAATTGCTGCTAGATCAGCAATGTTGGGAGAGTTATTTGAAAACTAATAAATTAAGATTACCCAACTACTAATTGTTCACCAGAATAATAAAAACAGAAAACCAGATGTCATGGTTTAATGAGCTGGCAGCTGCACAAATGATGGCAAAAGTCAGAAATGAAACGCAACAGAAAAAAGAAAAAAAAACACTAACTAACTTTCACCCTCATGCAACTGTTAACGAAGCTTATTAACGAAACCCTCACTGCTCCACTAAAAGTAAAATTATTTACACCAGTGACATGAGAGCATTTAACAGGCTAATAACTTTACTACATGAAAGCTGTCATGTTTATCACTAGTATAATCCAAAATTGTCATGTTGTCGGAGATCTGCACATGTTAACACTGCTGAACAACATTACTTCAGGTTTTAACCTGCTTTGTGGATGGCAGTGCTAGTCTGCTGTGTAATTCATTGACTTCTCTTGTATCATGGTTTCTGAAGGTGTGGTTTTCCAGTGAATTTGCACCAATTGTACTGTCTGTACATATACAGTGCAGTTTGCAGCTTCCTGGAGCAGCCCTGCATGAGCATTAGAGACTGAAGCAGGTGTTTATGAAGATGTCCAAAAACTATAAAAACAAAACAAAATCCACAGACACATAATTGAATTTAAAGTCCAGTTCAATCACGAGTCCACTGGAGATTGGTTTTATGTATTTTGGACATGAAACAGGTGGATACACACTAAGTGGAGGAGACGTGTGGTGATTTCAGGTCCAGTGATGCTCTGTTGGTGCTATTTGCTGGCGGATGTATCAGCACTGGGCTCATGGCCCTATTTTTTTTTTTTTTTTTTTTTTTTTTTTTTTGTAGGAAAACCTCCAGCTGGCCCTGTGTGTGGAATTACACCCCAGGATCCAAGCAGGGCAGGCTCAGAGAAATGAAAACAGCTGTCAGACAATGAATTACTGTTCTGTGACCAGACAAGTGCTTTTCTGAGGAGAGGATGAGGAAGCTTGGAGCGCATCATGAATCACACGCACTCATCACACATGCTCTCCCATGTGCATATATACACACAAAATATATACCTGGTAATTTCCAAAAGCTTGTGAGGTCATATAATGTAGAGAATGAGAAATTAAATCATAGGTTTAACCACTTTAAATGGTTTAACCTGTAAAACCTGTAATATTTTAGACTTCACACTGTAAAATACGTTACACTGCTCTGAGCAAACATAACATATAGTTTCCTCTCCCTGTATAGAAACATCCACATGTTCAGTGCTACAGTTAAGATCCTGAAGCGAGAGGGGAAAAAAATCTCAGACTTTCCAAAAATGCTGTTCTTTTTCTGGGGAGGGCTCTAAAAGGTCCGTACGGCTCACTTTGGCAGCAGCGTGGCTTTGCAATGCAAACAGTTCACATCCTCAGACTGACCCCTGTGAACCGAGCCGGCGGCTCCACAGAGCGACCCCTGAGCCTTCAGATCTCAATGCGGCCTTAGTCTTACACACATTGACTGTGAGCGACTGAGGCTCAATGGTATCACAGCACAGAACCAGGCTCTTAGAGGAACTCAGGTGAATGGCTCAGTGCTCAGTGCTCATACATGTGTGGCTGCGAACTGGAGTTGAGGAAATTGTTGTGGTGTAGACCTGAAGGGCACAAAAATATTTGGATCCTTAGTTGACATTTTCAATTATAGTAATTATATATAATTACGTATTTATCCTTACAAATGCTCAACAAGGGGACGAAAAAACGGATTGTTCTTGGCATGCTACTTTCTTGGCCACTGATCAGTATATTAGGAAATACACCTATTAACTTCATTTTTAAGGTGAGCAGTTTGATATCATGGATCTTTTTCACAGCAGACTTTAGACTGGACTTGGGAGGAAAAGCACAAGTGTTACCAATAACATTAATTCTGCTCTAATCAAGTGTCCCAGTCAGCGGGGACAGAGTGACCATGAGCCAGCACGCACAGAAACTGAGAACCCTGAGACTGAAGCAGCTTAAACAAATGTAGCCATTAATTAATTTTATGATGAACACCTGTGTGTGTGTGTGTTGTGTGTGTGCGCGCGTGCATGTCTGCATGCGTGTGTGTTTTATCATATTGCCTTCATATCATGTCTGTGCATGAAGTTCAAAGAGAGCTAAATTGGGATTAGCCTAGCTTGGTGCAAAGCTAGTTCCAACCGCTTTGATGTGTTGTTTTGCTAATGATTGTTATCTTTGCCAACTGACCGTGCTGGAAACGTGCTGCAGACAGAGTAAACAAAAAAACTGTCAACACATAGTTTGCTGTAAAATCCCAATCACCCAGCTTACACTGTGCAAATATAGTGTAGAGATAGTAACTGAAAGCACCGTGAGTTGGTTTGAGATGTATGTGAGAAGCCTGCAGGCATGTTGAACCTATTCCACAAAGGGCCGGTGTGGCTGCAGGTTTTTGTTCCAACCAATCAAGAGCATACAGTTTGACCAATCAGCTGTCTAAAGACTGAGATCAGTTGATTAACTGAGTCAAGTCTGGTGTGCTGCTGCTTGGTTGGAGCAAAAACCTGCAGACACACCGGCCCTTTGTGGAATAGGTTCGACATGCTTGATCCAAGGCATCTCTCTGGTGTATAAACAGTGAGCATGTCACAAATGTAGGAACGAGCTAAGCCATTAAACATTTAAAAATAATAAGTATTTTAAACTCCATTCTTTGTTTGACTGTAGTATGCAGGGCTATTTACTTTGCAGTACCCATGATCATAATAACTCCAGAGCAATATTACTGTATTTAAGATACTCTAGTACCAATAACGCCAGAGATGATCTTGAGTTCTTACTGACAAACTACAAGTACTACTAGGGATATTGTAATGCTACCATAAACATGGGTGTTCTTTTGTCACTGGTATCATGTCAGGAGGGAAATCCAAGTTCTGTGATGCAAATTACAAATAACATTTGTCACTTTATCAACCAAGACAAATGTCTTTCTCACTCAAGCACCAAGTACGTAGCATCTGGGAGTGTGCATTCTGCCACCGGAGTGAGCCTCTGTGTAAGAATTGCATTTAACAGTAATAATCAAATCAGCGCTCCATCTCAGCCAACCTCATGAAGTTGCATTGTGCAGCTTTCAAAAGAAAATCAATCTCTCCTGCCTCGGAGTTCTCGCATCGTAAGAGTCTTCCCCTACCAATCAGATTTAATTGGAAAGTAATGAAATTTCTTTTTAAGGAAATGATACAAGTTTACGAGGATCATCTCGTTGGGGAGACATAGGATAGCCTTATCTCGGTTTGGTTTTACACAAGGGTAGACTCTGCAGTCAGCTTCAATTCAAACGAGAAGTGTCTACCGCTTTCACAGTGCTCTTGTATGAAATGACCTGGCTTTTAAATCAGCCCTACCATCTGGGTCCTATTACCTCAGCAACTGATGAGCCAGCCTAAAATGGTTTCATTTGTCTCTGAGAGAAGAATATTGTGGTTTACCCGGCAAATGCAATGTTTGTTATGTGGGGCCAGCTTAAATGCACTCCAAATTGCTTGGATCCCATTCAATTGTATTTTACCCCAGTTGCGAGACATGTAGAGCTATGTTAATACCAGAAATGATAATGAAATTATAGTACATCTCATATGGTAAATCGTGGTGCATCTGAGAGCCGACTGGAAGGCTTTAGTGACGAGCCTGAATTCATTTCACTTCAGTTGTTGTTGTTTTTAAAGCCCAAAATATCTTTCACCGTGGTTTGATAACATGCTATGGTTTATCTCAGTATTTGGAAATATTCAGTCATGTGTGTAAATATAGAGTTGTGAGGCTGCTATTAGTGGTGCACAAATGCATATTCATATAAAGCAGCTGGTGTATTCAAAGCACGGGGTTGTGTTAGTGCCAGGGATGTCATCTGTTTAGAGGAAAACACACTTGCAAAGTGGGGTGAAAGAGCCACAGCAACAAGCAGGATGATACATGACATGATATGACAGTCATTAAGGATTTTCTTGGCCTGTTTTTGTTTACTCAGAAGAACAATGAAAATGAAGGGTATAAAATACAAAGGAAGAAGAAATGTGGAGATTAATATTTAATATCGCAGCTCTTCCATCTTCTGCTGGACCCTGACAACTATCTGTAGAGCCATCTCAGTTCAAACCGAAGGCTCTTATTAACCTTTTAGCAAAGCTGTCATTGTGACTCCATGGAAGGCAACGTCGCCTGCCGAGCCTGTCCTTTGTTCTGGTCTGACATATCTCAGCGACTATTGGACTGTCAGTTGGTTTTGTATAGACGGTCATGGTGCCACCCTGAGGTTGACATTTGTGGTTTTAATCAAAGTATGAAACAAAACTGTAAAGCAAAACAAAAGATGCTGAATTGTTCCAGAGAGGTCGAGTCCTTTGATAGATAACCATAAGCTACATCTGACCCATTGTTAAAAGAGAAATATCAATCAGTGCAGCTTTAAATCGAACAGGACAATATAGATTATTCTGCTGCCAATAACTGAGCTTCACTGATTCTATAGACTGAAGGTCTGAATTTTAGGACAGTGAAGGCAAGAAACAAGGAGAGAGAATGAGGGAATGGACATGCAATTCAAATACTGGTCAGGATTCGAACTGGCGATCTCCTGCATGAGGACCAGAGGCCATATGAGACATGCTCACTGAATAAATTCTTTGGATGGATTTTTTTTAGTTGGCATTATACTCACTACAGACTAAATACCTAACAAAATGGAATTCCCATCATCCTTTGCTGTGTTTCTGTTTAAAGGGGAAGTCGGTTGCTTTTTTGCTGTTTTGGTCACTTTTTTTCTATACGGAGCTCCCCCTGCAGTTTCAGAGTGCATATTTTCACCGTCGTAAAACCCTCCTCCCTCACCGTCTGGTTATGTGCATTTGTTTTCAACGCAGCTGGCAATGAGGCAATGCGTGGAGCAATGTCTACCAAAATTGGTAACGTTAATGTCGTGTTTGTGTCATAGTGCTGTAAAGCAATCCATGTTTCTTGCGAGACGATATCTGGGACACTGGGTCAGAGGCACTGATCTTGCAAGGTTGGTTTTCGGCCAAGAGACCCTACGTGGAAGTCAGAGAGCCTCCAGTCATTTAACCATCACAATTACTCAGAAGCTGTTTAATTAAGGTGCACATCTTGCATAGTTCCTCTTTAATACTTATTAGCAACCATTAGCATGCCAACAGACTCAACTATGGTGAACCTGATGAAAGAACCAGGTGTTGGAGGAGCTTTGCCAATCAGTATTTTAAACATCAGGTAAATGTTGTGTATTTCAGGCCGAAAATGAAGTATTTCCCAAGAATACTATAGTACTTTCGAGTTGGACCTTCTGTCTAGAGCATGCTGGTGTCCATCTTCTCATACAGTGTTGTAAATGAGGGTTGATTGTTGCATTCATATAAAAGTTTTGCCACTAGAGCTGTTTGGCAGTTTCTTATATATCTAAAACTTGATTATTTACATGACTTTATTTAGCTGTTTTTTGAATGATAGGCTGGAAGCATACCCTCCGCTTTGTCATATCCACAGGTTTCATGCAGAACAAAGAAAGTCAGTCATCTTGCTGCAAAACAGCACATCTTCTCACACCACAAATCACACTGCAGGGTTCTACCATGACTGTTTTGTTTTAGCTGAGAGTGATTTACTCTGACTGACATTATATTGGCCATATGACACTGAGAATATGATAATCAAAGACAGATATTACAATCATATGTTTGCACACTCATCAGATATCTAACAATACTTCCTGTTTTTACTGTTAAAGTAAAAACCTGGGACTAGATTCCTACACTGTGCTGCACCCACTCGCTCTCTCCCTAATTCGGTTGCGGATAAACAAACAGACCCACCAGTCATGCACAGATGCACACCTGCCCATGCATAACCACTATGTGTTGAGTTGATCTGGGTGTAATGTTGTTTACTCTGGCTGCGTGAGTGTGACACACTTTATACTCGCTTGCCAACAGTGGTTAATGCAAACTGTCTCATGCACACATGCAGGCATCATACAGGAAACTTGTGTAGTCTATTGACAACATGTGCACTGCACATACAGCAGCACCTCATACAATACGAATTATCTATTATTTTTATAAAAACATCTGAAAATGAAATAATAATTCATTGTTGATTGATAATAGATCATTTACCAAAGAACTGAAACAGAACTGATCTGTGAACACAAGCCGGGTCTTTCATGTGCTTTACAAAAGTGTAATTCTGCTCAGCTTGACAGCATATTGATTTATTTATTTATGGCACGGGTAATTTGTCTTTTCTAATCAATAGTTGATGAATATCAGTGGCTTCTTCTCTTGAGAGTACAACAGGATCAAGCTCACTTGCAAGGCAGCAAATTTAATGTTCTGCACAATCATCTGATCAGCTCTCCATCCATCCATCCATCCATCCATCCATCCATCGAAATCAATCCTGTTATTCCTCATTTGATTTCCTTACTAATAATAATAACCTCACTTATTCAGGCTTTTACATCAAGGCTATTGGAAAATGTGAATATTCAGTATGTTATATTAGATATATTTGAAATAAAAAAGTTGTTTAAAACAACAAGAAAAAAGTTTATTTTTGATATTAACATTATAAATGACAGTGGTAAATGCCATTTAATACTGTTTTTTATTATGTGACATGGTCAGATTTAGAGTTACAAAGAGGATTTTGTAAGAAAACAATTCCAGCTGACAATAAGGAATGAAAAATGTGCTACTCATCAGAGGTGTTCAAAGTCATATTTACCACACATGAATGATTAAACTCTCTCTCTCTCTCTCTCCCTCTCTTTCTGTGGCCCAGTTGCTGAGGTAGAGAGGTCGCTCATCTGAGACTTATATAAGATAAACCTGCTAACCTCAATGACACTAATCTCTGAGACGAGAGGATCACCTTCCCTCCCTGCACTCCCTCACCTTCTCTCTTTCTCTGCTCACACACGTACACGCACAAACACACACAATCGTCTCTTTTATGAACAGCAATTCTTCATGTGTATAAATCTCCCCAATCTTTTTCCCTTTCCACCCCATCCCTCCCCCATTGCCCCCACCCCAACTGTAACCTCATGCAAGATCCATCAATCACGAAGCCCCATTCAGTCGTTTCAGCTCTGTATTTCCTCCCTGTTGACACTCTCAGCTGAGGTATACTTTTACAAGAGTCAACAAATCTTCAAACATTAGTAACAACAGCCACCGACACCTGCTGCTGACTGCCATGTCTCTGTCTCTCTTCCAGCGGTGTCTGGTTTCTTTCGTGTTTTTCCCGTTAGTCGGTGACTGACTATAGGTCAAGAGTAAACTGGTCGTCTTGCGCTACCTTTTGTTTTTGACACCTTTTTGCTACAACAGTTTTCCCAGCTTGGTTCATCTTTGTTTCCAAGTCCTCTGGAAAAACATGTTGTGTGAGAGCCTGTCACCACAACAAATGTGAGGACACTTGAAATTTATTGTTCAGCATTATTCAGTTCTTTACAACTTACAGCTTGAATTGAGCTGCTTCACAACGTGACCTACTTTTGAACATTTCAAAGAGACAAATGTTACAGTGTTTAATTCAATAGAGATATTTTCCTACCTGAGCATGTTGTAGAAAAGGTGGTAGCAACAAGCGAAACAAAGGCCAAACGAGTGAATGAGACGATGTCTTAAAGTGGTGAATAAGCCACTGAATAAGCTGTTTTTACTTTGTACATCTCATGCAGGGTGATGTTTATCTCCAGCCACCCCTCAATGATTCTACATGTATACAGTAAGCAGTGCTGCTAATGTATGGATGCAGTGTATTGTTGTTGTCCTCACTGAGCCAGTAGCATCAGACAGGTTGTTATGAGCAGGGAGAGCCTGGTGATTGAAGAAGTATTGGAGGCAGGTTGTGCACCATGTGAGAGCAGAGAGGCCCACATCTATTCATATGATGGTGTTTCATTAAAAACAGTAGTGCAGTGTTGGGCTGGCTGTCTGTGACCTGCAGCTGACTTTCACTCCAACTCTTGACAGAGTGAAAGTCCTCCATGGCTGTTAACGTGCATGATGAATGCCTCCTCACTGCTTGTACAAACTCAACCCTCTGGAATTTGTTTACAAGCCTGGTTTGATGTGGGAGGGGGGTCTGCTCTCCTGCTGTGTGCTCAGTGTTATCCCCACACTCCTTTAATAAGTCAGTAACAGCCAATGTTGAAATACTCTTATTATTGAGATCTCTGAGACCAAGCCACATTGTTAAACTGAAGCAGTACGTTCGCTTGGCCTTAGTAACCGTTCCACACCGTTCTGGACTGGAGCCTGAACTGGACCGACCGTGGTCAAACCACCCTCCAAATGGTCCTCGCTTATTCCATAAAAACTTTCATCTGGAAAAAATTCTTCACAGCAACAGGGAAGGAAAAAAGGGAGAGAAATCCCATGAAGCAGGCCACTCTCCAATCCCTGCTGTGGAAAAGCCATTAGAGAGCAGCTGAGTGCGCAGACGAGCAGGAGGGATGAGGACCTGGAGTATGAATGACAAGCATCTAATCTTTTATTCAAAGGTAAACAGGTAATTATAAAGACATTCACCAGCAAATACTATGTGGATTCATTCTATGTGGTTGACTTCAGCTATCGGCTTCTCCCAGCTATAGCTGCTCTGAGAGGAGTCTTTCACAATTCACTCTTTCAACTTTAAAATGAAAGCTCCCTCAAATTAAGAGGCCCACGTTGTTTGATGCTGCATCTCAAATTAAGGAGAAGGAGATTTAGGCTCTTTGGCGCCGTTGTTACATCAAAAATGACTTCTTTAGAGTAACTCCAAAATGAGAAGGGTTCTTAAGGGGGGGATTAAGTAAAGTCATCCTTGAAATTAAGACTGAAACAAATGCCAAAGTGTGGCCCTGAATACCGCTGTGCTCAATACTGCATCATCCGGGTGGATAGTAAAGAGATAAACCTATTCTGGGACTTGAACTTGGAGTCAGTGCAGCAAGATGTGCACACAGCACTGACATGTTAACATCTATGAAGTGTATTTTAAAAACAGTTATCCTCTAGAAACAGATATATGAGAGCAGTGAAAGTGAAGCTAAACATTAAGGTTACAGGACCTCAAACCGAAAACAAGTGTCTGAAAGGATCTAAAACAGGCTTCACAGCTGGAAGGAAAAGAGTCAGGTGAAGACCTCTCTGTGGGGGGTGACACTAGACAATCTTTACAATAAACATATATATTTAATATGTAGTTCATATAAAAACAGTGCAGCTTTAAAGGTTAAACTTGTGAGAATAAGGGTGGGACAGATGGAGGAAGGGTAACTTCCTGTGATGCATAATGTCTTTATTTATGTGATGGAACCTATATCTCACCAATAATGTTTGCTACTAGGCCTAGGTTATAAATAAGCAACATTTAACATGCATATTATTATAGTAACACACATTTATGTAATATTAATGAATGATAACCTAAACAAACAT
The DNA here is from genome assembly GCA_021432705.1 of Caranx ignobilis. NCBI lineage: Eukaryota > Metazoa > Chordata > Actinopteri > Carangiformes > Carangidae > Caranx > Caranx ignobilis. The sequence goes on from MU270012.1 coordinate 20,227,522, forward strand.
CACCACTTCATCTACAGCACAGTTTAAATGGGAAACATAATTAAAATGGCCCAAATATGTGCAATAACTCATCATCCTCATTTTTAAGCAATAAAAGACAGTAAACAACTTCAGTTTGACAGGTCAGGGCTGTGTTATTGTAAAACTGTGACAATACTCCTCTGAGAGCCATATGAACCGTGAACGAGCTGTTGGTTGCTGCAGTTGTTTTTCCTGTTCATACCAGCTAAAACTAGATCCCTCTCTGCAGTGATTTCAATGTAAGTCGTGGGGATTAAAATCCACCATTCTTGGTCTGTGCAAAAACACATTCCATCATTCAGCTGAAAATCATATGGCTTAGGCAAATCCAGTGGCCGTCCTTCCAACTGAGTCCCTTTTATACACAATTCACACTTTTTAACTGTCCACACTGGTATGCTAGTATTGTTTTAAAAGGCCCAACCTACCTTTTAAGCCCAGGCCTTTGGCATTTTTTTATGCCTGACATCATGTAAAACATTAAATAAACTGTTGATCCACACAAAAGTAGCTTTATACCTGTATGAGCATTACTGTTCAGCCTCAGTCACTGTCAATCACTGCCTCAGATTAATAAGCTGTAAATGTGATTAAGTGAAAGCGATAATGCCCTTATCATGTCTGTCATTTATAGCACTGTGTCATACAGCGAATCTCTTACTCATTCAGTGTTTTCCTCTCCATATCCCTCTGTATCTAGGACAAGTCTGTCATGTGACCTGTGTGACAGTCAGCTCTGTTGTGGTGAGTTTTATTTCAGCCTGACAACCATGAGACAGTTGGACTGTGGTCTCTGCAGGCCTTAGCGCTGATGATCACTGCATTGCTGTCTGTGTATGGGGGGGCTGTTGACAGAGAGAATTTGATGAGCAGGCAAAGATATTCATTGTACAAAAGCGTTAAAGTCTCTTTTTTGGGTGGATGCAAATCCCCTCACATTCAACAACAGCTCTTTCTGGCAGCAGCGGGCCAGTTCTGGACGGGTTTCTGGCTGGGCCTGATGGGCCCGCCAGGCCATGGCAGGGATTTGCCTCTGTGAGCGAGAGAGTGGGGGAACCCATGTGAAAGCCACTGAATGGCTTATGTCAGTGTAAAGAGACACTCTGATTCTCCACTGAAAGAAGAAATCTGACGTTAAAAGACAAATGAGCAAATTCTCGTGTTTGGCAGAAGGTTTCAGAGGGAGCCAGCGCAGTAAAACTTAATTTAGACTCAGCTGAATAAAAACGACAGACATCACAAATCTGGTTTTCAGATATTTTATTGATGAAAACATCTTTAACCTTTTGACCCATTGGACACATAACATAATATAGCAAAAAAGCTATTGAGAACATATCCTTTGAAGCCCAATCACAGATTCAAAAGCACCGCAACATCTGCAGTGTCTGATACATTTATAAAAATAACAATCATAAAAAATATACATACAAGACAAGGATCTTTTTCTTTTCTTTTTCAAAGTGTGATTTGTAAAAGACTGCATGAACAGAAACAGATATTTGAGACAACTCATACAAGACAATGCAGTAACCCACAATCTCTAACTGATAGGCACAATCACTAACTGACAGGCAGACTAAAGCTAGTTAGCAAGTCAGCTGTTAGGACTTCACTGAGTATCAAGTGACAATACATTGCCTGCACAATCCAAAGGATACGGTCGACGTGGACAGTTATTGAGAAGGAGAAATGACTGAACAGAGCAGGTATGGATTGCCAGACAAAGGGCAAAAGAGGAATGCTTTTTCAGCAAGAGAACTTCTCTTTGTTGAGTCGATGCTGGTTGTGAGCTCACACCCACGTCTTTATGCTTAAAATCACCATTTTTGCCATTAGTGAAAAGGCTACAGGATAGTTTGCAAAGCTGAGGCATGTAATCATACATATATATATATATACAGTTCTTTAAAATGGGTGTGGATTGAAGCATAAAAACCATCAATGGGCTTCATTAAAGTAACGTTACAAATGACAAATAAGCTGCAACTTAAAGTCACTTGAAGCTGGTGTGAATGCATTTGATTTTATTCAGTTTTCACTCTTTTTAAAACAACAAGCAGATGATTAAAAACAGACAGCAAATGCTGATAACTGAATATTTTGGTCTCCCTGCAAAAGGGAAAAAGCTGCAGCACTGTCCATTAAGTTGTAATCTGATCTTAACAGAGACAGTTTGTACAGTAAAGCATGGTAGCCCTAGAGAGATAAACCCCATCACCAGCTGCACCCATCTCTCCAGACTGACTCACTCTCCCTCCTGCCTTTTAACCACTACATTCCCCTTTTCCTCTTTTTTTTCACTCTGCAGTCTCGCTTTCCTTGTTTTCTATATACCGCAGCAGCTTTGTCGACATCAACAAATGGCTCATTAAAATTTAGGGCTATCAGCGGGGGCCACCAAAATGTTTGGCACAACATTTTCCTGAACCCTGAACAGAGTGTCTGCAGACCCAACCCCAGCTCAAGTCAAGCTCTTCAGCAGCAGCTGAGGAATTCCCTGCCAGGGTGCTACAGCAAATAGTGTCTCATCATCTGAGGTGTCTCGGCAAATATCCTTCAACTGTAGGAGGAAGCATAGGAACACACACCAGCTCTCTGTGAAGCTGCAGTCTTTCCTCTCTCTTGTCTCTTATCTGTCATTTTGTGAACTTGTTTTTTTTCTCAGATGAGAAAAAAGGAGAAGCACCACTGTACAAAATATACAGGAAATATTGTGTGTGAAAGTTGAATTTTGTTGCTGATGATCTGAAATGCTTGGCCAACCTCTGTTAGAACAGCTAAACAGTACTAGTTTTAAGTTGGGGACATTTTAGCATCACTCAGAGAAGATAAAAATCTGGAGTGTCCAAATATCAACACAAAAAACGTGAATCTCGCAAATAACCCCCATCAATCACACATTTTACTGCTACTTTACTGCATGGTGCTTTTTGATTTTTTTTTCTTCTTTTTTTTTTTTGCATCCAAACGTAACACAAACACTGACTGCGCATGATTTCACGTATACATTCACAAGCCTCTGGGGTGCTATTGTCTTGTGTGCCTGACTATAAATAGAGTGGGGCTAATTCACAAAAGTCATATGGCCTGCTCACTGTTTTCTCTGCCTGACGAAGAGGCAATAGGCACTTATAAACACAAATACAGCATATTCACATATACAAATAGACATAGCTTCATATTTTTGTTTAGTTTACCCCCCACCAAAATTGGGTTTTAATGTTAGAAACAATCAAAAAAATCTTTGGTCTGTAAACAACCATATTTATATCCAAATGCAAGGCAAAGATACCGGTTTGTTATCCATCTAATTGAACAGCATCTCACCTCAGCTGATCTGACATAAAGCAGAGTCTAGGTCTAGGTGCTCATTTTGGAGCCCTGCAAACACCTCCGATTGTGAGAGTGTGTGTGTGTAAGTGTGTGTGTGTGTGTGTGTGTGTGTGTGTGTGTCGGCACTGAGAAAGACACCCTTGAAAGCTGGGCTGGAGTAGCTGTCAACTTCAGCACACTGATGCAGCCGTTTGCTGATGGAACCTGCTGGCTAATCAGTTCTTGACAGATTCATCAGTCTTTGATGACAGTTCTGCTGCTTGCATTAAAGGCTGCCACGTATTTTGCACTCAGCCATTATTTCCAAGCTACCCAAATCAGTCCTTTCCAGACCTAAGAGGCCTATGCAGGGTCAGCTGACGTCGGTGTTTCAAGAAATGTGAGATATTCACATTGAAATACGTACTTGAATCGAAAAGCCAACTGTTCTTTATTTAGCATTCATACTCAACGTATGAACAAAAACACAAGCTTTGATGCAAAACATTAAAAAGATGACTCCTTTTTCTGTCAGCTGTCAAACACTGGGCAGGTTTGAGGCAGCGACCATGCTGCTTGATCCTGTTAAAACAAATCACACTCTCCCTCCTCCTCCTCCTCCCTCCTCCTCCTCCTCCTCTCCTCAGGGCTGTCTCAGTTACAGGGAAGCCAGGTGGAGTACGCAGGCTGCTGGCAAGCAAACACCGGTTGTACCTGTGCTATGTAGTAGTTACTGAAGTTGCCATCTGCCACATAAGGAGCAGGTTGGTAGTAACATGTAACATTAGCCACATTGGGAATGACGTTCTGCTCGGCAAGCACTCGCACTGCCAGCATAGCTATCAGCCCTAAGGTCTGCCGCCTCTCGTGTCCCATCAGACACACCGTGCTCTCGTTGACCACTCCATGGAGGGTCATCAGGTAGTCATACTTGCGGTCCTCCAGGCCCACAAAGTGGTTTTGAAGGTATGACTCCAGCTTGCGCTGCTGCTCACCGATGTCAGGGAAGTCAATGAAGAACCGTGAGCACATGTAGCGCTGCAGGGACTTCATCTCTGACTCAGAGGCAGCACGGAAACCCCTCACCAGCAGGTGACAGTACTTCAGCAGGCCCCCCCCTCGGATCTCCTCCGGGTTCCGGGTGCAGATGATCTTGTGACGTAGGTGGTCCAGGGCCTCGCTAAAGTCCCCATATACACTCTCTCCCATGATGGTAGGGTGGAAGGTCTCGGCCATGGGGTTCTCTGAGCACTCGTAGAACAGCAGCAGGGAATCCAGTTTGATCTGAAAGGAGTCCACGCTGAACTCAAACTGCCGCCGGAGAGAGTCCACAAACTTCAGCTCCACATTCTTCCCCCGGTTGTTGGAGAGGGAGATGAGACTCCAGCGGTCTGAGTCATTACACACCTTCACCATCTTCTGCACATAGGCTTCCTGTGTGTGTGTGTGTGTGCGGCAGAGGGAGAGACAGACAGAGAGAGGGAGAGAACATAAACATTAAGCAGATTGCCTTACAGGTACAATAATTCAGTAGAGCCACATATTCTGATTCTGCCCTGTGGACCTAGGTTTTATGCATAACACTTTCCTATATCCATAAGCAATACTGCATGCCTGTGTGTTATATATATTGTGGTATTAATGCCATTGACCCCAATAGTAAAGACCATAGAATGTACTTGGATATAGGATCTAGGAGGCTGAGCTCAGGATCCCATCCAAATTGGTTTAACTCAATCCTCTTAGCTACAGAAAACCAACTTTTTACTATCACTAAACTAATCTAATTGCACATTAAGCTACACAGATATTATTAACCCTAACTGGCACTAGTGCAAACACTTTACCACATATCTAAAGGAAAACAGGCTAAACAGGCTAACTAAAGTAGAAAACAACAAGAACAACAACAACAAAGTTGTGGGTGGATGTACCTTTAACGTTAACGGGGTTATTTTCTCTTTATTCACACAGTCCGGTAAAAAATCCAGGAGACAGTCCAAAACTATGTCCTTCACAGTCTGGAAATCGCTTTCACCTTTCATATCTGCGCAAAATATGAGGTCGAGGTCCTTATAGCCCAGTCCGCTGTCCTCGTGCAGAATGTGGCTGGCTGCGGAGCCGTTTAACCGAACGTCCCGGACGTGGATCTGTTTCTCCTCCATCCGACTGCGCACCACTTTCACGATCTGCCGCGGCTGCATCTCCAGAGTGGGGAAGTTTCCGCGGCCGTGGATGGGGATGGTCTCGGTGAGGATGGCGTCTAGCCGCTGCACTTGCTCCCAGCTGAGGACGCTAACGTTGCTGCCTTCTGTGTCGGACATGCTGCTGCTGGTGGCAGTGGTGGTGGTGGAGCTGCTGCTGCTGCTGCTGGTGGAGCTGCTGTCGTCCTCTGACATGGTGCTGCGAGAAAAGCCCACAGCGATTTAAATACAAAAGTCAAGAAGAAGAAAAAAAAACTTGAATCGTTTTCTCAAAAATGGAGCAAATCAGTGTTGGTGGCGTCTTTACGCACAGATTCACTAAAGTAGGGCGACAACTTCATCCACATCAGGGTTCACTGTGTTTGAAGTCGTCTGCTTTGACTGTAAACATGTGAAAAATAAAATAAAACTATTAAATAGCCAAAGGCAAACAAGTGACAGTCGCGGCAGTGCGTTACAGTTTGCACTATAAAAATCAGTGGCTGTGGATCCAGTGGCGCAGCAGTCGAGCTGGTGGTTGTGATGAGGAAGAAGAGCAGACGCACAACATAAAGCGTGTGAGAAAAAAAAACGATCCCTAAACTTTCTCTTCTCTTTTCTCCCGAGCTTTTAAAACATTTGCTCCGGTGCCGCTGTCAATGCGTCCGGGCGCTGCGCATCACAGTCTTTGAAGGTCGCTGATGATCCAGGAGGGGGTTTGTTTTTCCGGCTGTGACTCCATCGCCCAAAGGCACGCCTATGATTTTATGAATTTGCATGAATAAGCTGCTGCTCCTCAAGTCGCACTTTGGTACAATCCTCCCCTCCGACGATCAGCCCCTCGGAGGAATCTTGTGGATTTATACGCGCAGCTCCTACATAGTTTTTTAATTTCTCCCCCTCGCGCTGCCAACCAATAATCCCAGTTAATGTAACTTGTTTGTGCTCAGGAAATCCAGGCTGCGTTTCCTAGCTCTGTTTAGTTCAACATTTTTTTTTATTTCTCACTTGTGGAGAAGTTAACCGTTACCTGCCCACTTGACCTGCACTATCCTTCTGCAAGAGTCAGGTCTGTGGTCTGAAGATGTCAGCTGCACTTCAACCCCGCCCCCCTTTGACAGGCTGCTGCTTGCTCAAAACCTGCTCACCGTGATCACACACACACAAACTGCAGGAGTTCTCCAACACACCTCTATAATACTGTATTTTACAGAGTTTAATCTGAAGCCCCCTTATATTTTCATACATAACAGTATTTACTAATATTACTCACAATTTTAGCCTGTTGGTGCACCAAAATCCATGCACGTGCTCAGATATCACCTATCACGCATCTATAACTAAAAAAATGAAACATAAAAATTCGCAAAAAAAAAAACAAACAATAAATATAAAAGTATTTCCAAGTCTCTAAAATTGAACTGATCTGCACGAGCTCTTCAGCTCACTTCATGTTGCCATGTCGCCCCCTGTAGGCCGATTCAAGTCCTCAGATAAACTTACACAGTGGCTTACAGGGGCCATTACCACATTATAGCACCATACCATACACTCAGCTTGTGCCGGCTGCAACAATCCTATATATCAGATGTGTGCTGTTTAAAGCAGACAGGAAATATTTTGTCTGACTCTCCTAAGCCTGTTACCCCCAGACCTCTAACACCTTCAGGTCAGACTCTGCAGCCTTGTCACTGATCAGTCACCCTCAGCTTGTGTAGGTGATCACCAGTGTGCCCGCTTAACTGTAAAAACACCTGCAATTATAATGTTAAAACAGTTATAATCTATATTGTTTTTTGAAGGAGGATTCAACAAGACAGTTCATGGTTCATACAGCATGTGGTCATGGATGAAGGAGTGGGGTCAGGGGTCAGATGAAAGCAGGCCAGAGGGGTCAGATATGCATAGAATACGACAGGGTGGGGCAAGTGTGAGTGACACTTTATTAGGTAGCGTAAAGCCCTGCGTCACTGCAGCCACCCCTGATCTGTAAACCCTGATTATCCCATTTACTCTGTGGCACAGTCTTAGACCCACACAGGAGCTCTGCCTCTGCTCTGTGTCACTCTCTCTACAAGATGGGACATATACAGACTGTCATACTGAAGTTGACAGTCACGTGGTGCTTTAAAGTGAATGTAGTGATGAAATAAAGTTTTAAATCAACATCTAAAGACTTAAGAAAGAAAAGGAGTTAAAACCAAACAGTTAAAGAGTGGGCCTTCAGTTCAAGTTTTGTTTTGTTTTCATACTTAGCTTGGGCGTGTGTCAGACAGGTTGATCGCAGATCTCTGAAATTGAATACCACATCTGGAATTGTACATGGAACTATTAGTCGGTTACAATGGGCCGAGAGCAGCCTCCTCGTCCGATGTCTTTCCCAGGTGTCGTTGCTTCAGATTGGACGCGGTCCCTTCTCAGTTGTGCACAGTGCAGCACCCGCTCTCTGGCTAAGTTAAATCAAAGCCACTAACCACAGGTACACACACACACACACACACTATACAGTATCCTTCTTCCAAAACAGAGCCCTACTGTTGAGTTGTTTTGTGTAAATACTCCGTGGCACCTCATTAGTCACCAGGACGTGGATGATTCATTGGCTGGTGGCACTGAAAAACATGAATGAGATTATACTGTCAGAAAATTAAAAGAGCAGAAATTCAGAGGTACACACACACACACACACACACACACACACTTTTCTTCTTGGTGATGTCTTTCCACATCGAATTGGTTTGTGCTCATTTAATAATAATAAAGGAGGAGGCTTTAACATACATGTACAAGGAAGAGACAATTCCTTCTTCTATTCCTCATGAATTTATGGTTTACAATCACACAGACTGGCTCCTGGGATCGATGAAACATTTTTTGGACAGTTCAGCATAATAAAAAGCAAAAGGAAAAAAGATGGGCCTGTTTTGTTTTCCACTGCCATTTATCTACCGGTGTGATTTGGATTTATCTACCATGAAGTGTAGTTGGGCTTTCTCCTTCAGGTCAGGGAAGTCTGTTCGAGTTGAACCCTCGAACCCTCGCTTGTGGTGTTAATCACCAAATATGATCCTGTATCTATTGTCAACAGCACTGTTTTTTCTTTCTTTCTTTTTTTTTTTTTTTACTTTTATTCCTGATGAGATTGGGCCTGTACTTTCACAGATATGAGAAAAAAGCACGTGTGTGTCTGCATGTGTATACTATTATGTATATATACACATGTGCAGCATTACTAACTTAATGATCCTGAAACAAAATATTAAACCTTCATGAGAACTTGAAGTAGCTGTTACTAAAAACAGTAATGCATGTCACAGATCAATCAACTTCTTGTGATTAACCTGCAGCTTTAGCTTTAGCTGATGGTTCTATAGTGTTGCTTTTGTTGCAGGAGGCAGCAGCTGTCAGTGAAATAAGCTCTACAAGTTCATCAGGAGGACACATACATAAATCCATATGAACGCTAATGTTGCTTTGTAACTGTAAGTCTTCAGTAGTCTCCTATTAGTTCACTACACAATGCACATGTTCCCACATTGTCGTCCCTTCATTATTTGACCAGTCACATGTGGCTTCAATTTTTTTTTTTTTTTTTACAACAAACCTCAATTTATTTCCTTCTGGTAAGAAAGCAATGCTCTCTATGACCTATGACTTACTGTGACTTATTTCTTCCACTTCAGTTAGCATGCTAGCCAGATAGCCTCATCTCAAAACTGAGTAAAACCGCAGTGTAATATGAAGTTGTTGTGGTGTCCACATTAACCTCAGGAGAAGAAGAAGCAGACCTGAGGACACCTCCATCACCTCCATCAACTTACATACAGCATAAACTGTATTATTTATTTCATTCTGGCTTTTATTAATATGCCAATTTATTTCTAAATATCAAACATGCTCAGACTTCATGTATTTGTTATTTAAAAGGTTTGGCAGAGAATACAGTGATGTGTTGCTTCCTCTTTTACAATTGCTGAGGAAACACTGACTTCCTGTAACGTTGTGATAAACATATGACTGCAGTACTGATTTCAATCTGAAAATATGATAGTGATGATCGTGTTCATACATCATATGAATTACTTATACACACTGTATAAAAATGCACAACCTCAACCTTCACATTCAGCAGGGCAACAACCACTTGTTAAGTTTTGCCAAATAGGAGAAGGAGCCAATGAGAAGTGATGAGTGATGAAGCAATGCATGTTAGGCACAGAGACACTCTTAGCATGTGTGTCAAGTCTTTCCGTGATGACAGTGAGAGATTGAAATGCAGTGTCAAACAAAATATCTTTCGTTTTTCAACTGAAAACAGAAGTGGAAATCCCTTTTTGTCTGCTGCGTCTGCTACTTGGAGAAGTGAGGAAGATGGAACAACTGGGTGTCAAATTTAATCAGAAGCACTTGACCTCAGAAACTCTGCAGGGTGATGATGGTTTCAAATGTGGGCGTGCAGCTTCGGAGGCGATGCTGCTTGAAGAAAGTGCGAGCGATGACATAAGAGCCGATCACTCCTCCACAACCCTTATCCTCTCCTCACAGAGATAACTGGATTTCCAGGATGGTCGCATTAGTTTGTCCCGGCTGTCGAAGAGATATTCCCAGTGCTGACGGCAAAGTTAGTTTTGGTCGCGGATCAGAGGCAAACAGAGAGAAATGGGATTTCCAGGCCTTTTTCAGTCAAACTGCTTCTGACCCCAAGTGACAAAAAGCTGGAGAATCGCTCCACCAACAAGGAAGTGTAGCGTGGGGTTATGCAGGGTCTGTAGAGTGAAGAAGCAGCAGCAGTCACTTGTGCACAGAGGATCCTTTTATTTCAGCTCTGTTTGATCCCAACTGGCTGGTGTGTGTGGTGTGTTTAGTTTTGAATTATTCTGGCAGATTAATGTTTAAGGTTACAGAAGGAGTCCTGTTTCATGGGGAGATAGAGAGAGGCCCATCTCACCTACTATGCCTTATTAGAGGATCTTTGTGATCTCACAGCCTGAAGGTCCAGAGACAGTAGGAGCTCAGTGCTGCTGCTGCTAAAGCACTTGAGAGGCTAATAGATGCTACAGACGTGCTGTGATCAAGGTACTGTATGTACTGTCTCTGGCTAATTTTCATCCACCTTTATGGTATGACATCCTCTCCCCCCACCTGGATGTCCAAACCATCCTGAAGGCGTGCTGAAAAACATCCACATCAAACAGCCACACCTATAGCTCGAGGCCTTCCAGGCAAGGTTTTCTCATCTGTAGCACTGTGACAGCACACTTAATTGCAGCCTGCATCCTTTGCAGGGGTGTGTCCTTTTAACAGTAACAACATGTCTAAGCAGTCCTTCGAGACAGAGGGATGAAACAAAAAACAAAAAAACAGGAGGATAAGTGAAGCTTTGCTGCAACAAACACACATGACCTATCTTTATCCACTGACGGAACAGTTTGATATTTTGGAGTAATACAGTGATTCACTTTCGTGCCAGGAAAAAGATTGATACCGCTCTGATGTGTGTACAATATGAAGCTATTCATACAGACTGGAAAGTGGAGGAAACTAAAACTGTTAGTCTGGGTCTATCCAGTAGTAACAAATACAGCAATGTGTAGTTTTACAAGGTGTTATGTGCAGGACCACTTCTTGGCCAGTCTCAGTAAAGTCTTATTATCACCACAAGGTTGCCAGCAATCTCTTGTAAAAACCGCAGCCTCCCATAAAACCACAATATCTTGTAAAACCGACACTTGTTATGATACGGCTCTTGTACAGATCAAACAAAGGGGATATGTGTTAATTAGTGAGTTTTAAGAGCTGCTTTAAAAATCTGTTACTTCTGGATAGACCCCAGTTAGCATTTTCCCATCTTTATGCTAAGCTAGACTAGGCCTACCTGGTTGAAGGATGTAGCTTCACATTTAAGGACACAAGGGTGGTATCACGTCTCTTATCTAACTTAGCAAATGATTTCCAGTAATACTGACAAAGTTTTCAAACAACGAAAGTAAAGACAAAGGAGAAGAGAAAGTCAGACGGAAATGCATCATGGTTTGGCCAAACAGCATGTTCCATGAACCCAAAAAAAGTGGTCAAAGATATTTTTCATAAAGCCATAAGCTAAAATGAGGAGAGATTTTTTCAAAAGTGCAAAACATTTTCCACAGTCTGATTAAAATGAATCATGCAGATAAGAGATAACAGAAGACATTTTAATCAGTGGTAGAAACATCTGAAAACTTTGCATAAACAAACTGGAAATCAATCACATTCCCACACGTTCAGAACAACTGTCGTTACGACGACTGGCTTGGCTCTGAGCTTTGTGACGTGACTCTGAGGATGTCACAAGACAACGCTCTTTGCCAGAAGACACGTGGCTCTGTAGCTGCCAGACTAACAACAGACAAAAGCCAATTGGACGTCACATGAATGACAAAGATGACCGAGGGAAGGCTGTCACGTTCTGGCCACTCTCTCAGAGTAAACACTTCCTGAGACTCTAATAGTCTTTGCACAGCTGCCAGCAGAGTGATGGCCATGGAGAGGTCAGGTAATCCTGGGCTAACTGGCTCCATGTCCACTAAATAGGATTGAAAGGGCCAGTCAACCCTCTCTGACTGAGGCTATGAGAAGAGACTAAGCAACCGGAAGACTTGTTGATCTACAGGTCAGCATTCAAGCCAAAGCACGTAAGAATAACTTAAGCAACTTTCAAGGTATTATGGATGACTGGTCCTGTATTGGCAGTGCTGTTAACACTTTTAGCTTTAAAGCAAAATATAATAAAAGATTAAATAAAATAAACATAAGTGAAATATCCTGCTTTTGATCACAGCAAATACATTTTCATATCTATTCATTACAACAAAGCAAGTTCTTCTTCTGCAGATTTTGTGGGATTTATACCCCCCTGCTTCCTAATACTAGATTGTTGCCATTACACACTGTTCTACCCACCTGGATGTGTTCAGCTCTCCGCCACTCTCTCGCTTGGTCTCTGTCTCTTTAGGCAGGTCCTTAACATGCAGAGCCATGCCGCGAGTGGCACAACCCAGACCAAACCCACGGAAGCCAGCCATCAGCGTCAACCCAATAAAGCCCAATAATAAACTTATCTTCTGTTGACCCAGGTCATATAGCCCTGACTGGGATTCAGACTTGAGCCTCGCAATCCAAAGTCAGTGGCATTACCACTGACTTTGGATTGGTCCACCATACTATTATCTTACATTACACTTACACATTTTGTAGTTTATCATGACATTGGTTTGATCCATAATATACTTACATGGAGTAGTCTGCGCCTCATCTAATGATCCCATATGAGAACTGTGTAAACCAATTTCATTTAGCAAATCATATATTCGGAGTGGACAGAAAACATCTTCAGGACAACCTTAGTTTGATCAAACTTTTTTTTTTTTTTTTTTTAAAGTGTATATGCATATTCTGAGTGGACTCAGCAAAAATATATGAAATGTGACTGATCTTGTCATAATGAATTCAAAAATCTAACATATTACATATATTTCCGATAAACAGTAATTACATTACATACTCTCTTTTACACTAACAGTGCAATTGTAGTTTTACTGGTGAGTGAAATATTGCTGTGCTCACTGATCTGACTGACACAGTGGTGGTCATTGCAAATACCAAGGGGAAGATGAGGTTGCACCTTCATTTTAGTGTCACTTATCAATTTCAGCAGCTTCCCCATTTTTATCTGGACATTACCTCAACTTCTGCAACTTGGACAAACAAAGTGACACTGCATAATGAAGCTCACAAATCTACTCAGAATAGTCTCCAAACCACTTGAGAAAAACTATTAAAAAAAATATATATATATATATATATATATATACAGTCATGGAAAAAATTATTAGACCACCCTTGTTTTCTTCAATTTCTTGTTCATTCTAATATCTGGTACCACTAAACGTATAATACAATGAACACAACAAAAATGCAGCTGGTCACATAATACTTTATGTCCTATTTGACATTCTTAAGCTTAATTGATTCCCAGGGTATATAAGAGGCCATTTCATGTCACAAGCAGCACTGCACATGCAAAGGCCTAGAGTGGTTTCCTGCTTACATTCAATCTGTAGCACAACTCAGAAGTTGTCAGCTCTCACATAATGCCTAAAACAAAAGAATTATGTGAAGCCACAAAGGCAGCCATCTTGGCACTGCTGGAAATTGGCATGAGTGAGAGACAGGTAGCGAAAAACTGAAGATCTCCAAGACAGCCGTTCATTACAACAAAAAAAAACAAGCTGAACATGGCACTACCAAAGTGCTACCTGGCCGTGGCAGGAAACGTCTTTCTACCCCACGAGATGACCGTGCACTCATCCGTTCCTGTGTCAGGAATTGTCGTCAGACCTCCAGGGACCTTAAAAATGAGTGGGCACTGTCGAGAAATGTGACCTGTTCGGCAAGGACAGTTCGAAACCGACTTGTTGAAGCTGGTTTGAAGTCACACAGAGCACGCAAGAAGCCCTTCATCAATGAAAGGCAGAGGAAGCCCGGTTACTCTTTGCTCGAGACCACAAGGATTGGACTGTTGATGATTGGGCTAAGGTTCTCTTCAGTGATGAATCCAATTTTGAATTGATGCCCACTCCAGCCAACTTACTGGTTAGGAGGAAGCCTGGAGAAGCTTACAACCCAGACTGTCTTGCCCCTACAGTAAAACATTGGGGTGGATCAGTCATGATCTGGGGTTGTTTCAGTCTGAGTGGAACAGGGCAAATGCAATTGTGTGAAGGCCGAATGAACCAGGTCATGTACAGGACTACCCTTGAAAACAGTCTTCTTCCATCAGCTGGAAAACTCTTTCCTGCCTCGAATGACTGGATTTTCCAACAAGACAATGCCCCTTGCCACACGGCAAGGTCAGTTAAAGCCTGGATGGAGAACCACAACATTCGCACCATGCCTTGGCCTGCTCAATCACCAGATCTTAATCCAATTGAAAACCTGTGGAAAATCATCAAACTCAAGATGGAGAACCACAAGCCCAAAACAAAGAAAATTTGTTTGAATTTGTGCAGGAATTTGAACAGGAATGGGCTGCTGTGACAGCAGAACAATGTCAGAAGCTGGTGGAGAGCATGCCAAGACGCATGGCTGCAGTCATCAAAAACAATGGTTATGCAATCAAGTATTAACTCTTGTGTGTATCATGTGTTTAAAGCAAACAGAAAAGAAAACATGGAATGCTTAAAAGTAGTGTTTTTGGCGGTACAATGCCATAGCTATTGATGTAAGAATTTCAGTAATTTTGGTTATTATCAAGAAAACCATGGGAAATGAATAGTTCTTAGTTCTTGAATTAAACTCTCATGAGCTATTTTTGTTGTTATCATTATAATTGTCCAAACAAATGTACCTTTAGTTGAGCCAGGCATTAAAATTAACAAGAAATTGAAGAAAACAAGGGTGGTCTAATAATTTTTTCCATGACTGTATATATATAGATGACTATAAAAGATAATATTGAAATTATTTGGTTATCGCATTTGCTCTTAGAGTTCAACATTTCCATTCTGTGAAATCAATTGGCTGGCATACTTTTGCATGAAAGAGATCTACTGAGGAATCATTTACAATCATTAGAGCCTAACAGATGACACTGACAAGCAGCCTGATGAGGGATGAGATCAGGCAGGATGAATGGAGGTTTGACCTTGATCATTTTTGCTTTGGCACTCTCCAGTCAGAGCAGGTTGGGAATGTAGGAGGTATTCCACAGAGTGTCTCGCACATCCCTTTTTCTCCATAAACAAATTAATCCTGAACTTATCCTCACTGTCTGGGGTATGGAGCTATGACTTTCCCATCTGCCTGGCGGCAAGGTTCAATGGCCAGAGCCTTCAGTGTCCTCCACCATCCCTCCACAGGAAAAGTGTGCACCTTCCTCAGCTATGTTCCACTGCTCTGTCATGCTGTCTCATGATTAATTGTTTAAAGTTGTTCAAAGTAAAGGAAAATCGCAGGATTGGCTAAATATCTACAGCTAATAGATAATTAAGATAGTTCATCGTGTCATGAATCTTTCTGCATCTTCAGCAGGTACATCAGGACCACAAGTGTTTGTTTTTTTTTCCTTCTTCTTCCCATTAACCAGTCAGCCCTGCCTGAGTGGAGCAGCAAAGTTTGGCTTCACCTGAAGCATGGGTCCCTTTTGTCAACCACATCTGTCCTGAGCTGTTCTCAGTTGCCATGGCTACCTCCTCAGCGAAGTCTAAGAAATGATGTTGCTCACAGTAACCAACATCTGTGCGAAATAATAAAAAAAATTGTGCCATCCTTTGACAAAAGTCTCATCAATCAAATCCTGGTTCTTGGATGCCTTGAACTGGTGAGAGATGAGCAGCACGTCTACTCAGGCCACTGTGCGTTCAACTGGTGAATTGCGTTTTTGTGCTCTTGGATATAAGAAAACAAGTGTGGTTGGTGAGGGCTCAAAACTTCCTCTTCCAGGAACATTAGTTTCTTGAAATAAAGCTCTGATTGGGGCCCTCTGTCAGCTGAACTAACACTTCATCCAGACTGGTAACTAAGGCTAGTTACTCAGTAATAGCAAGTCATACAAATAGGTCCTGAACTGTTGCAAAAGTTAACTTGATTAAATGAGAGTTGGATAGATTAAGTAAAACAGATAATTACTAATAGCTAAAAGTTAATGAATAGTATTAAATGGCCGAAACAACAGATTCGACTTCAAGTCATAGTGTGAATGCAAACCAACTCTAAACACTGCAGTTCAGCTGTGTAAAATCTAATGTATCTCTTTCAAATGAACACATTGGGAACATGACAGGCAGCGTTGGTGAAGGGGCACTACGGTTCATCTGACAGGGCTGTAGCCTGTGGGAATACGTCAGGGAACCTCTGCTCCACAGCTCTCACATCGATGGATAAACATGGCCAGGGTGCATATTCGAGGACATTATGTAGGCTGCTTTTTCATGCTTGAAAGTCTTATTTTAAAACATGTCATGTGGCTCTCCACTACCCACAAAAGCACTTCATTTTTATTCAGGGCACAGACACTCAGGTCGAGCAGCCCTTGTGAGAAGTTGCTTGTCGGCTCTTTGCGTCAGCCTCACTCGTAGTGATGCCGTGTTAAGAGTTTTTCCTCCAAGGCTTTGATTCATGTGTCATCGCTGCTCCGGCTAATAGATCTTAATCTGTAATTAATATTTCCTCCACAAGCTGTCTCTCCCCTGACTTCCGATGTGATGCTCTGCCTGTAATTACAGCCAATAAAATCGCTAAATCGGCACACTCTCTGCTCAGATCAGGGTCATCACAGTTAATCAAAGGCTGAGACTTGATAATGGTCCTCTGCTCATGCCGGGCAGATGAGGTGTCAGGCGATGCAGGGATTAAATGTTATCTCTATTAGATGCAGTGAGAGCTACATTGTTCAATAGAGGACCACGTTTCTGCTCTACAAAAGACAAAAACAAGGAAATAAGTGGGGAGATTAAATGCATCTCTTTCTTCATTCTGTTCACTGCAACCAAACTGAATTACAGACAGGAGACAGGGTCATTGCACAGGTGAGATATTTTATTGCATGCCATTTCGCTTCACATCCCTACATCTCACTCACACACCCACACACACAAATGGCATCTTGAGATGAGATAACATGGTCCAGAGCTGAGGTACCTACTGAGCTTACTTGGCTCCAGAAAGAAAAAAAAAACTGGAGAATAAAACAACTAATGAAAGAAAGAAAATAATGAAAAAGAATAGCTGCTGTACGTGTGTGCATTTCATCATTACTTGATAAAAAGGCACAACAACTCTAAAACATACAAGTGATAACTTCAAGGGGCAGTAAAGCCAGTACCACAATCTACATATCCATGCACTGTAACTGCATCAAACAATGTTTAAAGTAAGATATTTATGGGTTGCAGCAGGATTACCATGCCACTGTAAATCAGTTGAAGCTATGAGTCAAAACAGTGTATTAAGAAGGCAAAAGGACCTTAAAAAGAAAACTAAAGGACTGCCTTGGTAAACACTTAGCATTACTTCTTAAGCACAGCTAATGCTCTGCCAAGGTTGATAATTGGCACTCTTTCTTTCTTAATCACATCGAGAGTGTTCACTGATTTAACACACACACAAGCCCTCTAGGCGACGTAGTTTGGACCCATTTTCTGGCTTAAACATCTTCATCTCTTCTTGTTTCTTTGGCAACTTTATCTTCACAACTAAAATATTTATTTGGGAAAGTTTTTTTTTTTACTTTTTACATGGACATAACTATCAGAAAAAAAACATGCACAAGTAATCTCTGGCCCAAAGGTCTCTTCAGGACCACATTCAGTTATTATGAACATCACTCACTCTATGTCACACACAAGCAAAAATGATGAGCAGCAATAAAACAATCAGACAGTTAAAGTAACACTGCAGAGGAAAGCATCGATTGGCTTCAGACTCATCTGAGGTACTTCTCAATGCAGACTGATGGATATGATAGTGATGTTTCAGGGGAAGCTGCAGCAGTAGCGCTGCCAACTATTAAGAATGACAACTGTAGGGGGTGTTCTCACTTTGATGGTATGTAGTGGCTGTGCTGATAAACATCAGTGTTTGTTCCAGGTTGGGGCTGCCATGGGACCTTTGGAAGACCTCTCAACCACTATCAGCTCATCTGGGTTGTCACGGGCCTTATAATGGAGCAGGAGGTCTTGGATGGCTCGCTCCTCAATCTACAAGGATAGAAAAGATGGGAAAAAGATTTAGGATGAGGGGGGGGGCTGTGGGTAACAAAACCATGCTTCATTTAAGGGTAAAAGAGAAAACGCTGACACTGAGAGCGTAATGATAATAAGAGCATTTTACATAATGGCAACCAGAAAGCCGCAAGAAAAAAAAAAGCGTTCTGTGAAGGTGCTGACAGAAACCTGGCAACGGCTGTGGAGGAGCAGAAAGGACTGTCAGAGAAAACTGGAGGCAGCGCATTTCAAACCAGGACTGAACAGAATGTGATATTCATTAGATGAATGTCTGTGAGATATGACAGAAATGAGACACGTGGCCCCTGCTATGTTTTTCCACTTGGGATGCTGCACATACAAGTTATACATTCAGTCACGTATGAGCGTGCGTGTGCGGTTGAGTGTGTGGAGCGCTAACACACACAGACAAGACGCCTCACCTGGATGAGCGCCAGTGGCTTCTCTCGGCTGCGGATCAGTGCGGCTTCCTGCTGCCTCTCCTCCTCCACAATGGAGGCAAAGGTCACCTGGGAGTAGAGGGGAGGGCTGCCCACTGCACCTAGCACCCAGGGCCTGGGGGAGAGACAGGTGACACAGAGAGGGAGAGATAGAGTGAGGATGGGCTTCAGTGTCCATGATAGTGAAAGCAACACAAGTCAAGGTGTGTAGACAAAAAATTGAATCAGCGACTAATGACAAGCTCCTGTGGGAGAAGAGACTGCCAGTCCATTTATGATTCTATAAAGCAAAAAGACATCTCTATCATACTGTCAGCACTGCTAGCAAGACAAGCTTAACTGTACTTGTT
Source organism: Caranx ignobilis (assembly GCA_021432705.1). NCBI lineage: Eukaryota > Metazoa > Chordata > Actinopteri > Carangiformes > Carangidae > Caranx > Caranx ignobilis. The sequence continues at coordinate 20,246,592 of MU270012.1, forward strand.
ACAGTGCGTCACAAAATACTGGCAGAGAGGCTGGAGGATTTGGTGGGACTTCACATTAACACTATTTCATATTCTTGTTCCTGGACCACAGGTTACAAAGTGTTGTTGGTGAAGTTCACTACCACAGCTTGAGCAGTAATGAATAGAGGAGGAAGAGTCCCTGGTTCTGCTTTATTCTCTCAGACAGAAACTTAAAGCCAAAGGACAGAGCCAGAAGAAAAACTGTGCTGTAATAACATCCACATATAATGGATTAAAGAAGGCACAGAAGGGACTCAGTGAATTAGCTAGCATTACAAGCATGACATCTGACAAGAACACTGATCTGCAAGTCCCACGAATGATCTGATGGATTGGCCATAAACTTCAAAATGAAACCATGTCCAGATCCATTCTGGTTAACTTCCAGATTTGTGACATTAAAGATAAAATACTTCAAACTGCCTGGACATAAATTAAGCTATCAAGGAGGAACAGAGATGTTTTAACACACCAGTCCCTGCCTTTACTTCAGTGCATCAAAAGTATTCAAAAATATACTGTATGCATGCATACAGTGAGGGCTATTAGATGCCCATTCTCTTCCAAGTCCTTTCCCTGAAACACTGATGAAGTTAGAAGAACATGAATGAACATAGAGAGACCAGGTTTGTTTCCCAAGAAGAAAAGAGACTTTGCAGAGAGGGAGGTCCTGGACATCAACAGGTATATTGAGATGGTCAACATTACACTGGTACCCTAATATTTTAAGAAGAAAAAAGTTACTTGGGGGCATTTTTGCCTTTTTGTTACAATGGGACACTTGGAGAGAGACAGGGAACATCAGGAAGAGAGAGGGGATGGCATGCAACAAAGGGCTGCAGGCTGGATTCAAACCATATCAACCCCTGTTAGAGCCACGGCTCATATGATTATGTTGCCGACTCACATGTAATAACCATCATTAATGGGTTCAGTAACTTTGTATGGAGACATGAATGGGTTAAATAACCCAGTTAAGAGTCGGGCCATGACAAAAATAAGAGAGGAAAATCATATTCCTACAGGAAGCAGACATTTCAAAATAAACATAAAAGCTGTGGCTGTAAGAAGACAATGTACAGCACCTTTAAATCAGGTGTTCAGAGGGAAGTTGTGATATTGATATAAAATTCAGTTTATTTCAGGTCAGATGTATTGAGGGCAGATAAAGAAGACCTATCCTAGTGCATGTCAGAGAGAAAAATAACCCGACCACTCTTTTTTAGTGTTTACTTTCTTCAACAAAGCAATCAAAATCTTTTAAAAAGGTTCTTGAGCCGATTGCTTTAGAATCACAAGGCACATTTATCTGTGCAAGAGGCTTTAATACAGTAATAAATGGAAAATGGAACATATCTAATAAACTCAGAGGGCACTCAGAGACGACAGACCTCCCCCAAAAACTGACAGACACAGGTGAGAGGAGGATGCACCTGAGACAGAATTAATTTCATGTGCTGTATGAATTGAAGTATTACTGTTCACTGTAATGTAATGGAGGTGACGCCAGGTTAAAACACTACATGCAAAAGCTGGACTTTTTCAGATAGATATGTAGTTACAAAAATATGAATGTACTGATAAAATAATGGAGCTGAGCCGACAGCACTGGTGGCTCCAAATCAATAGTCCCAAAACTACACCAAAAAAATAAAGAAAAGCAGGGGTGAAGGAGGAGGGTGCGAGAGAGAGCCACATGATAAAATAATGCGTCAATGGGGAAAAAGTGACACAATTTCTTTTTCAATTTCTTGGTCTATTTATTGTTGTGGATTTTTTTCAGCTCTTGTAAAATATTGTCAGACCACACATGTAACAGGGGATGTGGGGATGATGAAGTAAAATCCCCACCACATGTATTGGAGCTGCTGAAATATTCAACTATTTTAGTATTTGGAGATTCATGCAACATATTGATTGATGTGCATGTTGCTTTATTTGGCAGATCTACGAGAAGGAATAACAGGAAATGACAGACACCTCCATAAAACACTGACTGTAGCAGCAAGCAAAAAAAAAAAAAAAAAGTTATAATTCATAACTGGTCACTGAACCAACTACAGTAGGTAACTGGCTTCAAATCATCAGGAAGATTTATGAGTGGACAGACTGACTGTACCAAGACTGAGAAGAGACTTGGACAAAGTGGACAGCATATTAGTTGATGGCTCCTCCTCACTGCCTAAAATGCCGTACACTTTTCCTGTCAATCATGGAAATTATGTTGTGTCATTTAAGACCCCTGAGTTCATGATGTCATGGATGCCATGGTGCCTGGGAGGAAACAATGCAGCATGCAGCAATCTATATTTCAATTCATTTCCCGTAACTGTAAAAAACTGCCTCATGCACCATGTGTGCCTTCACACACACACAAACATATTTCTCTTAAAAAACCAGAATGCAGAACACATTACTTCCTCTTTGAACATTTATCTTCTCCAAAAGTGCATGTCTCATAGATGACCTGAGGTCCCAGCAGTCTGACCTGCGTTGCTTATAAAGTGATTTCTTCGTAGGTGCCACGCATTGTTTGGAGGCTCACTGCATTCAATGTTCATTTATGAATGTGGCAAAAAACATTCCTAATCACCCTCATGATGCCTGATGGCCACGGAAGAAGACTCTCAGACAAATCTGAAAACATTCATAGACAACACAAGAAAAAAAAAGTCTGACATTCACTTTAAGTGCAAAGATGATGATTATATAAGATAGGCATTTCTAGTAAATCTGACTTAAAAATCTGGAAAGAGAAGGCAGACGTGAGAGTGCACGAGGCGGCTGCTGCTGCTTCCTGAGCCCTGAACTCATCCGTCTCATCCAAATACCAGGAGGAACCTGAAACCTGCTCCCTGTTCTGTATGATCTGTTTTGACATGAGGTCTGCCCTTATCAATCCTGATTAACATCACCGACTTCACAAGAGCGATTCACACAGCTGTTAAATATCTAGATGCCTGCTCTTGAGCTTTCAGCATGAAGCGGGGGCAAACAGAGGAAGTGTATCAGATAAAAGAGATGCACTTGCAGAGGAATAGGAGTGCTTCACTTGCAAGACCTGAAATAACTGAAAGCCTGGAGGAATGACCGAACAACTCAAGTGGTTTCTTCCAGTCAAAAATAGGCCTTATGGAAGAAAACTATTATTACAGCGAGCCATATATTTTAATGGACTGCACTGTGGACATGTGTGTGTGTGTGTGTCTGTGTTTGTCCAGCTGTCTGTGGATGCTGTAAAGGTCAGGGCGACTCGGTGTCTGTGGGCAGGTCAACCCAGCTGCACTGGGTCGTTTAGAGTTGTTTAGATCAGTCCGACCAGAGCCTCACGACTCTCTCAATCTGTACAGCTCAGCATTTTATTGATCTGTCTGTGGTTAACACTTCCTCTTTTATTTCTAAACTCTGTTTTTAATCTATAACTGGTTTTCACAAATAAAGAACATAAAAATCTTTGGCCATTTCAGAGGCATTTTAGAGGCATTGTAATGATGTTAGTTTGAACTGAGCTAATTAAGTGAATGAAATTTCCCATGTATGGTGTGTGATGCTTATTTTAAACCATATTAAAGCTGTTTTATGAAGACACCTCAACAGTGTCACCAAGTGGAAAGCAGCAGTACAGAACAGGAGTGCTCTTGTCTTGACATGTGTTTCTGCCTCGGAGTGTATTGTCTGTAAGTGATACTACTCACCCGGTCTGTTTCTCTGGCTCGCTGCTTTCAGCACATTTGAACGTGACCCTCCTGGCAGCAGGTGTAGTGGTGACAGGCGATCCCTGTGCAGCTTGGCCCCTCTGTGTTCCTGATTGCCCCACTCTGATTAAACGGTTCTCCTCCTCCTCCAGCAGAGCCCGAAATGAGCATGAGGAAGGCGGGGACTGAACTGCTGTTGCCCTGCAGACAGAAACGAATGGCAAACAGAGGGAGAGAGCAGGTGTATATATTAATTTTACAGTGAAGGTGAAATATGGTCTCACAGTTGTTTTTAGTGCTCCTGAGCAGATCCATTGACCTGCTGTGTTAATAGTTACGCTGTATCCCTTGAAAGCGCAACTGCACTGTCTAAATGTGCATCTACAGCTAGATTTTGTGTTCCTGCTCACTGACAGCTGATGTGATTTTCTCAAAGGATGTTAAGATAATAAAATGATTTTATCTGCTGCATTCCTGCCAAGGTAAATGTTTTTTTGTAAACCATTTATTTCATGTCAGTTCCTGCTTTTAACATCAGAAGGAGAAAAAATATGTAAATGAGAACAATCTAAATTTGGCTAAATTCAAAAACAGCATAAATATATAATCACAGAGCGGAAGACAGAGCTGGAAAATGACACAGACACCTGTTGTGGACATTTCCTGCCTGGAATACATTGCATACCTGTGTTAACAGCTGAGGTCTGCTCACTTCATTGTAGTAGATCAGATTTGTATTAACGATGCCATGGAAGTCAAATTTACATAAAAGCTTCAACTAAGACTTTGAAATCCTGCTGCTTCTTCCGTGTGGACACATTATTTATGCTGTACAATAAAGACTGTCACACATCTGTGTGTAACTGCGCCATCACGGTTTTATTCCCTGCTGGGGAACAGGTGTTGCATGTCAAACCCCCTTTCCTCATATTTCCTGTCTCATTACTGAAAAGGCTAACATTTCCCCACAAAATTAAGTTAAGTTATCCATACTAAAAATGTGTGTACTAATGAAACTGTGAAGAACTCTTCAAAGTGCACTACCAGCAAGAGGTTGTAAACTCATCGAAAGAAGCCACTCACCACGCCTTCCCACTGCTTTTGGAAGGGGTAACTGTGGGGGTTGGTTTGGATGCTGTGGACTCCACACTGGCTTCCTTGTTGGCCATGGCCAGCATCTTCCTCTGCTTCTGGGAGAGTTTAGTGGGAACAGGGGAGTGCTTGATGCTGGTGCCGACACTGCAAGCAGGACGGAAAAAATGTAGAGTTAACTGAAGAAGAGGAGAGTGAAAAAAAATGGCCACTCACATGGAGCAGCACAGCTTTGCTTCTCCTTGCCTCTACCTGCATGGTTTCCTATTCAGTACACTAAGAATGTGAAAAAGTCACTGTAAATACCATTTGATCTTGTAAATAATGGAGATGTCACACACCTTCCAGGGCTTTTAGGAGTTGCTCCCAGGGTCTGCAAAGAGCTGGCTTCCATGTCCATGATGGTTCTCAGATCCAAAACTGGGGGTGGACGACTAGGACTGCAGATAACACAGTCACACATACTATGTAAGTAGGATATACAGCTCAATTTTCATCAGTAATTTATTAGGTAACGATGAAAACTTTCCCTTCTTTCTGCAGCCCTTCTCCTCAAAGTGGGAGGAAATATAATCTGTTGCTGAAAACCATGAGTGTTTTATATCAAATCTGAAAATTGTTTTTCAAAGCCTGTAAAATTACTCATCTCTGACTTGTGGACTTTCTGTCCCTCACTTTTATTTTTTGTAGGAGAAAACTGATATTAGGTCCAATCAAGTCCATCTTACCAGGGTAGGGCGTTGGGGATGTTCTGTGCAGCAGAGTTGGGGGAGTTGGGAAGCCATTTCTCAGGGATGTTGGGGTGCTAGGTGGAGTCTTCAGCCTCTGAGTGAAAGGTTTCTCATCCTGCAGATGAACAACAAACATACTACTTATTCAACAATAATCAATAATACAATTGCAGGTGTTAAATGTTCAAACAACGCATCTAGTTGACATTTTTAGTTACAATCATGCAGTACAATAATGAAACATGATATGATAATGAAAAGGTGTGACATAGATTACACTTGTATGAAGTGAACAGTAAAATATGTGCATATGCATGTCGTGTTGGTGAGATACTGACCTCAGTCCTGTCATGGAAAACAGGTGACTGAATGTCTCGGGGACTGCCCACCCCCATGTAGCTGCCCTCTGAGTCCGATGTGAGCAGCTCCTGCAGGGACTCTGTCGAGTTAGCCTTACCCGACTTCACCAGGCACGGGGAGATCACTGAGAGCAGAAAGTGTTTGTGTTAGTGAAATTACTTGATTTAACCTTAGCAAATGAATGAAAAACAAATGCATATTTTAAAAGTAAATTTAAGTGTACCTGCAGTAGGGGGGCTTTGGATGATATCGGACAGAGTGTAACCCCAGAGCTGTCAGATCGTCGCCTTGGTTTCTTTTTAGCCTTCATCTTGGCTTTCTTTAACAGGATGTCCCTAGAGGTACAATGTTGTAGAATCATTAGCAGATCCTTTTTAGGGCATCAGATTTAAGAGGGGATTACAAAGACTTGTAAACATCCTGGTAGCTGTACTAAGGATAACACTTGTCCCTATATACCTGCAGGAGTGATCCAGCTCTGCTTCTGGTTTGGGGCTGAATGCTGAGTCCAAGTCTTCATCATCGTACACACTGAGGTCTGGAGCACCAGGGTATGGAGTGATAACTCTCTTTTGCATGGCTGGAATCTGATGTAACAAAGCACAACTTAAATAGTTAGAACAGCTGATATCACAGCGCCACATTTCCAGTGATAGATATAACTTATTAGGAACATTCGCATAAAGTGAATCAAGACTGATTTTTAAAAGAAATCAGAAATCTCTATAACTGTGCAAAAACATGATATAATGACCTAATAACATTAATGTTAATATTTGGCATATTTTTGTTGTTTTTAATGGACCGCATGTGTAACAGTACATTTGGCATAAGCCCTATAAAGCAGATTGGTTACATTCAGCTGCAAATGATATAAGAAACAAAAACAACAGTTATACTAGTTCTCTTCTACATTCTGCTAGATTAGCCTCTGCTGCCGGGGATTTTTGAAAGTCATGAGGAAATGATGGGTATTTGTTAAAAGGTTAAAATCAAGGTCACAAGAGAAACAATAAGGAAACACTGAAGTTATGGAAAATGATATGGAGCTGTGTCTAGGGGTGGAGGCTGACTCACCATCCTCCTGTAAGCTGCGGAGAGATCCACAAGCACCTCATCACTGAGAATATCCAGAGCTCTGAGGGAAAAAATAAAAAAAACAGATATGTACAGATGATAAAACTGTTTTACTTCTCTCCTACTGGCTCAGACATTTCTACAGGTGACTCTGTGAAACAAAGCTCATAAGATGTGTTAGAAACTGCTGAAATGCTCTGAAAACTGTTTTGATTTTTTTTTTCAAACTTGATTCTCACTTTGACTCCAGCAGAGCAGCCATGTTGAGCACAATGAACTGGAGACAGGAGAGTTTAAGCTGCTCAGCATTGTACATGGCAGCAAACTCCAGCAGCTCAGCGGCGTTCTTCAGAGTCACTGAGGGGAGCAAAACATGAGTTTGTTACAGTCCAGACCAAAATAAATAATATTTTTGGTAATATACAATGAGGAGAGAGAGTGACAGATGAGAGGACAATGGGCAAAACCAACAGACTGAGAGGAAAAAAATATTTCTATAACTGATGCATCATTTGTAGTCATCTTGTGCCTTGTGTCCATCTGTTCCTCTTCTCCCCTCCGCCTCTCTCTACTCTTTGAGTAATTTTAGATTCAAGCTTGAACGTTTTTCTGAAATTTTATAATGATACCAAGTTTGCCAATATTTGTCTCTTTTTTGGAGGTATTCATTGTTTGTAGAAACATAAGCCAACTGCAAATCACAATTTGTTGTCCTAAAATTTTTGGCTGCGTATTCACTTAATTTAAATTTAAGTACCACTTGACTACAGTTGGTAATCTGTAGCTCATCTGACTTGCAATTAATGGGTGTATGATGCTGGCCTGTTGAAGGCATTATGTGAAGAAATTCCCTAAAAAAGGTGTTACTGAGATACCACATCATCAACATATCCAAATGGAAAGAGGTGATAAAAGGTAAGAGTGTGTGAAAGTGAAAGAAGAAGGGTGCAGATGTAAGTGAATGAAACAAATGAATCGTACAGTTCTCTGTAATGACGACTTCACACATCTCCTTCAGCCGTGTGATGAGCAGCTGATCGGCCACAACCAGCACATTGCAGACAAACTCGACATTCAGAGACTCTGTCAGTAAAGGAAGAGAAGTACTGTCAATATGTTCCCTTTTACCATTCATGTAGATGAAGTAAAAACAGTGCTAATTCTCAGAAGCCACAGATGTATTTCCAGAAGTTTTTAAGCAGTTACCTTTAATGGTGGGAGACTCATCTGTGTAAATGTATTCGATAATGACGTGCAGAATCTCAGAGCTAGTTGGCATCTCCAGTGCATTACAGGACGTGGCCTGAGGGGGCACAAGGCAACTGTGTAAACAGCACTAGACACTGTGTTTAAATTACACAGGTTTATACCAGTGGTTGGTTAAAGAATAAATCAATATGAACTAAAAGGCTGACATACCTCAATCCAGGGGTTTCCAAGCATACTGTTGAAATACTCTGCACAAAAGATGGACACATATAAACATAGTCTTACTTTTTTTTTTTTCTTAATGTAAAACATGCAAACACCAACCAAAGTTGAAGTGATACAACAAACAGGAAGCTGATATTTCCACAAACTGCAGGTATACAGCTAACTAACAAACAAAAACACAGCCTCAGGTTGGAGGGAGTAATAATATTAATGCATTGCTGCAAACATTACATATGCTCTTTGTTACATGTTTATGCACAATAACAACATGTTTGTCTGTATTGTGCTGATTTATTATCTTACCTAGTCTGGCACAGAGCACACTTTTGTGGCAAGGAAACTCTTTCCCATCTTCGGATTTCAGGGTAACATCACAGAGGTAGGAGCTGTGGAGACACAAAACAATAGAGAACAGAAATTTATCATTTTCATATCAAATGTATTATTTACAATCGAGTCTTAGGCTACAACTGACAATATTTACTCATGTACACACCATTTTCTCTGGCAGAATTTGGGTTTGTTGCCAATTTTCTTGTGGGTGATATTGATTTTTCCATTTTCATATTTGACTCCGTCCAGTCTGTCAAGGAATAAAGAAAACATGATTAACCAAAAAATGACTGTATGTGATTGTGCCTCAGGTTTTAGAGAACATCTGTGCATCTCACCGTGCCGACAGGCTGCCCAGGCCAAGCTTCTTTGCAACACCCTGCAAGATTTTGACAGGATTGGCCCCCCCTTCATTGGCTCCAGCCTTGTCACCTTTGCTTCCTTTCCCTTTTTGCCAGGCTTGGAGCCCTTGCTCTTGGCCTTGTCACCCTCTCCTCTGGTTGCAGAGGGAAGGGAGCGGTACACCTCAAAGGCTGAGCGACCTCCCAGGTCCAAGTCCTGCAGGCTGCTGATAATCCTCTGCTGCTCTGTATCCTGGCAAAGGTGACAAAGCGAGTCTCCATGAAATAACCACAGCAGAGTCAAAGGTTCTTCAGCTCTTTACTACTAATGCAAGTGTCTCATATAGACTGAAGCTAAATTATACACAGTATAATTCAGACTGATGTTGCTGAGAGTGGATATTAGTGAATAAGACATTCCTCACCTGGTTTTGCCCTGTCAGCACCCCAGACTCTTGGCCGGGCCCCGTGCATCAGCAGCTCACAGGAGTCTGTGTAGATGAAGTTCAGAGCGTATTCCAGCATGTCCGGAGGGATCTTTTCGAAAATTAGCAAATCGCAGCCCACAGCATCTTCACTCTTCCTCACTTCCTTATCAAGTTCCTCGTCATCGCCACATTGCTCAGACATGAACAGTTTGCGGAAGAACTCAGACCTCATTGACAAAATGTACTTGTGAGCCACGAAGGTGCGATTGCCGGCCTGAAGTGTCACGTCATGGATGCTGTCCATTTCATCTGCCTCGTCCATAAGGCGCCGGAAGTGTTGGAAGAAGGAGGATGAAGAAATGCTGGGAATCTCATACAAGCTGAAATTAAGACACAGTGTGCAATAATCATACAAATGATGAAAAATGATTGATACATCAAGACAAACCCGAGTGATCACTGGATGAGCTTACTCCCATTTTTAAAGGACTCACTGAAAATGAAAGCCTAAATGTAGGGTGGAGATCTAAAAATAAAAACATTTAGACCACATATCTACCTAACATTCATTGTCAAGTTATCAATGATTCCCTGTGGAGATGAATGCTTGTAGAGTCACTGCCCCTCAGTCTATCTCTTGGAGCAGGGCCCAGGTTCCCACCTCTAGATGGCAGAGTAACCTGTGCGATGAATGATGGTATGGTCTGTATCTTCAAGATATACTTTGTCATTTCTCTAAACGTTCTTTTCCATTTAGTCAGTGAAACTATCTTGATAGTTTACTGACATACTGTTTGTAATTAGCCATAAGGCTTGCAAAGCCAATGAAACTGTGGGTCAAAGCCATTTACATTATTGAAAAGTATGTTTCAGTGATGTTATGGTATTGCCCACAATAAACCACAAAATATGACACTAATATAAATCAACAAAAATGTATAAATCGCTGTTGAACAAGGAGGAAGACTGAAAAGAAGAACAACTGCATATCTTAATCAGAGGATCTTAATCAGAGGATCCATCCTCCATTCATTGTTATTATTTAGCCTCCTCGAGCCACTGATTCAAGTTTCTCTCTGAATAATCATTATGATGATTTTTTTCTCACCATTTCAATTATCACTGGAGTGGCACTCATAGTTTAACAATGTGTTTACACTGAATTAATTTAAACTGATTTTTACACTTGTTAGTCTCATGTTTGCCTGACAGAACAGATTTTTGTATTTACCAACAGCTTGCCCTTCACATGTGTAGCTGATCACAAAGCATCTTTATAGACTTCACGTCTACTGACTACAGACATATGAACATGACTGAGAAGCATTTCCGTAGCACCAAGAAGGATCTCCCACCTTGTTTTGGGGTCAGCCTGAAGCACTCCAAAGTTTCGGCCTTTAGAGTCCATGGTGATGCTGACAGCTCTGTGGACGTACGGGAGTTTCTCCAGGCGGATTCGCTCGTACACTGTCCCAGCATCTGAATGGCCACAGACCTCCACACTGACCTCTGTAACATCACAAGAAGTGTGTTAATCAGATTTATTAATCATGTAATTATTTCAATCAAAAAGCCTGCTTTAATGATATCCACTAATTTTTTGCCCAGAGTAGGTGTTTTGAATTATACTTTATGATGTGCTAGAGTACTACAAGATTGATGCCGGTGATTTGACAAATTTTAATTTAAAAAAAGATGGCGTGCAAATTTTGAATTATCTTACAAAACGATATCAAATGATAGGAAACATCAACTATTGCAAGACAATAGCAAACTTCCAGTGCACCATGTTGCTAAATTCCTCACCTTTCTTCTCACCGTACTTCTTATATTCCCCAGCCCACACGCCACTGAAGCCCTCCCCCTCCTGAGTCACAAACATCATGCTGTTCTTGCTGAGAGCAATGTCTGACATGAAAACCTGACGCCCGTACGCCCACCGGCACTGTCTCACCGAGCTGCCAGAGGAGCGCCAGCAAAACACCTGACAGAGAAGGGGAAAAATACAGCAGGAAGGACAAGTAACTCTTAGTCACCATTTTCATCTATAGGACTCATATAGGCCTGATTCTGCATTGTGTAACTGTAATTGAATTATTGTGTAACACCATAGGTTAGATAACCATTCAAAAATAAAACACCTTCAAAATATCAGTTATATATTCTCTCATTGCGCCAACAGGTAGCTTCATTTTGGGCTTCCACCTTGCCTCAGTTTTATCGTTTCATAATTGAATTGGGCCAATTTAAGAAGTGGGGTAATGCATTTCTACACAATTCACCTAAATAACAGGATGAAAAGCCTTTCTTCTTTTACATGATGAATATACTTACCCTGCCAGCTTCATCTAATGCCAAGATGGCCACCTTTTCCCCGCCTCCCTCATTGAGGATCTGTGCGTCCACACGGTGGTCCAGACTGCCACCACTGACCAGAACCTTTTTGATGTTGAGCTGCCTAAATAGGACGAAGCAAAAATAATACATTGAAAAAACATGGTGTTAATATTATTAATACAGTACAAAATGAATTGCAGTCTACCCATGGTTCACTTGGTAGAATACAGTTTCATTCAATCATTTCTGCTGATTTATAAATGTCTGAATTCAGGTAGATCAAATAGCAATAGCACACTATTTGATGTACCTGAACTCAGGCGTTCATAAATAAATTTGTTATTGCTTTCTTATACACTGGCTCTACTGCTCTTTCCAAACAAAACACGGTTGCAACACTAAACTACACAGAGCAGAGAGACAGGTACCACAACTGCTTCCAATTTAGTGACAGATTTACTCTCAGCTGTCATTCAAATGAGCCCTGATTAGAAAACCAGAGAGAATGCGGAGAGGACAGTTCCTCTGCCGGCTTGAAAAGACCGCAAATATCGTTCATATATTATTTTCTGAGCAGTGATTTTAAAGATTACTGTTTCATTCACCTTGAAGCCATTTTCTTGCACTGGTAGTCAGCCAACAGGTAGACGTCCCCTTCTCAGTCACAACTACTGTCGCTCCATCACTAGCTGCTGCCATGGCTATGGTAACATCTTTGTGTGCAGGGCTGATACCTGCCGGGGGGCAGTCACACACTTCTCACCATTAGGATCCAGAAGGTAACCTGGAGATTAAATCACAAAGGAATAAAAAAAACAACAAAAAAAAAAAAACTTTACGGTATGTTCATGAAATTAAGTTGCCTATACATAGCATATGTTCACATTAACACTGCCCTTGTACTTGGGTATGCTGAGATTACCTAGCTGGCCCCCATTGAGTCCCATTGTATAGACGGCCTCCCTAGTCCACAACACGGTGTGAAACCTTCCTGCTGCAACTCCAATCACTGTCCTCCCTTTCAGCATCTTGGAGAAGACCTGTACAAGGTATTACAAAATATTCTATTAAATTGAGAGCAGATTAAAGACATCTTTACACAACATGTCTGTTAAGACAACAAAAAAAAAACAAATCCCATTTCACACAAAAATGTTGCTCGCCTGTTTAGGAACATGTGCTGAGGCAGGAGGAGGAGCTAGGCCAAGCTGGTGAAAGGTGTTGAGGCCAAAAGTGTAAACGTATCCTTCCTCTGTCAGCACCACTGTGTGGTCCTTAGCTGCTGCCACCTGGGAGCAGTGGTGGGACATCAGACCCTCTACCATTCGAGGGACCTGAGGAGCGGAATAAGGAGAAAAAGACAAAGATCAGAAAAAACCTATCACCTGTGATCTGCTTATTTGACACTCTGACTGCATAAAGTTACTGCTGATACTGGCTTAACACTGTACTAGGTGAGAAATTATGCATGCAGAACGCAGATTTAAAAAGGTATGTAAGGTTTATGTAAAAATATAAAGGACATTAAAATGGGTTTTCCAAGTACACATCGGCCTTGAATTATGGTGCACGCCACTTCTTTTTCTTTTCTTTCTTTTTTTAACTATCATCAAATATGCTGTGCAGAGAGGATGCCCTGCTCCACCACGACCATTTAACATAATTTATTACTACCATCAGAAACACTTTTTAGACTCAAGGATCCAAGAGTGAACACTCAAGCATGGAGACACTTTAGAAATCCCATTTTCTTTAAAATAGCACTTCATCTGATTAAAATTAGTTTCCAGAGATGGCAACTCCAGGCATTCAACCATGGAGACAACACATATTCGTTCTGTATCTATTTGCCTGTAGCAGGGATGAGACTGCATCCTTATCAGTTGTAGACAACAACATTGTCTTAAATTAATAGATACTAATAGGCCTTTAAGCCAACTGTAATTAAAGCAACCTTCAAGTAAACCATTCCAGCATCTCTGTTTTATTGCATCTACAACAGTAATGATTAACACCAAAACTTCTGAACCTGTTGATATTAATTTAAATCTGTCTTATGAGATAATTCATCCGAATTAAGAGTAACTCCATCAGCTGTAATTTAAGGTTGTACCTAATTGATACCCTATAAGTATCACATCTCACCAGATAAGTTTGTTCATCCCCATGACCCAATCGCCCTCCTTGTCCATGGCCACAGGTGAACACTTGGCCTTTCTGAGACAGGAACACAGAGTGGAACTTACACAGGACCACCTAAAGGTAGAAGAGGAGGACAACATGAACGTGTCATATTTTGTTGCTGCTGTTGTTGTTGTTTTAATACGACATGTCCTTTGTTGGGGAAACAGTCTGTATATTGGGTTTCAGTATCATTTTGACCTTACAGGAGGAGAGGCTGGGATGCATCTCTTTCCATGTCCTCCAGCCAAGTCCTCTTAGTGGTAGTAAAACACTATGCCAATAAAGGCCAGGGCACAAGTGGAAAAGCAAACATCATTACTAATACATTGATCCCCTCAAGCTTTCAATAGAGTGCAGGGATGTTTCACGAAGTATCACATTGATGTGGACAATCACACACTTGCATACACACCAGTGCAGTTCATTTAATTAAAAAATGTCATAGTGGAATTAATATTTAACCTCTGGCACCTGCTGGATTGGGTTAGAAAGACAAAGACTGTATGCTGTGCCACTGGGTCATTGTGTGGTCATGAAACCAGATCTACCTGTCCCCCACAAGGCTTTATGAAATTACACAGCATGACAAGTTCTGCAGGTCAAAAAAACCAACCTCAAACATAGTTTCTGTAAACAGCAATAATATAGTGACAAAGGGATTCTGATGAATTATTTCTTACCAAACATGAAAACGTGCTTTCAAATGCCAAGTCTGAAGAATAGATTACAATAACAATCTATTCAACACAGTCATTACTATTACTTAATCTACTATAACTAGCACCTGGTGTGTACACACACACCACTGGGGGTAGCTGCACTGGTGCCAGCAGCTATATTAATCACACTAAGAGCATCTAAATGACAAATGCATGAAACTGTACCCTGGCTGTCTAACCATGCAGCCAGTTTCATCACAGCCACAAATTACAACTATACAGAAGAAGATAGAGCTGATCGGTCTGCGCCTGAAACACCGACTACACCCTTCATTTCACTCTAATAACATTACTACAGATGGTTTCTTTTTTTTTTTATCCCCAGTGCTATCTCTAATCACAGTTAACCAAGAAAAAATGATTGTGGATTATTACAGCATTTCTTGTGAGATGATGTGCCCTGGTTCCACAGCCACTACCTTCATTTATCTAGAGTACAGTTTAAAACTCTCAATTACAACAATATCTCTACAGCTATGGACTCAATTTCATATATAAAGCCAACCTTAAAAAAACATTTTTACAAATGTTACCCAGAGGAGAGGGTTGTATAATACAGGGCTCTGGGGAGGGACTGTTTTTCTGGTTTACCCAGGTGGTGTGCCTCGTCTGGAATACCCATGTGCATTTGCTTTTCTTTTTTTTCTTTTTTTTTCAATGCAACATGTTGGCACAGAGTTGAACCACAAGACTGTTGCTGGTGTGATGCATGCAAGAGGAGTTTTCAGGTGGGGGAAGCCTTTAGCTATAGGAAAACACTTCCCTGGAGAGCCGGGACAACAGTGTTGTTAGCTTACCTGCTTGATGTAAACTCCTGTCCTGGCAAACACATCCACAAGCTCAGGGTGCTGTCGGCTCTCCTGATTACCATGGCCGAGACTGAAATTAGTATTGTTTCCCCACATGTATACTTCAGTTGGGTCTGTAGTGGGAGAGAGAAAGAAACAATTACAACATCCAGCTACAACACTGCTTCCACCTAAAGACCGACTTGAACCACTAGTCAATTCTTCCATTAACATAGATCCAAGCAAGGCAAGAAAACCAGGGGTTATAGCACTGGGGCAATTGAATTCCCAGACTTAAACATTTATTACCAGTGTTTTTGAACACAACATGTGCTGGTCGTCCTTCATTGTCAAGTCCAGGACAGAGAGACCTTCCTTGTCCTGGGTGGAGAGAAGTCCGCCATGCTGGGAAAAAATAATTAAAGTATATGAAGTTCTGAAAATACTTACTCATGTAAAAATCTGACTCAACAAACCTAATTAT